>OY754925.1:11406863-11719363 GCA_963576535.1 Plemyria rubiginata | reverse complement strand
AAACGTCGCCGGTCTGCCACACCCCTCCCAACAGATAAAAATAGAGTACGAGCTCCTAGAAAACATGAACCCTGAAACCCTAGAAGCCCTTAAACTTGCTGGACCACAAATCTACACCGATGGCAGCAAGATAGAGGGAAAAGTCGGAGCAGCCTTGACTTGGTGGGAAGAGGGACGGGAGCAGTCCTACACAACCTACAGCCTGGATCCAACCTGTACCGTCTTCCAATCAGAGCTATATGCGCTCCACAAGGCGGTAGACCTGGTTAGAAACAGCAGCAAGGATCTAGTCAACATCCTCAGTGACTCACGGTCGTCGCTCGAGCTGTTAGGAAACCCCAGGATAACCCACCCTCTGACCAGTAAAATCAAGGCTAGCATAAAGGAAATCAGGGCAGAAGGGAGAGAGGTGCGACTGTTCTGGCTAAGGGCTCATGTGGGAACCGCCGGGAATGAGAGAGCAGACGAGCTCGCAAAGCAGGCGGCGTCGGAGTATGCAGGTAGCCCAGACTACTGTGAAGTCCCCGTGTCCTACGCAAAGAAGAAGATCAGAGAGGAAACAGTACGCAAATGGCAAGACCGGTACTGTACCTCCAGCACAGGGTCAGTTACGAAAGTCTTTTTCCCAGACGCGGCCAATGCGTACCGCGTCGTGAGAAAAACGAAACTGACCCCCCGTCATGTGCAAGCGTTCACAGGACATGGTGGCATGGGAGAGTACCTGCACCGGTTTAGGCTTAAGGCCAGTCCCGGGTGCGAGTGCGATCCCGACACCAGTGAGTCAATCTGGCATATACTCCTAGCATGCCCCCGTTTTGCGATAGCCCGCATGGAACTGGAATTCCAGCTCAACATCACGCTGGAGAAGTCGATCCTCAGCCAGATCCTTGCCAACGATGACGAGAGACCTCATTTCTTGAAATTCGTTGACAAGTGTATCTGCACAGCAGCCAAGAGGAATTCCACTCTTACCACAACCGCGGCGCCACATCAACCCACGCCATCCACCTCAACACAGCCCACACCATGTACCTCGACACAACCAAACACGCAAATCCGCCCTGTCCCCATGCAATATCATCTGCTCGGGAACGGGGAGAAGGGAACACCTGGATTAACGATCAAAGGCGTAGCAACGTTCATGGACGACGACACTGAGAAACTTGGCATCTGCTTTTGCAACGCAAGAAGACGGAACACTGTCACCATCTCCCCTGGCCTAGCCCTCCTCCTGAAAGGAAGCAACTTCAGAGCAACAATGCGCCAGAAAGCTTTTGCGGCATTGACTGAAGTGAGCGCATCAGACCACCGATGCCGAATAGTGCGAATAAGGAACAAAGTTATAGCACTATTCGTAACGGGCGACGATGCAACGGAGTTCGCCCAGGCCTGCTCGCTGCTCTCCAAGTTGGGGGAGGAAGAGGGGAGTGAGATGCCAAGGAAAATCAGTGTGGACGCCATGGTGGTCGCCTATGAAAAAGCTGAGGCACGGGACTACATGGGAGTCATAAGAGCCTCAAAAAATCATAGGGTGATTGTCTACGAGGACAGAGGCCAAAATCTCAGTCACTTGAGACCGTACCGGCCAGACCTCGAAACGGCAACTCACCCTATTGACAGCTGGGGCCACCCCATAGTTAATCCGGAGGGCCTCAGTGGATCAACGCGCCTCCAAATAAAAACCGCCGAGAAGAAAACCGAAATCCAAGAGCAGAAGCGTGAGAGAAAACCGAGGGACGTGGTAAAGGCTGTGTCCGACACAATAGCGAGCCTACTCCAGGTAGCAAGACCGGCAAGCAGACCTGAGAAATCAAACAAAAAAGCGGGACCCATAAAAAAGCCGAAGACAGAGGCGGAGAAGGGCTTGGTGGTGGCACCGGAGCTCATCGAACCAAACACCCTCGAAGACCACCTCTCGAATGCACTCCTCGAGTACAAAGCTGTCCTAAGAGCCACGCTCGTTGTCAAAGAGGAAACCTGCAGGAACATACTGCAGACCTACCTCAAGGGCAAGGAGAGGCAACTAGAGACAGAACTCGAGGAGTCAGATGCTGCTGTGTACGACAACAACAAGTCCCAGGTTCTGCGAGGAACCATGGCAGGACAGTACATGGCGGCATACAGCAGGGTGAATGGATTCGTTCCTCTAAACGAGGAAAAGAGCAGAGAAACCGGCAAGCCTTTCTTCGACACTCCCCAAAGTGATCCCATCGTGGTAGTTGCAAAGTGCACGAAGGTGATGCTGGAAAAAAGGATCTTGGATAAGGCAGCCAGTCTGTCCGAGAGAATTGGCACCAGCGGCACCTCCGAACACCAAGCGACACTCCAGATAACCTGGATAAACGGTGTTCCAGGTTGCGGAAAAACCACATGGGTGATCAACAACATAAAACCGGACACCGACTTCGTGACAACAGCCACCACAGAGGCGCTACGGGATATGAGGGAAAAGCTGGTCCCAAAGATGGGCACGGCCGTGAACACCAGAGTGCGAACCATGGCTTCGCTACTGGTAAACGGCCGGACGGGAGACGGAATCTGCACCCGTGTAATCATCGACGAGGCCCTTATGAGTCATTTTGGGGCAGTAGTGATGGCAGCCAAACTAACAGGAGCCAAAGAAGTCCTACTGCTCGGTGATTACAACCAGCTTCCCTACATAGACCGTGACAACCTCTTTGTCATGAAGTACATCCGGCCAAACCTAGCAACTAAAATCACGCAGGAGCTGCTATGCACACGGAGAAACCCCCTTGACGTTGCATATGCCCTCAACGGAATTTACAGCGGCATTTTCTCGTCAGTGACTAGAGTGCGATCCTTGAAGCTAGAGACCTATGACGAATCAGGAGTGCCGAATCAACCGAACACACTCTATCTTGTTCACACACAGGTTGAAAAGGCTCTCCTGATCGGCAAAGGGTTCGGAAAAGCAGAAGGATCGCAGGTCCACACCATCCACGAGGCCCAAGGACTGACCTTCAAGAGTGTTGTTATAGTCAAGAGTTCTAAGGTGAAGACACAACTACACAGCAGTGTCTCCCACGCTGTCGTGGCGATCACTAGACACACGGGCAGCTGCGTATACTACGCTGCCGGCCGCGAAGATGACGCGACGGCCGCGCTTATACAAAGGGCCCTGTCTGCCACGGCAAGCAGAATCAAAGACTATAACATCAACATGGCGATCAGAAGCAGGAACCTTGAGGTCGCGGACGCGTTGCTGGAGGTTGAAGACGCGGAGGACCCGGAGCACTAGGTCAAGGGGCGGTGCAAACTCTACTGACTGACTTTTAACTTGACTTGACTTTTCTGACTTTTAAACGTACTAATCTAAATAAAATCAAATCAACTGACCTTTAAACGCACCTAGCTGACGTATAATAGAAATATTTTTAAATTTCCTTCATTTCAACATTGTAACATTTAACCTGTAGAAATAAGAAACTGCAACTAACTAGATTAACAAAAATGTAACCATAGGAATATAACATTGTAACAATAGATAAAAAGACTAACAAAAAAAAAAAAAAAAAATAAAAAAAAAAATGTAACCATAGAAATAAAACATTAACCAAACAAAAAAAAAAAAAAAAAAAAAAAAAAAAAAAAAAAAAAAAAGTTGCACGTTAGTAGTATAATAGTAATTAAGTATAGTTTTAAGAGGAAACTGTGTTAACAAGTATAAAATTTTTAAAATAACATTAATCTAAACGTAAATCTAATCAATATGAGTACTCCAAAAAATGGAGCATAGACGTAGTAATAATGATAGACTAAATAAATAAATTTCACTCCATAAAAAAAGGTATGGGCCTTAAGCCCATAGGGAACGCGACAAAAAAAAAAAAAAAAAAAAAAAAAAAAAAAAAAAAAAACCTAACCTAACCTAACCTAACCTAACCTAACCAATATAGATATAGATATAGGAGGATAGAAGATTGGAAGGTTGATCGAAACCTAATAACCTCAGACCACAACGCCATCACTTTTGCCTTGCGACTCGACGGTAAACTGGAATCGCTGAAACCCATCACCACCAGAAGGTACAACACCAAAAAAGCAAACTGGGTGAAATTCACAACTCAACTGCGGAATCTTCTGGTGGAGAACAGGATCACAGAGGAAACCATCGAAGCGATAAACAACTCCGAAGAACTGGACAACATGGTGAAGGCATATACGAGTGCTATTCAGGACGCAGGCGATGCAGCCATTCCGAAGATAAGCACTCGCAAAGGTGATGCTAACCCCCCGTGGTGGTCACAATCGCTGAACGACCTGAAAAAAGAAGTGCTTCGCAAAAAACGGAGAATAAGGAACGCTGCCCCCCACCGAAGACAGGCGGTCATTGACGACTACGTTGCGGCAAAAGAAAAATATTCAACGAAAGCAAACGAAGCCCAAACAGAGAGCTGGAAAGAGTTTTGCTCGACGCAGGAAAGAGAGAGCATGTGGGATGGAATATACAGGGTTATAAGGAAAACCGCAAGAAGGCAAGAAGACATGCTTCTCCGGAACACGCAAGGGGAAACCCTGAGCCCGGAAAAGTCAGCCGAACTACTAGCCAGTACATTCTATCCCGACGACTCAGCTACAACAGACAACTCCTACCACACCGATTTAAGAAACCAGACCGACAAAGAACCTGAGGAGATAGCAGATTTATCGGAAGACGATCCACCGTTCACGGAAGCCGAACTGGAGCTGGTGCTGAAAGCACTTAACCCGAGGAAAGCTCCGGGACCGGACGGACTCACAGCCGATATATGCACAGTGGCTATTCGAAGCGAGAAGGGGATTTTTATGGCAGTTGCAAACAAATGTCTGCAACTGTCGTATTTCCCTAAAATGTGGAAGATAGCTCACGTCATTATCCTCAGGAAACCGGGCAAAGAGGACTACACCCACCCCAAATCCTACAGACCAATAGGATTATTGTCGGTCCTCGGAAAAATTGTCGAGAAACTCAAAGTGTGCAGACTTCAATGGCACATTCAACCCACACTCAACAAAAGACAATACGGCTTCATGCCGCAGCGTAGCACGGAAGACGCCCTTTACGACCTGATAAAACACGTGAAGTCAAACCTTGAAGACAAAAAGATAGTTTTGATGATATCGCTGGACATAGAAGGGGCTTTCGACAACGCATGGTGGCCCGCACTAAAGCACCAGCTCGCGGCTAGAAAATGCCCCAAAAACTTGTACGCGATGGTATGCTCCTACCTTCTTGACCGCAAGATCGTAGTCAACTATGCCAGAGCGACAAGTCAAAGGGAAACCACAAAGGGCTGCGTCCAAGGTTCTATCGGGGGGCCGACCTTCTGGAACACCATCCTAGACCCACTGCTGCACAAACTGGAGAGCGAGAGAGCATACTGCCAAGCGTTTGCGGACGACGTGGTCCTGGTTTTCACTGGCCACACGATCGGCTGGATTGAGGAAGCTGCTAATTCGACTCTGGAGACAGTTGTGGAATGGGGAGTGCAAAATAAGCTAAAGTTTGCAGCACACAAGACCAGTGCTATGATACTAACTAAAAAGCTTAAGTACGACCCACCGCAACTCGTCATGTCGGGAAGCAAGCTGAATCTAGTGACGGAGATGAAACTTCTGGGATTGATCATTGACCGAAACCTTACCTTCAAATCGCATGTGACCGCAAACTGCAAGAAAGCTGCGGATATTTACAAACAGCTAGCATGCGCGGCGAAGGTAACTTGGGGTCTGAACAGTGAGATCACCAGAACAATCTACGTCGCCGTCGTCGAGCCGATCATCATGTACGCCGCAAGTGCGTGGTCTCAAGCAACAGAGTTCCAAATGATCCAAGATCGGTTGGACTCTCTCCAACGAGGCTTCGCGCAGAAGATCTGCAGGGCGTATCGCACGGTCTCGCTCACATCAGCACTGGTCTTGGCTGGCCTTCTGCCTCTGGATCTAAGGATAAAAGAAGCATCCAGTCTCTATCACGCCAGGAAGTGCATATCCAAAGACTACATCCCACCCGGCAGGAGACTGGAGCAAAAACCAAACGTCGCCGGTCTGCCACACCCCTCCCAACAGATAAAAATAGAGTACGAGCTCCTAGAAAACATGAACCCTGAAACCCTAGAAGCCCTTAAACTTGCTGGACCACAAATCTACACCGATGGCAGCAAGATAGAGGGAAAAGTCGGAGCAGCCTTGACTTGGTGGGAAGAGGGACGGGAGCAGTCCTACACAACCTACAGCCTGGATCCAACCTGTACCGTCTTCCAATCAGAGCTATATGCGCTCCACAAGGCGGTAGACCTGGTTAGAAACAGCAGCAAGGATCTAGTCAACATCCTCAGTGACTCACGGTCGTCGCTCGAGCTGTTAGGAAACCCCAGGATAACCCACCCTCTGACCAGTAAAATCAAGGCTAGCATAAAGGAAATCAGGGCAGAAGGGAGAGAGGTGCGACTGTTCTGGCTAAGGGCTCATGTGGGAACCGCCGGGAATGAGAGAGCAGACGAGCTCGCAAAGCAGGCGGCGTCGGAGTATGCAGGTAGCCCAGACTACTGTGAAGTCCCCGTGTCCTACGCAAAGAAGAAGATCAGAGAGGAAACAGTACGCAAATGGCAAGACCGGTACTGTACCTCCAGCACAGGGTCAGTTACGAAAGTCTTTTTCCCAGACGCGGCCAATGCGTACCGCGTCGTGAGAAAAACGAAACTGACCCCCCGTCATGTGCAAGCGTTCACAGGACATGGTGGCATGGGAGAGTACCTGCACCGGTTTAGGCTTAAGGCCAGTCCCGGGTGCGAGTGCGATCCCGACACCAGTGAGTCAATCTGGCATATACTCCTAGCATGCCCCCGTTTTGCGATAGCCCGCATGGAACTGGAATTCCAGCTCAACATCACGCTGGAGAAGTCGATCCTCAGCCAGATCCTTGCCAACGATGACGAGAGACCTCATTTCTTGAAATTCGTTGACAAGTGTATCTGCACAGCAGCCAAGAGGAATTCCACTCTTACCACAACCGCGGCGCCACATCAACCCACGCCATCCACCTCAACACAGCCCACACCATGTACCTCGACACAACCAAACACGCAAATCCGCCCTGTCCCCATGCAATATCATCTGCTCGGGAACGGGGAGAAGGGAACACCTGGATTAACGATCAAAGGCGTAGCAACGTTCATGGACGACGACACTGAGAAACTTGGCATCTGCTTTTGCAACGCAAGAAGACGGAACACTGTCACCATCTCCCCTGGCCTAGCCCTCCTCCTGAAAGGAAGCAACTTCAGAGCAACAATGCGCCAGAAAGCTTTTGCGGCATTGACTGAAGTGAGCGCATCAGACCACCGATGCCGAATAGTGCGAATAAGGAACAAAGTTATAGCACTATTCGTAACGGGCGACGATGCAACGGAGTTCGCCCAGGCCTGCTCGCTGCTCTCCAAGTTGGGGGAGGAAGAGGGGAGTGAGATGCCAAGGAAAATCAGTGTGGACGCCATGGTGGTCGCCTATGAAAAAGCTGAGGCACGGGACTACATGGGAGTCATAAGAGCCTCAAAAAATCATAGGGTGATTGTCTACGAGGACAGAGGCCAAAATCTCAGTCACTTGAGACCGTACCGGCCAGACCTCGAAACGGCAACTCACCCTATTGACAGCTGGGGCCACCCCATAGTTAATCCGGAGGGCCTCAGTGGATCAACGCGCCTCCAAATAAAAACCGCCGAGAAGAAAACCGAAATCCAAGAGCAGAAGCGTGAGAGAAAACCGAGGGACGTGGTAAAGGCTGTGTCCGACACAATAGCGAGCCTACTCCAGGTAGCAAGACCGGCAAGCAGACCTGAGAAATCAAACAAAAAAGCGGGACCCATAAAAAAGCCGAAGACAGAGGCGGAGAAGGGCTTGGTGGTGGCACCGGAGCTCATCGAACCAAACACCCTCGAAGACCACCTCTCGAATGCACTCCTCGAGTACAAAGCTGTCCTAAGAGCCACGCTCGTTGTCAAAGAGGAAACCTGCAGGAACATACTGCAGACCTACCTCAAGGGCAAGGAGAGGCAACTAGAGACAGAACTCGAGGAGTCAGATGCTGCTGTGTACGACAACAACAAGTCCCAGGTTCTGCGAGGAACCATGGCAGGACAGTACATGGCGGCATACAGCAGGGTGAATGGATTCGTTCCTCTAAACGAGGAAAAGAGCAGAGAAACCGGCAAGCCTTTCTTCGACACTCCCCAAAGTGATCCCATCGTGGTAGTTGCAAAGTGCACGAAGGTGATGCTGGAAAAAAGGATCTTGGATAAGGCAGCCAGTCTGTCCGAGAGAATTGGCACCAGCGGCACCTCCGAACACCAAGCGACACTCCAGATAACCTGGATAAACGGTGTTCCAGGTTGCGGAAAAACCACATGGGTGATCAACAACATAAAACCGGACACCGACTTCGTGACAACAGCCACCACAGAGGCGCTACGGGATATGAGGGAAAAGCTGGTCCCAAAGATGGGCACGGCCGTGAACACCAGAGTGCGAACCATGGCTTCGCTACTGGTAAACGGCCGGACGGGAGACGGAATCTGCACCCGTGTAATCATCGACGAGGCCCTTATGAGTCATTTTGGGGCAGTAGTGATGGCAGCCAAACTAACAGGAGCCAAAGAAGTCCTACTGCTCGGTGATTACAACCAGCTTCCCTACATAGACCGTGACAACCTCTTTGTCATGAAGTACATCCGGCCAAACCTAGCAACTAAAATCACGCAGGAGCTGCTATGCACACGGAGAAACCCCCTTGACGTTGCATATGCCCTCAACGGAATTTACAGCGGCATTTTCTCGTCAGTGACTAGAGTGCGATCCTTGAAGCTAGAGACCTATGACGAATCAGGAGTGCCGAATCAACCGAACACACTCTATCTTGTTCACACACAGGTTGAAAAGGCTCTCCTGATCGGCAAAGGGTTCGGAAAAGCAGAAGGATCGCAGGTCCACACCATCCACGAGGCCCAAGGACTGACCTTCAAGAGTGTTGTTATAGTCAAGAGTTCTAAGGTGAAGACACAACTACACAGCAGTGTCTCCCACGCTGTCGTGGCGATCACTAGACACACGGGCAGCTGCGTATACTACGCTGCCGGCCGCGAAGATGACGCGACGGCCGCGCTTATACAAAGGGCCCTGTCTGCCACGGCAAGCAGAATCAAAGACTATAACATCAACATGGCGATCAGAAGCAGGAACCTTGAGGTCGCGGACGCATTGCTGGAGGTTGAAGACGCGGAGGACCCGGAGCACTAGGTCAAGGGGCGGTGCAAACTCTACTGACTGACTTTTAACTTGACTTGACTTTTCTGACTTTTAAACGTACTAATCTAAATAAAATCAAATTAACTGACCTTTAAACGCACCTAGCTGACGTATAATAGAAATATTTTTAAATTTCCTTCATTTCAACATTGTAACGTTTAACCTGTAGAAATAAGAAACTGCAACTAACTAGATTAACAAAAATGTAACCATAGGAATATAACATTGTAACAATAGATAAAAAGACTAACAAAAAAAAAAAAAAAAAAAAAAAAAAAATGTAACCATAGAAATAAAACATTAACCAAACAAAAAAAAAAAAAAAAAAAAAAAAAAAAAAAAAGTTGCACGTTAGTAGTATAATAGTAATTAAGTATAGTTTTAAGAGGAAACTGTGTTAACAAGTATAAAATTTTTAAAATAACATTAATCTAAACGTAAATCTAATCAATATGAGTACTCCAAAAAATGGAGCATAGACGTAGTAATAATGATAGACTAAATAAATAAATTTCACTCCATAAAAAAAGGTATGGGCCTTAAGCCCATAGGGAACGCGACAAAAAAAAAAAAAAAAAAAAAAAAAAAAAAAAAAAACCTAACCTAACCTAACCTAACCTAACCTAACCTAACCTAACCTAACCTAACCTAACCTAACCTAACCTAACCTAACCTAACCTAACCTAACCTAACCTAACCTAACCTAACCTAACCTAACCTAACCTAACCTAACCTAACCTAACCTAACCTAACCAGGTTTGTTGTTCCTGGCAAGAACTATATCGTCAGACGCTAAAAAGCGTAGATAATACCTGATTACAGGCTAATATTTTGACCTTTACGCAAAAGACCTAAAAGTCAAAGTCAAATCTAAAAAGACTAAAACTAGGCTAAATTTTTTGCCTTAAAAAAATAGTCAAATTTTTTCAAAATTTTGGCGCTTATTCGTGTATTTTCTGTTGCAGATGCGTGCAGTGACGCCGGGCAAGGACGGATCAGCCACTGGTGTGCAGAAAAGCAGCGAGTTGTTGAAGAAATTTTTGAAAATAGCCTAAAAAACCCTACAAAATGGGCTTATTTTTAAGGAAAATCGCAGTTTTTCTGATACTTTCCAAGACTAATGGACACGTTAGCTAGCTCTAAAGATAGGGCGTCGCAGGCCGCTTCTAATGATGTATCACGCGGCTATGTCCACTCAAGGGTGTAGTCAGGAAAAATACCTTCAGATTTTTGCCTTAGACAAATTACTCGTTTTCGCGAACAAACAGCCAATATTTTGGTTTTCCGTAAGCGAAAACGAAAGTTTGCGATGGACGGGCCTCCGAAATGATTAACCACGACAATCCCAACAAACAGAATCTAAGAATTTGGAAGAAATAATAATTTAAAGCCTAATTAGATGTCAAAAATTCAAAGTTTTAACAAAAAATGAAAAACTGTCGAAAAGTCAAAAATTTAGTATCGACCGTGCCACTTAAATCAGACCAGTTTAATCAGATAAATCATTTTATTATTATAATATCAGTAAAATTGTAAAAGTATAAAGTTTATAAACCTTAAATCAGTGATGTTATATTGTTGTCAAAATTTGTAAAAATTCAAGTGTAAATTAAAAATATATAGCCTTTTTTTTTATATACAAAACTAGATAAATAATTAAACTCATGTAAACACAGGCTCTGACCTCCATGTCAGAGGGTCACAGTAGTGCCATTTATTTTTCAGATGGCGCAATTAAAAAAAAAAATAACCTATCCTAACCTACTACTACTACTACTACTACTACTACTACTACTACTACTACTACTACTACATTACTACACACTACTACATTGAAATAAGCGCCGTAATTGGGTGAATTGCCGAAGCAAAAAAAATACACGGCAAACCTGAGAACGGTAGTGCAATGTGCTGATTTTTAATTTTATATATTTTTTCTTTTTTTCTCAACAGCGTAAGTACTTCTCTACTTTGACAAAAAAAAACATTGATTTCTACCCATTAATATACGAAAAAAAAAATTACAAAGTGTTATTTTATCATCACAGTGGCCTGTCCCGAACCCAATTCCGCTCATAAAATATCTTCCCCTGCAAATACATTCGTAATATGGGTTTAAATTGATTTTGTAATCATTAAGTTATAATACATTCGGTCAAATAAAACTATTTTTGTTTATTTCTCTTCTTTCTCATGGATTTGACAGGCAGTTAACTTTTGTCTCGAAAAAAGTTATCATTTCAGAGGACAGTAAGTTTTAGTAGAATAGTCACGTCAACATTGCCTTGTTACGCCCCCTCACCTTTCCTCACTTCGGGTCAGTCCGGCTCAAGCTCTCGGCGCGAACACACCGGTCCCAAGGTCTTGCGGTTTCCCGCCAAAAAAGTAAGTTTATCATTTCAGTGATATGAGGACAAAAATAGTTTCATTTCGGTGGCTGTTATAACTCGTGTAAAGATTTAAATTTGTTTCAAAATTGTGTATTAAATTTGCCGTAAGTGCTGTTTTGTTTGAGTTGTGTTCATATTTTTTTAATCATTTTATTTCGGAATTAAATGTTGAATAACCTCTATTTTATCATCTCAGTGTTATCATTTCAGTGGATTCGGTGGACTGTTATACCAATTACAGTCCACCGGAATGAAATGTATCTCCGAAATGATAAAATTTTAGAGATCCTTGTGTCAAATACAAAGTCATAGTTTTATGTAATTTACTTTTACCTAGAGTGTAGATAAGATTATTCGGAAGTATTTGCTGTGTAATATTTGTGTTAAAGATATATCCAATACTAATAATAAAAATTCGAAAGTAACTCTGTCTCTCTGTCCCTCTGTCTGTCTGTACCTCTGTTTGTTACCTTTTCACGACTAAACGGCTGATCCGATTTGGATGAAATTTGGTATGAAGATAGTTTGAACCCTGACGATGATAATAGGCTAATGAGGATGGTGAAGATGGTGAGGATGGTAATTTTTATTCATCGATTTGGATGAAATTTGGTATAGGTATAGTTTGAACCCTGACGATGGTAATAGGCTAATGAGGATTGTGAGGATGGCAATTTTTATCCATACTAAATAATTATTATAAATTCAAAACGGCTAAACCGATTTGGATGAAATTTGGTATTGATATAGTTTAAACCCTGACGATAGTAATAGGCTAATGAGGATGGTAATTTTTATTAATGTACCTTGCGAGCGAAGCCGTGGGTAGCCGTTAGTAATATATACGTCTATGTTAACTACATAGACGTATATATTGTACATGTATATACTTTAGATACACATTTGTTCGGCTCAACGATAATGTGATGAGTGTGTGAGTCACCACAGAGTAGATTATTGTACCTACTAATTGTCAACAAAATAATTATTTCGAGGGTTTACCTTCACTATAAGTCACTTACCCTTATGTTTTTATCATTTATTATGAGTAAAACAACATTTCTAAAAGATATAACATGAGATATATGTGATGAGGAATTGCCTGTGTACTGTCCTGTCTCAGTGTTTATCTAAAATTTGTGGAAATCAAAACTAACAAAGTACGGAACCCTGCCTGCCCGGCACGGTTGTTCTTAGCTGTATCATTTCGGTGGATTTATTTCATTCCGGTGCACAGTATATCATTGCGGTGGTAATTTTTATCATTTCGGTCGACATTTTTCATTTCAGTGGACTCTTAAAAATTCATCCTTAAATATTTATGTAAGTTTTGATGATATTTGACGTCCACTCACGCACAATGTTATAAAATAGGCTAAAGTTTTATTTGTCACTAAAAATATGTAGATAGCATTGAAATAAAAAAAATCCACCGAAATGACACATAAAAATCTCTTGTTGAAATTCACCCAATTGTACTTTGCAACTTACGATAACCGCCGTAAGTAAGTTGTGCAGTTACGGCGATTATGCTAAGAATAACAAATAATAAATAACGTCTATGTAATACAGCAGGATCCTTAGCATAACGAGTTTTTTTGATGTTTTGATGTAGTATTAATTGTACCTATTATGAGTTTCATTTTCCGACGTATAGACACTACATCATTTTCTCTTTCATAAAATTGTTTTGGAAAAAGATGTATTCTGTACACTGAAGAAAAAGGCGCCATTTTCTCGAAACTAGGCACTTACGGCTGCTACCCTTAGCACGGCAAAATTTCGCTTGCTTGCTTGCTTCTCAAAATGACAGAAAACGAATCTGTTGATCTGTCTGATACTTGGATGAAGTATTCTTCTTCTTTTCTTTCTTCTTTTTTATGGCTCCTGTCATAGACAATCTTGCCAATGTCAAGTGATTCAGAGATTATACTCTTTGTAGTTATGTTTATAGTCACGTCAGTCGAAAGTCGAGTCAGTCAATTTGTTTTGAAGAAAATGGTGGCGGTTTCTTCAAAACATTTGAAACATTTTCGGTCAAATCACGATATCACATAATACACTTTCATTCCAAATGCTTACACTTTGTGCTAAGAACACAAGTAATGTTGGTTAAAATACCACCAAAATTACACAACACAACTCAAAATAACACTAGAAAAACAATTAAAATGAAAATGGTATGTTGCTTCGTTAGATGACAGGAAACGAATCCGTATTCTTCTTCTAAGGTCTGATATCACTTGACATCTTAGAAGACATTGTAGGTAAGATTGTATTGACATTGACAGCAGCCGGTAAAAAGAAAGAAGAAGAAGCGTCCTCACAATTTTTTCCATTTTTTCATTTGAATCCTCAGAAAAAGGATGCTAGGTGCTAACGTATTTTGAATCCTTCCTTACCGGGAAGATCGCCGAATTTACCGAAAATTTTGCAGTTAAACAGTAGTACATATGCATAGTGAATTTAGTGATTTTGTGGGTAAGTACTAATTTATCTATTACCTAGGTATAGCGAAAACTTACGACTGCCGGCAGAAGAATCGCAGGCGATCACTAGGTAGGTAGTTAGTAGGTAATTCATCTAAAAAAGTAAGTACTTATGTGCACATGTATACCTGTCTACAGCAAAAAGAGTGTGCAGTGCTAGGTATAAAAAACTGCACTTCTTTAAGGGTTAGGTAGGTACCTACCTATTTAAGTAGGTATGCTGTTTCTAATTTCTCAAATTTCGTTCACCTAGGTAGATAATTTTCGAAAAGATGCCTGTAATTTATAGGTAGGTATCATTTACTTTCTAGATTCACTTCAATGTGTTAACAATAATCATCCAGATGCACCAGGGTACTATAGGTACTCTTAATCTAGCCAGAGCACAATGGGATACCTACCTACCTATGCTGGATAAGTACCTACCAACTGCCTAAAATGTTCAAAAGCTTATCTTTTGTGATACATTAGGTGCGCCCTGCGGTATCAACACGCGCAGTTTTATATCCCGTTATTATTCCCATGGGATAAAAAGTAGCAAATGTGCTATTCCAGACTATAATCTATCTCCGTGCCTTATTTCATCCAGATCCATTCAGCTGTTCTCGCGTAATTGTGTAACAAACATCCAAACTTTTACATTTATGATACCTATTAAGTGGGATAGTAAAAAGCTAATCAATAAATTAAGAATTGTTAATGCACTAGCAGCTAAGAATTTTTCAGGCTACAGCTATACCTACCTACCTATTTCTGTATAAGCAAGTTTATTGCTTTTAAAAGCCGTTGACTTTAGGATGACTGCAAAATACTAGCTTGATGCTCGACTAGTCATAGATCCTACCTATGGCACTCGCAGTGGTTGAGTCCAAAGTCCAGTCTTGTCTTGCCATCACCGCAAAGTAGCATTTTCGAATATATGTGTGCATACAGTATCGTAACAATATATACTTTGTTTATTACGGAATCTAAAAGATTGACGAAGATGCTAAAATTAATGGTACTAATTACTAAGGTTAGATTTTTTACACAGCCTTTCTGACGATTGGCTAATTTTATTTATTTTAGACAGTAAAATTCCTTGATTGGCAACGGAAACACCAAATGAAACGAGAAGTATAAAGTTGGCAAGTTTTTATTACAACAACCGATCACTTCACAGGTGATCTCTAGGTACAACCTTTTTTACAAAAATACACTTTATCATCGATCTCCACTGCAATTACTAACACTCCCGAGGTCAACGCTATTTACAAACAATACATACATTAATATTTACAGTCGTCGGTGCGAACCGACACAATAAATAGGGACAGCGACCGAGTCGCATCGAACTACACACTAGTATCACACGAGAGAGAGGGGGAATGGGGGGGGCGGTATGTCCGTCACACGAGCACCGTGAGTCTGTCGGGGGGCGGTGCGTGGCGCGCGGGGGGTGGTTCCGGCGGTGGCAGCGCGCGCATCGTCAGCTCCTTGTCGCGCGGCGGCGTGTCGTTGCGCGCGTCCGCGTTCTGCGCCTTGTACAGCGAGCGCGCGCGCAGCTCCACCGCCCCCTCGCCCCCACCGCCGCCCCCGCCGCCGCCGCCGCCCGGCTCGTGCAGCGGGTTCGCATAGCGTCGCAGGTTCTCCTCGTTCTGCAAGTTGTTCGACTTCTCCTCGTCGCAGCGCCGGTCGCGCTCCCGCCGCGCACGCGCGCGTCTCCGCAGCCACAGCCACGCGAGTGTGCCCGCCGCGCCTGCCGCTAGCGCGCCGCCCGCGCACGCCGCCGCCAGCGCGTACCCGGCGCCGCCGCCGGGGGGCGCGCCCGTGGAGCCGCCGGGGGGCGCCGCGGCCGCGGGGGGCGCCGCCGGGGACAGCACGCGCAGGCGCAACGCGGCGCCGAGCAGCGGGTGGTGCGCGAGCCGGCGCCGCGACACGAGCGCGCCGAGCTCGCGCACTGCGGCCGTCAGCTCCCCGCCGCTCTCGGGGCCGCCGACCTCCGGCCCGATCCACTGCGGACGAGGAACGGATCGTGAGAACGCATGTCGAACGTAGCTGCGAACGACGGGATCGAGCGGAAGCACTCACCAGCGCGAGGTCGAGCGCGTCGTCGTCGTCCGGCGCGACGTCGCACAGCAGCACGAGCGGCGCTGAGCGCGCGCGCCCCGCCAGCGCGGCGGCCAGCGCGCGCCGCAGCGCCGCGCAGGCTCGCTCGGCGTGCGCGCCGCCCGCGAGCCGCTCGCGCGCGAGCTGCAGGCGCGCGCGCGCGCAGCCCGGCGGCGGTGCGGAGAGAGCTGCGGGCGCGCCGCCGGGCCAGCAGGCGGGCGGCGCCGGCAGGGCGGGCGGCGCCACGCTGCGGCCCTGCACGCGGCGGCACTCGCCGAGCGGGGCGCAGGGCGCGCGCAGGCAGAGCGCGGGCGCGGCCGGCACGCAGACCTCGTCGGGCCGGCAGGGCGCGGCGCGCGGCGCGAGGCAGTCGGCGAGGCCGCACCACAGCCGCGTGCACTGCGCGGCGCCGCGCGCGCACACGCACGCGTTGCACCCCCACCACCACGCGCCCCCCTCGGCGCCGCACGCGCCCCCCTCCTCCTCCTCCTCCTCCGGCTCCGCGTCCGCATCGTCTGCCGGCGCGGATGAGATCAGCTCGATCCCCGCGTCGGTGCCGTCCTCGCCGCCGAGACCGGCCAGCGCTGCGGATGGTCAATTTTATAAGTTCGTGGAGCTCGAGGTTCTAAAGAAAAATGACTACGGTAAAGGTGGACATCTAACTGTGCAAAAATCCTAAGGAATTAGACCAGCAAAACACCTTAACCAACTGGCATTAAATACTGAAGCCACACTCACGGAGAAGATAAAGCGCCGAAACATACTGAAAGCGAGCGCACAAAAATAACCATCTTAGGATATTGCCTATTCAAAGTTCAAAGTTCATTTATTGATAACATAGATTACATATTGACTGGAATACATCCTAGCACGTCAACTAGACAACCTAAACGAGTGGATCAACAAAATGCTATCGAACCGAGCAGCCCCTACAGAACGCTCAGAAGTCACAAGATGCCTGCCTGGTCACAAGGAATTTCCCACAAGGGGGAGTACTATGCCGACTACCTGACAATCATGATATCGGGGCTCTTCGAATCAACTCTATGCGAAAAGATGCAAAGAGCACTACGATTTGTGGAGTCATGGTGTTATGCTCACAGCCTAACTGTGAACCCAATAAAACCCCACTTGTGCTCTTCACTCGCAAGCTGAAGCTGCCGAATCTGAACCTACCAGAACTGTTTGGAACCAAGGTTAGTTTGGTTGCAGTAAGGAGGTCAAATATCTCGGAATATGGCGAGTCAACATATCACGACGAAAGCCACGTAGTGCGGACGCGCCGTAGGCAAGGATTGGGGACTAAAACCCGAGCTTCGCCTGTGGATGTACACTGTCATGGTTGGACAGTGATGATGAGTGAGTGATGGTCTAACCTACGGTGCCGTGGTATGGTGGCCAAGATCAAAGTCACACACAACAATCAATAAGGTGCAACAGGTAGAAAGGCTCGCGTGCTCCCTGATCAGGGGCTGCTCAAAATCCACACCATCAGCAGCGCTGGATATAATACTAGGCCTAACGTCCCTTCACTTTCATATACACCTAGAGCCTCTAGGCCTCTATGGCTGCAACATTAAGAATAAACTCCATAAACCAGTGGAAAGATAACAAATCACGGCGGCAGGATTCTGGACAAGGCTATTCAAGCCATCCCGGAGGCCCGAAACGGCACCGACAGGATAACCACAACACACCTCGTGAACAAAAAGTACCAATTAAAAAACGAAGAAAACTGAGGATCCGACGTCATTCACGTTTTCACTGATGGTTCGAAGCAAAAACTAGAAGCGGGTTGTGGCTTGTACTGTTCAGAAACAGGGCCAACTGCTCCCGAGCGCAACCTCTCAGTAAATCAACGTCCGCCCTCCAGGCAGAAACCCTTGGGCTTTTTCTGGCAACAGAAGAAATGCTCTCATCAGTCTAAGTAAAGTCTAGTAGAGGATGAGACTAAAACCGGGCTCAGTGGCGCGTTTTGGGAGAGACCTACGTCCAGCAGTGGACTAACATAGGTTGATGATGATGATGAAAGTCTAGGACGGCTGCAGCCACAACAGACGCTGCAGACAGAAGAGATTTTCACAATAGACAGCGCAGCACTTATTAACGCATTGAGAAGATCTCACACAAGGTCAGCTTCCATTGTACAGTGTCACATTGCGCTTCAAAATCTGTCTGACATGCACAGTGTTAAAATAAGATGGACACAAGAGCCACGGCTCATGTGCAGGCAACAACGTGGCCGATTTTCTAGCAAGAGAGGGTGCGAAACGCCTACTTACTAAATGACATAAGCCTATGTACCTAAACCTACATCGGTAGAGATAAAACGTAGCCTGAAGATTCATTCCCAGAAGGAACACCAAAAGCAATGGGAGCGCAGATCAGACTGCAAACATACAAAGACAATAATACTTTCAGCCACGAACAGGCACTTAACAACCATCCTGTTAAAGCTCAGACGCGAAGACCTAAAGCTGATGGTCGGAATCATCATGGGCCACTGTGACAGACAGTGACCTATGTCGTCGATGTCTTCAGGAAAAAGAAACGGAGGAGCATGTGGTATAAAACTGGACTAAAGAAGCTGAAAAGGTCTTTCTCATCTGCATACGAATCGTCACCAGGGATGCTCGAACACTGCTACCACCAACCCAAGGTCCTTCTCTGCTATTTTAAGGAGTTGGGCTTGCTGGGGTGAGGTTAGCAGCATTACGGAACAGATCTTATTCCCCCACCACGAATTAGAATTAGATGCAGTCGCGACTCACCCTCGAGGCAGCGCCTGGCGGCGCGCGGCGGCGCGGCGGGACAGCGGCAGCGCGGCGCCTGCGCCGGCGCGCGCGCGGGGGGCCCGCGACACTGCGCCGGCGCCGCGCACGGCGGCTCGCACTGCGGCGTGACGCGCGTCTCGCACGTCGCGCCCGTCCAGCCACGCGCGCACGCGCACCACCACGCCGCGCCCTCCGCCGCGCAGCGCCCCCCGTGCTGGCACGGCTGCGACGCGCACGGGTCCGCCGCCAGCTCGCATAGCGCCCCCGCGCGCCCCTCGGGGCACGCGCACCGCCAGGCGCCCCCCGCGCCCCGCGCACACGTCCCGCCGCCGCCGCACTGGCACTCGCCGCAGCCGGGCCCGCCCCATACGCCGGCGCAGGCGCACTGCCACGCGCCGCCCGCGCCCACCACGCACGCGCCGCCCGCCCCGCACGCGCCGCACCGCGCCCCGCCCTCCAAGCGCACGCCGCACGTCTTGCCTGCCACACACAACACGGGGAGACCACGTTAGCAAGAGAGTAAGAGAGAAGAGAGAGAGAGAGAGAGGGAGGAGGGATGCGCTCTCACCGGTCCAGCCGTCGCGGCAGACGCACGCGAAGTCTGCGGTGCCGTCTATGCAGGTGCCGTTGTTGCGACACGGTGCGCCCGCGCACTCGTCTAATTCTGAAGAAAATATATAAATTTTGATACGAATGGATCATGATTGCGCTTTGAACAAAATATATTTCACTAAACATTCATTCACATTACACAGGCTACCTGCTAACGTATCAAAAAAAATAAGTATAAGCCTCCAAAAAAGGGAGTCTTCAAAAAATATAAGTACCTATATAAAACGTAAAAAAAATACGTTTGGCCATCGGGGCGATTGTTACGGAACTTACGTTCATCGCAGAGCGCGCCCGTGTAGCCGGGCTCGCAGGCGCAGCGCGGGGGCGCCGGGGGCGCTCGCACGCAGTGTCCGCGCACGCAAGCGGCGCCCCCCGCGCAGGCGGGCGCGGGCGCGGGCGGCGCGGGCGCGAGGCGCTGCGTGCAGTTCTTGCCCTGCCAGCCCGGCGCGCAGTGGCAGTAGTAGTCGCTCTGCGCCGTGTAGCACGCGGCGCCGTTGCCGCACGGCGCGCCGGCGCAGTGGTCGCGGTCGTCCTGCGAACCGACCGCACGACTGCGTTCACACACTACACTCTCGGCGACGCGCTCCAACAAATAATCAAAGGCATCAGGCATCCGTGAAATAACTTACCGGGCAGTAGCGTCCGAAACAGGAGGACAGCTAAAAGCAGAAGAATGTTAGTTCATGTTAGTGCGGAGCCGGTACCGAGTTACGGAGTTAGGTGGCGAGTGGCGTGGGGGCCGGGTGCTGGCCTCACCTCGCAGTCGACGCCCGAGAAGCCGACGGGGCAGATGCAGCGGTAGGCGGCTTGCAGGTCGACGCACTCGCCGCCGTGCCGGCAGGGGCGCGACGCGCACTCGTCCACGTCGAGCGCGCAGGTGCGGCCGGCGTAGCCCGGCGCGCAGGCGCAGTGGTAGTCGCCGACGAGGTCGATGCAGGTGGCGGCGTGCTGGCAGGGCGCGCTGGCGCAGTCGTCCACGTTGTGCGCGCACTCGCGGCCCGTCCAGCCGGCGAGGCAGGCGCACGAGAAGGAGCCCACGGTGTTGTTGCACGCGGCCGCGTTCACGCAGGGCCCTCCCCCGCCCCCGCCCGCGCACTCGTCCACGTCCTCCTCGCAGGTGGCGCCGCTCCAGCCGGGCGCGCACTCGCACTCGAACCCGTCCAGCCGGTCGCGGCACGCGCCGCCGTGCCGGCAGGGCGCGCTCGCGCACTCGTCCACGTCGAGGTCGCAGAGCGCGCCGCCCCAGCCGCGCTCGCAGGCGCAGCTGAAGCCGGCGCCGGCCGCGAGCAGCGCGCAGGCGCCGTGCGCGCAGGGCCCCGGCGCGCACGGGTTGTCCACGTGCTCGCAGTCCGCGCCGGAGAAGCCGTCGGCGCAGCGGCAGCGGTACTGGTCGGGCGCGGTGTTCTCGCAGGTGCCGCCGTGCTGACACGGCTCGTGCGTGCCGCAGTAGTTGAGGTCCTGGTCGCACAGGATGCCGCCCCAGTTGGTGTCGCACGTGCAGTCCCACGAGGAGCCGTTGCAGTAGCCGTGCTTGCAGCCCGGGTAGGGCGTGCACTGCGCGCACAGCGAGCCGCGCCAGCCGGGCCGGCAGCTGCAACCACCAACCGGACCGTCAGTCGGTACTCAGAACGACGCGGACGCCACACATAGAATACAATCGGAAGGATGGAGGGACTCACTCGCAGTCTCCGGGCTCGTCGCAGCGGCCGTGGGTCGGGTGGCAGCCCTCCTTGCACACCGCTGCAAAGGGAAAGGGGTCGATGAGCGATCTCGCGTAGGACGGACACGGAGATGGAGGGTAGCTGTACACTCACGGGTGTCGCAGGTGTCGCCCTGCCAGCCGGGCAGGCAGCGCTTGCGGCCGGAGGGCTCGCAGGCGTAGTGTCCGAAGTTGTCGTCGCGCGGCCGGCAGAAGGTGGTGCAGGTGGTGTTGTAGTAGTTGGGCTGACAGAGCACGCGCACGCGGTACGCGAGCGCCGCGCGCGCGCCCGCCCAGCGCAGCGCGTGCCACGCCGCGCCCGGCTCCACGATGCCGGACCACCACGCCTCCTCGATCAGCGCGCTCTCTGCAACACACGCACACATCACGCCGCGCCCTCTCCCCCCGCACTGCACGCCACCGCAGCGCGCACTCACCAGGCTCCGGGTACTCGTGCTCGTCGAACGCTTGCAGCACCAGCGTGAACGATCGCTGGAAACGAGTAACTCATTAAAATTCATTTCGTAACGCGCACGTCCTACGCACGGACGAACCTATCTCATGAAAACGGTGCGAACCGGCGGCGGCGCGGCGCGGCGCATGAGTTAGATCGATGAACGGTGAGGTCGTAGCGTTTCTCGGAGCGCCATTCCCTCGCCGTCACGCATGCATCGTTCACGCTCGTATCGCGTGCGTGGCTCGTGTCGCGAGGCAATGCTCCGTCATAGGTGACGTGCGAACTCAGACACCCATTAACGCGAGTGGATGGAACACTAATGCGTCCAGTGTTGAGTGTTGGTTGGTTGCGAGGCTTGGCGCGCGACACTCACCGTCCAGCGGAAGCTGAAGGGCAGCGCCAGCGTGTAGAGCGGCTCGGCCAGCGTGAAGGAGTCGGTGCCGAGCGGCGGCGAGGCGGCGCGGCCGAACGAGCACGCGCCCGGCGCCGCCACCGACTGGTACTCCTTCAGGCACAGCGAGAACCGCGTGCGGCACGCCCGACTGCAGCCCGCCCCGCCCCCCGCCTCCTCGCCGCCGCAGCACGCGCCCGACGCCAGCTCCAGCCGGTAGTTGGAGAACTCGAGGATCTGCAGCTCGAACACGCCCGCCCCCGCCGCGCACTGCAACACAAGAACACTCGTCACGTGACTAACACGCATCGCATCCACCGCGCCGCCGCCCGCCCATTACGATACCTGCCTACATCGAGGAGGAATACGATGCAAAGTGCATCGCATTCTTTGCTGGGATGCGATGATCGCTGACGATGTTTTCCTCTGCCGTTCGAGTATCATACCAAAAAATAAATGCACATACAGACTAGGAGCTACACTATACAACTACACGAGGAGCCTAGTGACAGCTCTGGTATACATGAAATACGAATATACACAGACGGCTCAAAAACCAAAACAGGCACAGGTGCAGGAGCGTTCTCGGAAGACCTAAACATCCATATAGCTGCATCTCTGGGCCAACACAACTCCATCTTTGACGACCTCTGTGGCGCAGCGGGCGAAAGTCCACCTGCGACGCTAGAGGTTGTGGGTTCGATTCCCGCCTCGGAACAAATTTGTGTACGATCTGCAGAAATTTGTTCCGTTGGTCTGGGTGTTTTCTATGTTTATAATAAAAAATATCTATCTATGTAAGTATGTAATGTATTAAATATATCAGTCATCTAGTACCCATAACACAAGCTTTGAGTAGCTTACTTTGGGGCTAGATGGTGCTGTGTGGATTGTCCAGCATTATTTATTTATTTATTTATTTATTTATCTTCCAGGCAGAATGTGTTGGCATAATTCAAGCTGCCAGTGCAGTACCTACTACGAAGGAAGGTAACTGGTTACAACATCAGAATCCTCTCGGATAGTGCTGCAGTACTACATGCACTAAACAGGTATGAACACAACTCCGGACTGACCATACAATGCCACCAGCTGTTGGAAGAGGTATGTAAGTCCAATAGGAGCATCACCTTACAATGGATCAAGGGTCACAGTGGATCCAGAGGCAACGACGGAGCAGACGCCCTGGCTAGAAGGGGCTCGGAAATGCAGACCGCAGGACCAGAGCCAAAAATACCCCTACCTTTTAGTCAAGCACGATCCTGGATCCGAAGCAGAACTTTTGAACTTCATAAAGACAACTGGGCAAGTACACAGGACTGCAGGCAGTCGAAGGAGGCTTTCCCGGACCTGAGTCCGAGATACTCCCGAAAACTCCTGAACCTGAAACGTGACAAACTCCGACTCGTCATCGGAATTGTCACGGGCCACTGCTCACTCAACAAGCATCTCTTTACATTGGGTGTTCTAGACAGTCCTCTATGCAGAGGATGCCTCAACACAGAGGAAACCGCCGCACATGTACTCCTGGAGTGCAACAGTGTAGCACCTCAGCGAGCACAATACCTTGGAGCACCGAAGACGCCTGGGGAAGCCTGCACCAGCATCAGCGAGCTGCTGGCCTTCCTGGAGGACATCGGGTGGCTGAGCTAGCATCCACCACCCGACACGCAAAAAGGGCCCATTTGCGGCCTACTTGCGGAAACCAGTCCGCTCACCAAGTACCAAGTACCAAGAGTATCATACCATCATCCCAATGAGTACCTAGTGACTGCGATTGTTGCATAAGTAAGGTATTTTTTATATTTTAAAGTGCAGCGGTGAGATTTAAAGTACGTAGTAGTAGAACTCTATGTGTGGCTCGTCCGGTAAATGTTGCCGCCATGCTTGCTTCTGCTCTCTAGGCTATAAACAGCTAGTGGTGAGGCATGCGCTGAGTCGAGACCCTTTTGCTGCTGCAGCACACAAACACCTACATACCTACCTACTGTTATTATCATAAAATTCTGTTATTATGTTTTGTATGTGTATGTGTGTTTTTTGGCATATAAATGTCTGTCTATGTCTATATAAATGGTAGGCCGTGACTCTCGACCGAGACTGCAAATTTTATTCTGAGTTTATCGAATCCGGCTCGAAGGACCAGTATGGAGAAATGGATGATTAACATTGTAATTATCTATTGTAGGACCGGGTTGATAATTAAAAACACTGCTCACTGCCGATGAGTGTTTACAAGTTTACAACTAATCTATTACAGTAAGAAAAAATATTTGATGCTCAATGTTTGTTGTTGAACGTGCGGCTTGGGCCGTACCACCAGTAGGTAGCACTCGGAGACGTACGCCAGTGGGGGCGCCCCCGTTAGAAAGCGAAGGAAGACACGCAGCACTGCTTCTCTCACATTAATTACGGCAACCAAATAGACAATGTGAGTTGGGCGCCGGTGATCTTTCTCGTGGGGTGAGACAAGGAAGGTTGACCTCCCCCAATCTATTCAACCTGTACCTATGCCAATGAACTACCTAGATATTTTTTATGTATCGTTAGCAAGTATAAGCGGTGCGTTTACAGTCTTGTTGAAATATTATGAATCAAATACCTAGGTATCCAATAAAAATTATTATTTTTAGCTGTTTCTAGTTTAAGGTTTCAAAGTTATGCATTCATCACTTAATTGTTGAATTGTGAATATAATATTTGATTATTGCGAATCTAGATCTAGGAATAAACATTTTTGTTGCCATAGTTTTTGCAAATTTGATTATACCTAATCTGTTTTGTGATACCTACCTACCTAAATTAATAAAATGATCAGGCGAGCACAGGCATAGGCAATGTGCGACTACCTTAAGGCGCTAACAACCATCTAGGTATGTCCTTCTAGCACGCACACTGCACAGTCGGTTACAATACACTCATACTGTAACTCAAAAACTACTTGTTACTATATGTATGACTCAAATGGGATTTCATTTTGATCGATGCAAGTTTTCCTACTCAAAAGTTTGCTTATGTACGAAAACTAGAAAAGTAAACATTTAAGTAGGAATACATGTAGGTACCTATCGATCTGGATGAAAATTGGCACAGAGCTCGATTATAGTCTGGAATAGCGCATAAGGCTACTTTTTATCCCGGTAAAATATATCCCGGGGGATACATTTTACCGGGATGTCTGTCCACACGTGCGAAGCAGAAAAGGACACACTTTTAAATCGCGGGTGACTCCGCGGGGAGCAGCTAGTATTTTCATAAATCGGGAAAAAATCACTTTCTGTGATAATAAGGCCGCTTGAGATTGAAGCCCTGCCTATGACGAGACTTTGTCCATTTTTTTCGTGTCATTTACCTACTTACCAAGATGCGTATATTAGTAGGTACGTATGTTAAACTACCTATAGGTACGTACGTAGGTATATTGCTTACCTACATGACGTGGACATTGAATGTAGAAAGGTACCATTTCCAAAGTGATGTTCAGTGGCATTGTACCTGCCTGTCAGCCGTAGCCGTGGCCGCGCCGCACCGCACCGCACCGCACCGCACCGCGCCACGCCGCGCCGCGCCGGGCGGACGGAGCGGGCTCGTAGAGACGATCGAGGTAATGTTTACAAAGTGTGGGTGTCGCGGCGAGAGGATTCCGTTACGCTCTACTTGCGACGAGTGAGGTGGAGTCTGCTCTCTCTCCGCCCCCCTAGCGGGGCTACGCCGCGCCGTCACACGCCCAGCGCGGGCACGCCCTTTCACTTAACTGTACCACAAAGTGGAAAGCTGTAGAAGCACCGGCAGTCGAACTAACGACACGTAGGTACGTACCCACAACATAAAGTGTACAACGAGGCTCTCTCACCGGCACCGGCACCGGGCCTCGCCTTTGTAGCAGATGTTACATTCGAGTGGGTTAGCTGTAAAACGCGTGTTGTTTCAGTAAAAATCTATCAATTTGACGAGTACCTATCACTAGAATTAAAAAACAAATGTTTTATTCAGATGTCCAAAGATCCATTCTTAACTAAGTACTAACAATAAATAATAACACTACGTCTTAAAAATTAAAATGTAAACGAATCTAAGTAAACTCGGGTTCAGAAATAAAGATAATTTTGGTGAAATAAATTGTTTCGACATTCAACAGAAGTTTGGAGAGTAATCAGAACAATCAATTCATTGGTACCTAACAGTAATTACAAGTCAGTGGAGAAGATTACCTACTCGATTATTTACAAATATAATTTAAAGTAGGGTGTATTTTTTATTCAACATCTATAGAATTCATATAAGCAATAAGAAATACCTATTAGTAGAAAATAATTTACGGCACTGGTATTATAGGAGTTAAATGGGAGCAAATCACAGAAGTTCGAGCCATTTTTTGCATTTTCATTCGTCTCTCTCTCACCGAAGTCGAATGTGTTCTACCTATTTTCGCAGTTTGTTGAGTTTTTGTTTTCGTTTTATCGTTATCTATCACTGTCTGTTACTGTTATCAGTTTTTGTTAGGTTAATCTCATGTCTTACCCCCGGTTTCTGAAAGCTCTCAGTCAACACTAATCAGCTGTCAAGTCACTTGCTACTTCAGCTTTTATTTCAAAACAGATAGAGATAGCAGTTGACAGCTGATTAGTGTTAATCGAGTTTTCAGAAACCAGGGGTGAGTGGATGGAAAACTTTCATTCATAAAACACACAGTCATATAGGTAGATCTTGTTATTGTGAAGGCTGCAAAGATGCTGGGTGTAAGCTGGAATCATTCTGCTGCTTTAACAACGCTCTAGTCCGCAGTCATTTAGAATATAATAATATGCTTCTTCGGTTTGGAATCCTATCTGTCAAAACCACATCGTCGGTATAGAGAGAATTCAAAAAATGATTACCTACCTAGGGGTACCTAAGTCACTTACATTACATTGAACGTTTAAATTATTATCACTTCAAAATTAACTCCTCTACAATCACGAAGAACATCAATAGATCTATCAACATCTATAAAATCTGGAATGGCCCTTTCAGCGCTCCCGAATTGCTTAGTAGTAGGTATCCCGCTAACTATCCCACGTCGTAATTTCAGACGGAACTAGAAAAATATTCAGACCGACCATGGTCCCACTAAACAAATTTAAGCTCCCACTCATGTCTTAACCGCATGATGAAAGTTACAACTTTTTTATTTATTTCAAACAGTAGTTTAGATATGTTTGGGCTCAGCCCGCCAGCCCAGCCTTATGTATTGGCAGAAGACAAACTGTCAGGATCGCAAGCAGTCGGAGGCGGAGCTGCGGAGGCTCGCGTTGTGCTGGCCGGCACCTCGCTGTTAAACCTACGCTCGTACACACCTGTAAGGCAATCAATCTACAAAATAATATTTAGCAGTAAATATACCGTTACATAATAGATCCGCGGAGTTAGCTATGAATGGCTGAGATTGTAGAGCGTGGCATGGCATACCTACTTTTAATGTACTATCAGACCGTCTGATGAGGTTCAATAATATCAGCTATGTGTGTGTGTGTGTGTGTGCGTGTAACCGGAGGATAGTGGTCAGTGCGGACGTGAGCGGGCTCGCAAGCATCGCTCCCGCGCCGCCGCCGCGCCGCCGCGCCGACCTCTCCGCGTACTGCTGCCGGCGGCGCCGGGGCAGGCCAGCGTCGGCACACGCACGAGGGGTGCGATGGCAGGGGTGCTACCTTCTCGAGCGCCCGTTAACCTACTGAGCCGTACGACACCTTTGCGTTTCGGATATCTCGGGCGGGCTTCGGCTCTAGTGCCTTCGGCTTTGACTTGACTCCGCGGAAACCGTAGCTTAGCGGGACGGTGCACCCTGTTACGTCCGAGATTAATTCCACGGTTGATGGCCTCTTTGGAGGCGCAGCCATCATCAATCCGGAATAAATCGGATAACTAATAGCCTGTCGGGAGAGGCTTCTTCACGCGTCCCTCTGTCTGATCAGCGGACGGCGCCGGCGCAGAGAATGAAGCGCGACGTGCTCGGCGTGCACTCACACTGCCACCGAGCAGGAAATCAAATGTGTGCGGTCGTTTTGTAGTGGGACTACAACACCGCACCGCCTCCGCAACCCTCGCGTCGCATGGGAGAGTGATGGAGTGGTTCTGCCGCTTCCGCAACTCACCCGCATGGTTGTGGCCGCTAAGCGAGATCGGCGACCTAAGTGACTTGGACCGATCTCGCGAGGATGGGGGCGGCAATGGGTTGCAGGCTTGTCCAGCAATCTTGCGTCGCGTCGCCTGCCCCAAGAGAGGGCTGAGGGGCGTAACACCGAGGGCGATGGGGATGGTCGTTTCGTTGTGGGATAACTTAACACCGCCTCCGCAGCCCTCGAGTCGAGTAGGTAGTTACGGGAGAGTGATGGAGTGGTTTTAACCGCGTCGCCGTGAGCACGGGGCGAGGGGCACCGATATGTTCTTTTAAAAGTCGACGGAGCCCCTTGACAGCAACGAGGCCGGCCCCCGGGGTGGGTTTAGTGAGTCGACGAGTCCGTCATCCTCACACTGCCGTATCGTATCCCTCGATGCGGTAGGTGTGTCTTTGTGCAGATTTCCCCCCGACAGCAAAAAAAAAGGGTCGGTAAACGAGAGTATCATTTCTTATTGTTGCTAAAATTGTGCTGTTATAGGTAGTAGTCTAAGTGGGATTTCTTTTAGCTTGTTTAATTTTTTGCGAAATTGATTATGTTAAAACCGTTTCACACCCCTTTGTTTTTTCGAAAAACCAGATAGATAATGCAACAAATACCTACCACAAACCGCTAAGCTCTAACGCGACCCATAGGTATACCTACCAGCGCGCCGTGCGATGGGTCGTAAGTTACGCTTCGTAGTGTCGTGTGATTTGTCGATGTGCTCTGATTTTTACCCGAGTGCCGAGGGTTGTGTGTTTGGCGTGTATCTATGTATGTATATATATATATATATATCGTTATTTCCTTTAGTACCACGTAGCAACACTAGCAACCAAACGGCTCAATGGATTTTGATGATTCTAGTATCAAAAAATTCGTCGCAACTTCCCAAGTGTCCTTAGAATAAAAAAAATAAAAAGTCACGTGGGAAGGAAAAAACAGGAGCGATAGGTATTCTCTCACAATAAAAAAAATCTTTTCGCAATCATAGCAATATGGGTATCAAAATAAAGAGAGTGATAGAGTGTTTTGAATTAATGTATTAGCTTTTGATTTAAAGTAAACCCTCAAAGACAAAACCAAAACGCAAAATTGGTTAGGTAGGTACCTAAGTCACTTTAGCGACTTACCTACCTAAACAACTACTTTCGGCCATGAGTGATACTAAAATAGCTAGCTAGCTATATCGCAAAACCTTCTCTATGATGATAATAATTTATTTCAGACATGGTCCATATCGGTTAGTAACAAAATAAAACTTAAAAAATAGTGTTAGTAACAATTCTAGGTCACAGTTTAACGCTGAGTGTGTATCTATGGTCATACAAATCAAATCGTTTGGAAAAAACCTCATCATAATCGATGAAGCCGTTTCGAAGATATGAAGAATTTTGTTATAAAAAAATCTTATTGTTGGTAACCCCAAAGTGATCAAAAAAGAGTTAGGTATACAACCACAGGCTTCAGTAAACTGCTAGGACATAGGTAGGTACATCGGCCTCCAACTGCCCGCGATCATTACATTTTGATTCGTCGAGACTTCTCAGCCAGTGCTTGCTGCGCTACATAGGTACCTATCTCGCAGATCGTCGCCCACCTCGCCGGAGGACGTCCTGCACTACGCTCACCTAAACGCGGTCTCCACTCAAGTACCTAGGTATCTGTTTGCTCCAACGATTCTCGGTTCTACGGCAAACATGTCTGGCCCACTGCCATTTCAGCTTGCTAATCCTTTGAGCTAGGTAGGTATGTCGACTACTTTGGTTCTCTGTCGGATAATTTCGTTTCGGATTCTATCCTTCAGAGAAACTCCGAGCATAGCTCTCTCCATAGCTCGCTGAGCGACTTTCAGCTTGTGGACCGACCCTACTGTTAGTGTCCACGTTTCGGCAGCATACCTACCTAGGTCATAACAGGTAGGACGCACTGGTTGAAGACTTTCGTCTTCAAAATTGAGGGATGGGCGACGAGAAGACCTGACGAAGTTTCCCAAACGCAGCCCAGCCCAGCTGAATTGTCCGGTTTAGCTCTCTCTCAAAGTTGTGTCTACCCAACCGCAGGGTCTGCCCGAGGTGACAACTCCGGCACAACTTCGAGAGGCATTCCGGCGACAGTGGTCGGCTCTGGGGTGATGCGAAAAGTTCACACCCAGCCCGATCCGTGTCGTGAGGCGGCCGCTATTTAACTATCAATAAGTATAAAATTTAAAACCTTAGGTATCATAAAAACTGGAACTAAAAAAGACAATACCTACCAAAGACACTAGACAAAAAGATACCAAATAATATCTAATACCTACCTAATTTCAACGATTCAATTTCAATTTTTAATAATTTCAACAATTCAAACACTGTGACGTAGACATACCTATCAGCGAAAGCTGCTCGTCTATAAATAAAATAAATACCTACCTACCTAAATATTAAATCTTAGGTATTTACCCACTTTACACACTTTTAGTTCGGGCAGTCGGGTTTTTTATTATTTATTATTATTTTATTTATTTGTTGATTGAGGTATTATCATAACAGGTTTTTTAGTTTTTAATAAATCTTCTTGTTAGTGTTTCAAAACTTGTGGTTTTGTGCATCATCATCACTACTTAGGTACCTACATAGTATTAAAACAAAGTAGTTTTTTCTGTCCCTATATCCCCATGTCCCCATGTCCCTATGTATGTTAATAGATAGTGTGATTCAAGTGTAAGGTTTATACTCGTACCTAAGTACCTATAATACCTACATGCATGATATGTGCACCCGTGCGAAGCAGGGGCGCGCGGGCGGGTCGCTAGTATTCAATAATTTACTAATTATCGATAGGTAGGTAGGTATCTGGTCTATCGACGAGCACTCCCGAGAATACCACGTGCCATTCCCGATGGCGATCTAACGTCGGAGAGGAGAACCGACTTCCTCCGATCCGTGGCGCTGGCGCTGGTGGCGTCGAGACTCGAGAGCCATCGCATCGGTGGTTGGGGACGGGGGAGGGGGAGGCTGAGGAACAGAGACGTACGCGCAGCGAGCAGGCGAGGGCGAGGGCGAGCGGCAGCGCTAACCATCGCCGCATCGGGTCAGCGCAGCGCGCGCGCTCTCAGCGCCGGCGCCGGCGCCATGCCTGCCCGGCGGCGGCGGCGGCCAGCTCCGCCAGCACCCGCAGCACTCTGATCCGTGGCACGTGTCTCGCGGCACGCGGCACGCGGCACCAACACAACAACACAGTCGCGTCGCGCGCACTCCTCGAGCGACCTCTCGCAAGGGCCGGTTCGCCGAGATCGCAGGCAGTCTACTATACAGTCACGTGAAGGGACGCGTGCGCTCGCCGCGGGCGCCGAGCTGGGACTGGCCCGCGCCCCGCGGCCGGCGCCCCTCCCGCCCCGCCGCCCCGCCCCGCCCCGCCTCTCCCTCCGGAGCTTTTTATCCCGCAAACGAAGCATTGATTTATTTTTATTGCAAGTTGCAAGTTGCATCCGAACGTACCTAGGTAGGAGTGCGGCCGGCGCGACCCGTCGTCGTCGGGTCGCGCCGGCCGATTCTCCGGTCGACGACCGGACCGGCTCCGGACCGGAGCTCGAGCTCGCATGCGGTGCAACTGACAAGATTATTAGCATTTTAACTGATACAAAACCATAATATTCTCAATTTCATGATATAATTATAGGTAGATTATATGTTTTCAAACACGGTTGATAAATAACTGAAGTATCAAATGGAGCGTACCTACCTATCTACAATACAAGTGAGATAATCCCGATTCCGCGTCAGGCAGCAGCCAGGGCTGCGGTTCCCACGCCCCGCAGCTCCTACTCCTAGCGAGGTAGCGAGGTAGCGAGGTAGGTATCATATCTGGCACACGCTGTTACTCATGCACTGCACTCAATCTTTGTGATTTCTGATCTATAGAGGTAATCCTCCTAACAGTTTCATGTGCTTTTGGTACGATAGATTTACATTAGAATCAAAAGTATTATAAAAGACTCATAAAAGAAAAAAAAATCATCACGCCTATACCTATTGTTATTCAAATTGAATAATAAATACAAGTTCAGAAGACGTCGCTCGTGTCGGGGCGCCACAGTATGGACAGCAGCATCTCCTGACATTTTCTCTTATACCTTATACCTCATTTACATTCAGCCCCTGCCACTGCCCCTCGCGCTGCCGGCGATAATTCCCTAAATACTGCTGCAGCAGGATCGAGAGGAGTGTGTGTTTACATACTGCCCTACCACTCACTTCGCTTTCAAGTTTCGACAATGGCAGACGTCGAAATAATTACAGCGGCCGCGCTGTCTCTTTTTGCGATACATAATTATGTTCGATATTTAAAAAGATATCGAATACAAAAAAAATGAATGTTCGTCGTAGACGATGGTGGATGATATCTATCCATCGAAATAGTTAGAACTTTGTAAGTAGGTACCTTATTATCAACCTACCTACTTAACTAATTTTTTAATGCATATACCTACTAATTCTACTAGTAAGTATGAGTTATTTATCATGCCTGTCTATTGTTTCAGGGACGTAATTAATAACTTTTTCAATAAAATGAATAGTGAAGAATCTGGGGAATTTACTACTAGTTCTAAGAATTTTATTGTAATCTCATTGCTCCATTCGGACGGCATTTTCGATGATCTAAACGAACGTGTTTCTCCTCCAGGCGCTCGGCGAGTACTGAGCGTCGGAGCAGCAGAATGTAAACACGCACTGCCGCTCGCGCTGCCGGTCCTTTGACATCCGCACAAAAAACCGCCATTTTGGGGAGCGCCGGGCAGCGCGAGTGGCAATGGCAGTGGCATGAGAAGTATCGCGTTTACACACTCGTCCTGCCCACTTCCCTGCTCACTACGGCTGAATGTAAACGTAGCATTAGATTTGGGCTATGTTAGATTGATAACGCCAAAATGACGAGAACTGCAGTGGTAGCCGCAAATACTCCATAAAATGTTGTGTCAATCGCGCCGCCGCCGCGCGCGGCGTCCGCTCCACGTTCACCAATTGTTACCACGTCACGTCACGTCACGTCACGTCACGATCTAGCTAGAGCAAGGTAGAGTCCCTACCTACTTAATGGGAAATTACAATACCTAATATCTACCTAATAACTAACAATAAAGTTTCGATAACAAAATGCAAGATGATATTTAGTATCATTATGTCTGTGTTTTATCATAAAGCACTATAGATAACGAGTTTATCACGTCAGCTTCAGAAAGGATCCGAAATGAGTGAATAACAGTAATTGTGGGAGCGCAGGTATCGGCCTGCGCTGTGACACGACTCGGCAGCGACGCGGCGCGACGGCGACGGCGGCGACGCGACGCGTTGGATTTATCAGTCAGCTGCTGCTGAAACTGAAACACGTCGCTTGGGACTTTGGTGAATACTAAGAAACATTGTCCTACAGAAGATTTGCTGACTTTAGTAAGTCTTCAGTAGTGTCAGTTTCAATAAAATATCTGCCACTACAAACTCTGTCCCCAACTCCTATAAACTCCTAGCCTACTGAAAAAAAAGATCTTCAATATTTATTTGGGTCGGTGTGGTCGGCTCGGTCTATCTAACTAAGAGTAGGTACATCGGTCTCGGATCGACGCGACGGACGCGACGCTGGACTGACATGATGCTCATGATGGGACGTGATGCTGCAGAGCATTGAGACAGTCGGTGACCGCTCTAGGAACTCGCGCCTCTACTCTACATTTAGTTTCGTTTACCTACGTGTGTGATGCCCGGGGCGCGCGTCGTGCAGCGCGCACATTGCCGCGCGTGCGAGCGGCGCGCCGGCCGCGACGCCGGCGGAGCGGCAGTGTATGCGCGCCGGCGCCCGCACGCGGTCGGCTCGAGTTGCGCAACTTCTCACGCAAATTACGTCCAATTACAGCAGGAGCGAGTGCGAATTAATCGCGCGTTGTATCGACTAATTAACGCAATCATCGTGTGACCGCGCAGATTCGGCGCCCTTCCCCTCCCTAACACATCCACTTTCATGCAATATGAATTAGACGATGAGTAAAAAGTTCATCTTCATAAGGATATCATTAGGATGATATGAAATCGGAAACTCTCCAATATGATATCTAGAAATAAGTGATAGAGTTAGAGTATAATTAATTTCGGGGCGAACAAGGAATAGGTATAATGTGGGACGAATGTAGAATTTTACATGTGGAACGAAACTGCGGGACAAATATGAAACAAATCAGTATTATACAAAGAAAACTCTCCTACCTTAGTAAATAAACACACGGACTGGGAGAGTTAAGATAGAATTCAATAGCGTTGAAACCTATAAGTACTTAGCACGTTAGCTGCGGCACCAATTTTTGCAAACTTTCCGTTCCTGCGGCACGAGGTGTTATCGGCCCGCACCGTGACCAGACGTTAGGGCGACACGCGGTCTATTAGACTCCACCTCCTTTAACAGACTAAAATCCATTTTCTGGCGCGAAATCAAAGATAAATGAAAAATTTTGTCCTTATCGATATAGACAGTGAATTGATGAACCCTAATCTACCGTCGCCCGGGATCTGATAGCTAGTTTAGGAATTATTGGCAAAACAAAATATGGGATCTTATACACCTCGTAACGCACTGAAATAGGGTAAATTTTCGCTAAGATTCGTGATGGGAAAAATAATATCGACGCAACGACGTTTATCTATTTTTGTGTGAAAATCTTAATGCGGTTCACAGAATAGAAAAAAAAGAAAACCAGAAGTAGAAAAGAAACTATCCTATTATATTCTGCCTCGGGCTTTAAAAATACACTTATTAGAACTTGAATGAACATGAAAAAATCAGTAACAATATACTTTTTTATAAAAAATCGCAATATATATTTTGTACTTATTTATGAGTGTTTTTCATTAAAACAGGGTAGACAATAAGATTTTTGCACTGAGAGCACTGAGTCAAAATCTTTTTGGATTTTTAGTCAGCCTCACGGTCCAATCGACGTGATGCACAACTAGTCGCGGGAAGCTCGCGTTGGGTGCGGTACGAGGTCCGGGGGGATATGGGACGTTTTAGCCTCGTTCCGCACTGCATTAAAATTATATTAATGCAGTGCGGTACGAGGCCTAAGACATCCGGTACCAAGGTAGGTATACCACCGAGTCCGGGACCATTAGCGCGTCTCAAATATACATTTATCTCATTTCTATACTGGACCAAACCAAAGCTATGCCCTTCGCACGACAGAGATGTTCACGTTTTTCCTTGCCGCACCACAAGGAAGTTACATGAGGGGTGATTTAGGCCTCGTTTCGCACTTAACGTGTTAAGTACCGCTTAAAACTACAGACCGACTTAACTCAGAAGTTTATAAATTCAATAAACTTATACAGCAGACTTTGTGAAAAAACACACCAGAACTTATAATAATTAGAGCTGCGCTAAATAGCTTCACAGAAGAAATCAGTCGTACGAAAAAAAGAATGACGCATGACATAACGAAGCTATTAAGCTTACTAAGGATCACCTTCAAAACCTATCCAGTGACCGTAGTACTGTGCAATGCAGAATACTCGCTCTGCAAGGCTACCAAAAAGCTGAAACGGCCTAAGTAATACCCAGATCCCACCAATAAATATGTAGGCATAGGACCCGGTAAATAGGCTGCCAACAATGACCAAGAAGCCGTAAAGTGGCGCAGCACGGAGCTTGTCAAAGCTATTCGAGAAACTGCTGCATAAGGTTTAAAATGTGATCGTATCAATAGCGGGCGCGGTCATAACCAGGTACGAACCATGATGCACATGCAGTAGGTACCTAATCGCAGCGCATCACGCGAGGATACGCGGCGTGGTGAACCCGCGGTAGCGTCGCCCGCGGCGCGGGTGGTGGGGGCCGGAGGGGGAGACGTTTAATTAAAATGCCTGCGGAGGAGAGCCGCGGGTGTGCGGGGAGGGAGGCAGCCGCGGGAAACGAAGCCTTTTCGTCCATCGTCGCTAACGATATTAATTTAATTAGATGACCGTTGCGCGCGCCGACGACTCCCAAATACTTCACAACTATTCATAGAACGTGGGGCTCGAATAGCAGGTACGAACCTACCTAGCGGGATTATTCGGAGGTGACGAGTAGTGACTCGCGCTACTGGTATGGTGTAGAAGATACAATAAATTGAGGAAAAATGGTGATTAACCTAATGTCACTGTCGAGACGTACATTTGATGAAATCTAAATCACGGTGGATGTCCATCCCGGATGAACCTCTCGACGATGCGATACGGATGCGGTGCAGTGCGGTGCGATGGCACACAGCCGCGGGGCAGCACGCGGTGCGGCGCGACCTTCCCGACACAGCGGTACACTATCTACCTACACTACTGCCTATTACTTTGTTGTCCTATTCGAATTAATTGTTATGGGTAGTAAAGCTCTATATTTCATGAACCTATTATAGAACGAGGCGCAAGGTGGCACTAAGATTCGCACTTGGCAGTTCCACATTGCATTATTGGTCGGAATTGTTTCGGCTCCCACTGTTTCCATCGCTTCCATCATTTGCGCATTCCAGGCGTCATACAGAACCATAGCAATATCGTTTATGGGTGCTTTGTGCGCGGTTCCCAGCGCCCGCGACCATTGGACGCGCGGACCGGTTTAATGAGCCTCCCCTCCCCTCCCCGCCTCCCGGAGCCTGCGCCCTGGACCCGTCGGGATACAATCTCGGAGGCTCCACACGCTATGCACTGTTTATTTTTAACTTAACAGGTTGCGTCGAATCTGCTTCATTCCTACCTGTTCGGTACCGTCAGTGGCGTGCGTTTGCTATTCACTCTCGTGCGTTTTATGAATCGAGCCAAATAACAGGAGGTCGATAATTGGATGGTTATTTGTGCTGCCGCGGCCGCCGTGTCGGTGTCCGGCGTCCGTCTGCGTGGCCAGCGCCGCCGCCCCGAGCCGAGGCGGAGGATCTGTCTGTCTGACTGAACACAAAACCCTCGGGTACAGGATAAGCCAGAGACCGAAACTGTTCTCTTGACCCCGTTTGATCTCCTAACCGGTCCCGAGGCGAGGCGAGGCGAGGCGAGGATTGGGTACTGTCATGTCATTTTGATATCTTCTTATTATGCCTACGCGTACTACGGTTTAATGAATATTACCTAGCGAAGTGTCTTCGTTAGATTATATTCTAACAGACAAGACAGCTGAGCTCGGAGGGATTACTGTAATCGCATTAGGACTGAGCCGCTACCTCGTGCTTCATTAACATTACCTGCTGTACAATACAACGAGTGACTCGTAATCCTCGAAGTGATACTACCACGTCACATCACGCCACGCCACGCTACGTCACATCACGCCACGCTATGTCGTCGCGTCGCTGTGAGCAGTCATACCAACCAGCATACCTACTTGCAATGCAACCTGCGTGCGATTAATTACCTATTGCAAGTTATATATTTTTAGGTAACTTTTAAGTGAACTGTGAAGGCTTCACAGCTCAGTTGGTTGTAGCATGCCTTCCTCCTGCGCCGGAGGTCTTCAGTCTGGTGATCATCAGTTCCAGTATTCATTAAAAACGCCGCTAGTAAAAAGCGAGGACGGACAGTGCTGGCGTATTATTTGATGAATCGTTACTTATTAATATGTATGAGGTGATTCGGTTCGCGGTCAACTAGACACGGACGTAAATAAGATCAACTTATCTGTATTATGACAGCTCCGTCTAGACAAGGCTTGCTTGGACTAATCCTTTCAAAGTGATCTAGATGTGGCTCCCCTTAATGCTATTAGCACACTACACACCGCTCACCGCCAAATCAATTACCTTATGTAGGTATGTACCTATGCGGCATTAGTTTATTAGTCGAGAATTATTTTATTGCAAATGCAAGGAGCGGGGCCTGACAGAGCGGCGACCGGCGACCGGCGACCGGCGACCGGCGACCGGCGACCGGCGGCGCCTCGTGGGGGCGCGACATGCTATACCTACTGTGTCAGACCACGGGCTCACTCATCAGAGTCGTTGATGACGTCACAATTACTCCAGAAGCTGTTGCACGATAGCGCCGGCGCGGGCGCGGGTTGTGTAGAGTGCCCGGAGCCGATTACGAAATGCCCCGTCTTTTGTAAACTTCCAGACGTTTGGTTGTTTGTTTGGATTTGATGGACTTAACTATTCATAAATTAAGTCCAGAGGAAGCTGCAACGAGAGGTGGGTGCGTGTGTGTGTGAGAGAACGCTCTCGAGACATTCCCACCGCTCGCGCTCATTCAATTTCATGAATCTGAAACTAAACGGTTTCTGTTAAGCGAGGGAGAGTGGACCCTTCGCCGCAGAGCTTAAGGTACCATTTGCAAGGTCGCGGCGGCGGGCGGCGTCCACCTGCAGCCGATGTTTATACAACTTTTATTAGAAAAACGAGCCTCAATTGACGCAACGCAAGCCCAAACTTTTGGATAAACTGGTCGTTTGAAAAAACAACAGAGTGGTCGTCTGTCCGACCAGGTGTGGTGTGGTCATGTGGTGTGGTGTGCTCCGCGCAAACACTCGCCCCGTCCCCCGCACCCCGCACCCCGCACCCCGCACCCCGCACCCCCGCACCCCTGCGCTCCGGCTCTCGTCTCGACACACAAATATTATTGGATGATGATACGCCATTACGCATGTCGTCTATTGTTGATGTAATTGACACCACGGAACGTTTTGTATGGAAGTGAGGCGGTCAGCAGGGCACGTTCACACCATTTATGATTTTTTATGGTACCTAGGTACATAGGTAGGTAGGTACTTAGTCTTGCTGTCCGTTTAAATGGATTTGGTTTCATACCTACCTACCTACCTAGTGAAGTATTAAAAAAAAAAATTAATTTAACAAAAATAGTTCGAACACGCATTTTCAAACACTAAAAGTACCTAGTGTTATGTTAGACAGGACGCCACGCTACCCGTGTCGCATCGTGTCGTGTCGCGTCGTGCGGTGATGCATCCGGCTGCGGCTGCCAATTAGCCGGGAATATATTCGGTCGTTAGGCTGCATCGCATTACTCGTGAATCAAATCGTGATCGCTCCGTTATTTATTCCTTATCATGGGATTTGAATGTGCAAATCAGCGATCGATCGGCGCATCTAGGCTTTGGTCGCGATGCACTGGCGGCGGTAGTTTCACCTAGGAATATGAGACGTCATCACACGTCGAGATAAAACATTCCCATGATTGGCAACCAACATGCATTTGGTTTGCAAATGGTTTCCGGTGCGGGTCCGACTCCGGCGCGTCCAATCACTCATAAAGAAGGGATTCTTGTTGTTCGTTCGTGATTTGTAGGTATATCGCGTTGCGTAAGAAGGGCCTTAGAGGTAGTACCTGTGAGTGCCCTCGTCCCGACTCAATGCCTGCCCAGCGCGGCGCCCAGCGCCCAGTGGCCAGTGCCCAGTGCCCAGTGGCCAGTGGCCACACTACGCTCGGCTCACCGCCCGCAGCATGCTCGATGTGACCGGCAGCAGTCGGGTGCCGATCACACTCCACAAATGTTATCTTTTTCTCAATACGCTACTGATTAACACACAATGCCCAATTTATAGCAGATGGCTAAAAAACTGGGATCTGCAAACAACCACAACGCGCACGCGCACAGATGGCGACCAGTGCGCGGGCCGGCGCCGGCGCGTAGGCTGGGGTGCGCGCGCAGGAGGATCTATCAATGGAATAATTGCTGTCAGTGTAAATGCTTTAGGGTTTGTTAAATGTGAATCTGTCAAAGTAAAATATGATATTTTTATTGCGGATGTTACTGCGCATGCAATGCGCGGTTCCATGGTAGCCTTGTTATGGGTCACTTCACACATCTATCAGTAAGGTCGACATTTGAGCGGCACATAAATGAGTAACGAGTCTGGTGTACTCGTAGTAGTTAGGTATGTCTGTGGTGTGGAGCCAGAGCGGCATCATTGTGTCCATTGTATTGATGACGTCACTGCCGCGGCCGGTGCGACGCGACGCGCGCGAAGCGACGCAATCTGACGCGTATTGTTGCTCAATATGTCGCGCGCACGGATGAAGGAAAGGAGGGGATGGGGCATGTGGGCGTATCCCGTGAGAAGGCAACGTGAGGGATTCCCCACATAGTCCTTCGCTCGGCAAAAATCAGGGATTAGTCGCGAGTCGTCTGTCGTCTGACAAGTTTTTAAAATGCCGGAATGTGCGATCCTCTCGTGCAAGAATACTAGCAGAAAAGTGAATTATAGGGAACACGGAATAACCTACCACATGTAAGTTGACAAATTTACTTGTTTTTATTAAGTATTTAGCCATAAAACAATCACAAGTCAAAACATACTTTCTAAGGTCAGTCAAAAGTTAAATCGGTGCGAAAAGCATTTTTAACTAATTGTTTCAAATACATTGCTGCGTGTATCTTGAAACGAGTCACGACCCAATAAACAAATGACGCAATGGAATGAGTTGTTAGCGATGCTCTCGACACCACGTTCTTTGCGTGGTACTGTCGCTGCTATTTGGTGCGAAATAGTGATGTGCTCGTTCATTTCAAAAAATATTAAAATTTACCGATGATCGAATGATGATTGGTTGAAAATAGTAAAATGAAGTAAAATATAACATAGTTTGAATAAATAAATGGTGTTTACTTAGATAGAGATATTTTAAGAGTAGTAGAGCTCTGTGAAGGGCTCGTCCGGGGAAGTACTACCACCACGCCTTTTTCTGCCGCCAAGCAGCAACTCTGTGTTTCGGTTTGAAGAGTGTGGTCGCCGGTGTAATTAGTAATCACACCGGCGACCACAGATTAAATTACAAATTATTGATTGAATTAGTAATTACAGGCACATGAGGCTTAACATCTGTATGCCTCAAGTTACTGGACGCAGGGCAGTGCATCGTAGGGCACGTTCCTATTGTGCGTGACCTACGGGGCAATGTTTTGTTTATAGGTGATGGTTACCACTTAACATCAGGTGGGCCATCTGCTTGTTCCATCAGCTACTAGTAGAAAAAAAAAGAGACAGCACATTAGTTTTGATCGTGCTTTCAGAAACCGGCGGTTAAGCGCTGCCAGTATATTTTATACAACTCTGAAAAAATACACTTTATAGAACGAAAACGGGCCCCTCAAAATCTGGATCACTATTGATCAGATTTGGACGGGCCCGATTTTTTTGAGAATATAAGTACCTCCATTTTTGAAGTCAGTTAAAAATAAAAGTTATTATTATTATTAAATTAAGACATATGGATTTTCTTACTAGACAAGCTGAGATTGAATGTGGAAAAGACTTCGATAATATCGATTCATCTTTTGTAAGATCGTATCAATCGATAATACTTTATCGATAATATTGAAATCTCTATGCCTACGTTTTTATGGTAGTGTGACGTACGAGTGGTTCGCATTGATTGGGTGATTGTAAGTGTGAGTTGGTCATGTAGCCAATCGTAGTGCTGCGTTCAGTGTGTGTGTCACCCGAGTTTATTATCGTATGTACGCTTTATATGTAAGTGTAGGCAAGGGAGAGGGAAATCTGCCGACACCGTGTTTCATATGATTAGGATTTAAACCGCCAGTCTCTATAAGTCTATGGTCGCGCGCGAATAGCCGTGGGACTAAGAGAACAGACATTCATCAACAATAGACTGAGCTATATCTGGACGGATGCTAAGTATATCATTTTGCGATAAAATATGTAACTTGATTTGATAATAATTATGTAACCTACATATGTAGGTAATAGAAGGACAAAAGTTACCTAACTGATAGTAAGTAAGTAGGTACTTAGGTAGATGTAGTATGTTCGTCGTGGTCTGACGCCGCGACGCCCGCAGCGGAAGCACGAGACGCCGGCGGGTACCTACCGTCACCGCCTCACATACAACGCGACATCGAATAAGCAAATGAGTCTAGGAAAGTCAATTAGCACAGTTTGCCCCCCTCGGGCGGCGCCGGCGGTGGCGCTCATTTGTTAGGTTTGGCTTAGCGACATTATCTGAGGGGATAAATGAGTATACAATGTACACTATGTAGGTAAGTACGATACCTATAGCGAACGATGATGTCGGTCTCCAATTTAGCCACTTTCCGTGCGTGGGACTGGGTAGGTATGTAGTTACAGTTATTGCATATTTAACTTTCCACGTATCAGAAATAGCGGGTTCGAGCTTTCCCGTACATTAGTGGAGTATGAGTCGACGGCGCACGTCGCGCGGCTGCGGTGCGACACGTGCGGTGCGATGCGGTGCGTTATACTGTCGTGATGGTAGGTACCCAGGTAGGTAGTGCAGATACCAGATACCGTACCGTTATAATAGGTATTAGGTATATCTCATCGCTCATTATGAACGTCCGTAAGAACACTGGTGGTCTAGTGGTAGCAGCCTTGCCTTCCGATCCTAAGGTAGCGGGTTCAAAATCAGTCGTGCACCAATGACTTTTCCTGTTTAAAAAATTATGTGCATAACGCCAGTACCTACTCTCAAACAGTGAAGGAAAACATCGTGAGGTACCTAACCGCCATGTACCTAAATAAGTTCTATGACAATCATATTGTGTTACTAACGACCCGCCCGCGCGCCCCTGCTTCGCACGGGTGCACATATCATGCATGTATTATAACATAAACCTTTCTCTTGAATCACTCTATCTATTAAAAAAAACCGCATCAAAATCCGTTGCGTAGTTTACAGATTTAAGCATTCATAGGGATATAGGGGCAGAGAAAGCGACTTTGTTTTATACTATGTGTATGTAGTGATAGTGAAGAGCTCGAAAGGAGGCTCTTGAGGCGCACTTACAATCCTTTCACCACACTGCACTGTTTCGAAAAAATCTTGGAAAATAAAATGTGCTCCTGAATACCCAGCACCGGCCGCGCCGACCGCGCGACCGCGGGCAGAGCACACCCTACTTACCTGCTATTCTGTTAATTGTTGAATAAATTACCTATTTGTACCTCACTCTACTTGCTTACTTTATACACTACTTGTACCTTATGCTACATCTAGGACTTTACCGAATTCTCTGCAGTGATTAATAAAATTGATCGCTGAACTGGCTATCCTGCCTGAGTGACTTTGAACCTTGTGCCCAAGTCAATATATAAGTAGGTACTTAGACTCGTCGACTCTTACGAAGGTTATCCTGTGAGTACGCATGCGCCGCGCGCCGGCCGAGACGCGACGAGACGGTAACTAAGCATCATCATCATCAACATTGCAGTCAGTTTGTTGCACCCACTGGTGAGTATAGGCCTCGTCTCCAAGTTCGGGCAGCCGCACGGCCGCCCCTACATGCACGCACTAGTTCGTCGTAGGCAGCACCTCCGCACCGGCATGCGACGCACATGCGACGCGACGCGGCGCGACACGTGACGTCATCCACACGTGTGATTGTGATCCCGCACTCTGTTCCGCAGGTACCTTACCTACCCAACCATCAGTCTCCAAGAACCTTTTTAATTGAAATGGGGGGTATTATTAAATATAAATGAACCCCTCGGTTAAAGTTAACTCGCGAGCGATTGACTTTACAGCCGGGAGGTACCTACTTACGTACTTTATAGGTTTTGTTGATGAAGTCTTTTGTTCAGTTTTAATTTCATTTTGCAGTAAAAATTATAATTAGTTTTACGTTCATTTTATGAAGTTGTTACATAAACGTTGGCGAGGGAGCCGTTGTAGGTACGGTGCAGCGCTTACTGCTGACAACGTTGGCGAGGGAGCCGTTGTAGGTACGGTACAGCGCTTACTGCTGACAACGTTGGCGAGGGAGCCGTTGTAGGTACGGTACAGCGCTTACTGCTGACAACGTTGGCGAGGGAGCCGTTGTAGGTACGGTACAGCGCTTACTGCTGACAACGTTGGCGAGGGAGCCGTTGTAGGTACGGTACAGCGCTTACTGCTGACAACGTTGGCGAGGGAGCCGTTGTAGGTACGGTACAGCGCTTACTGCTGACAACGTTGGCGAGGGAGCCGTTGTAGGTACGGTACAGCGCTTACTGCTGACAACGTTGGCGAGGGAGCCGTTGTAGGTACGGTACAGCGCTTACTGCTGACAACGTTGGCGAGGGAGCCGTTGTAGGTACGGTACAGCGCTTACTGCTGACAACGTTGGCGAGGGAGCCGTTGTAGGTACGGTACAGCGCTTACTGCTGACAACGTTGGCGAGGGAGCCGTTGTAGGTACGGTGCAGCACTTACTGCTGACAACAACCAGAGCTATAATTAGTCCTGTAACACTATAATTACCTTGTGTTTACTGTAAATTCATATGACTATTAAAATAAATACGTAAGTAGGTGCTTACATATACAGTTTGAAATAAAATAAATAAAAAGCTTTTATTTCAGATTCATTCATATTTATTTCATTTGAAAGCCAAATGAAATAAATTAGCACATAATAGATTAACTTGTAGGTAGGTACCTACCTAAGTTGTAAGGCAGTATTGTGGCTGCTGCGCCTGCGAAGCACTCACTTCGCTACATCAGGCGCGGGCGGTCTGATAGCCCTTAAATATTGGAAACAATAAACAAAATTGGTCTCAGATCCATTTGTTAATACTTGTAGGTGTTTGTGTGCGTGTGTGTGCCGAGGACGTGAGTAGTGCGGAATCTGACGAGAAATGTGGTCTCTGTGTCGTGTCGTGTCGTGTCGCGCGTGTAGCATCACTACGCCATCGTCATCGCGTCGCCACGTCGTCGGCGACGGCGCTTGATGTCGGCCGTTCGGCGCGTTTGTTTGTGCTTGCTTACCTAGGTAGGTAGGCAGGTAGGTAGGCAGGTAGGTAGGCAGGTAGGTAGGCAGGTAGGTAGGCAGGTAGGCAGGTAGGTAGGCAGGTAGGTAGGCAGGTAGGTAGGCAGGTAGGTAGGCAGGTAGGTAGGTACTTCTAGTTCACTATTAATTATGTGCGCTTCTATATTTAGAAAATTAAATTTACCATAATTTGTTTAGTTTTAGTTAGCACACCGAAAAACTACCTAAACATATGATTTCCATAACATTTTTCTTAAATGATCCACTTATCCGTCAATAGTCTGCAAAAGTTTACAACGTAATCTTCAAGTAGGTATCTTAAAGTAATCTTCAAACCGTTTATTAAAACCTGCCGTTCGTTATTTACTCGTATTAGCACTCAGAACAAATGACTTGGTGTATGGGAGGGACCGACAGGATTCACTTCACAGCGAAATCACGTCAGACGTTTTAATTATCGTCGCGGGGGGGGGGGGGGGGTTTGGAGCCCCTCTCCAGGGAGGGGAGGTAGCTTATCTCGAGCTAATGTGACTCTCGCTCGCACGTTTTTACTTGTTTAAAGATATAAAATCACTAAAGCCATTTTCGAAAAATCGCAAAGTTTAGTAAAAAAAACACTTTGATCGATACAAGTTTTCCTGCTTAAAAGTTTGCTTTTCTAGTTTTCGTACTCAAGCAAACTTTTGAGTAGGAAAACTTGCAAAAACCAAAATAAATTTTTTACAAAACTATGCGCAAACTATACACACAAAATAGTTGTTTGCGATTTTTCAAAATTTTCGAATCGTGCGAGCGAGAGAAATTTTAGGTGTTGTCAACGCCTTAATTCGGGCATCCTCGCGGCTGATAGAGCCGTGTCGGTCGGTGTCTGTCGACATCACCGATAGTGCTGCGGTCGATATTGAACTTCATTTACATATCGGCGCCATTTTTTTTTTTTTTATTTACTGCTGTTATGTTCAAATGTATACATACATCAAATGTTTAATTAAATGAAAACCGGCTTTATATTAACCACGATTCGTTATTAAAATCGAAGAAATTTTTTACGTCAAATAAAATAAATGCAGCTCGACCCTCTCGTCTCGTTTGTACTTTTAGCATTTTTATTGCAATAAGTAACGAGTGGAGAGCGGGTGGCGAGGCCGAGAGGGGGGGGGGGGGATAGCGGTGCGGCCGCGTTGGTTTACGAGGTGCGCTGCGCTGCGCCGGCGCAATACGTCTCGCAGCGGGCGCTCGCAACTTTCCGCCAAAATACGACGCACTGCGCCATTCAAATACGGCATAACCATTAACATAATGCAATTCAAACCGAACTTTAATCTTAAAACGTAAGATTTAAAATCCAATAACATGTCATTTAAGAAATGTCTGCATAAAAAGTAGTATTTATTTTGACAAATAGCCTGCGATGCGCCTGCGCCGGATTCCGACCGGCGCGGAATGAGGTTAATCCCACCGCAGTTGTTGTGTGTGTGTGTGAGTGCCCCTTCCTACTTACCTATGCACTGCGAGTCTGCGAGTAGGCAGGTAGGTGACTCTAGATAGATTGGTAGGTAGGTAGAGTGCGCGTCGACCAAAAAGAACGCTGGAGAACCGTGAAAGGAATGTTTGCGCATAAAAAATACTCGCGCCATCACACCCCGTCCCCCTCCTCCCGGCATTCTTTTTGCGCGACGCGCATTACATCTACACATCTACACTACTTCTTCGGACAACATTGAACATACCTACAGGTAGGTAAGGTAGGTGAGGCTGTTCTCACTATCGTATCGTTACCTACACTTTTTTTATTTTATTTTTATTTTATTTTATTTTATAATTTCAACATATTATGATTATTTTTAATTGCTTAATCAAAATAAATAGACATCTTTCTAGCTAGGTACCTACCTACCCCTTCACACTTGTGTAATTTTCAATGAACATTCTTCACTACAAAAATAGCGTTACAAAATTTCGAGCCGGATCAAGCTCAGCTTTAGCAAGCTAATCCGGCTCGAAAGACCATTATAATATTTTCTTATTAATAAAAAGGAAAAACCTCACATGCTCATTGCCTCATTCGGTCTAATTAGCCTACTAGACTGCCAAAGACATAATAACTGAGCTATGAGGTCAGTTCGGCGTGAAGATTTGAGAAAAAGTTTGTGACATTTGAAAGCTTTACATACATGATGAACATGTCCAAGACCAAAGTACTGACAAGTGTCTCTAGCGCCACGACTCCAACAACTAAGTACTGACAAGTGTCTCTAGCGCCACGACTCCAACAACTAAGTACTGACAAGTGTCTCTAGCGCCACGACTCCAACAACTAAGTACTGACAAGTGTCTCTAGCGCCACGACTCCAACAACTAAGTACTGACAAGTGTCTCTAGCGCCACGACTCCAACAACTAAGTACTGACAAGTGTCTCTAGCGCCACGACTCCAACAACTAAGTACTGACAAGTGTCTCTAGCGCCACGACTCCAACAACTAAGTACTGACAAGTGTCTCTAGCGCCACGACTCCAACAGTTAAGGTTGGGCACGTGGAGCTAGAGACGGTTATTCATTACGTGTACGTGGGACATGTTTTATCTTTTTGTAAGGAGCATACGAATTAAGAAGTCTCCAGGAGAATCCAGCTTGGATGGGTAGCATTCGGCAAACTAGAGGATATTTTTCGGTCAAGAAAAATTCCACAGTGCCTGAAAACCCGTCTCTATAATCAATGTGTCCTGCCAACTATGACTTATGGCGCCGAGACATGGACGCTCACTAAGGGAACTGTGCACCGAGTACGAGTTGCACAAAGGGCCGTGGAGCGAGCCATGCTCGGCATAACGCTTCTCGACCGAGTACGCAACGCTGAGATCCGGCGTCGTACGAACATCTTCGACGTCGGAGACAGGGCGATAAACCTCAAGTGGAGTTGGGCAGGACACCTTGCCAGACGTGGTGATGGCCGGTGGAGTAAAGCCTTGACAGAATGGTGGCTGAAATCAGGCCGACGAAATCTAGGCCGACCGAAAGCGCGCTGGGTCGACGACATCGTAAGGGTCGCTGGAGACACCTGGACCCGAGACGCAAAGGACAGAGGAGGCTGGCTGAAAATGAAGGAGGCCTATACCCAACAGTGGGGGACACCGGGCTGAGATGATGATGATGACATACATACTCAGGTACAAGTGTACATGGTGATGTCCACAAACAGCGAGTCAGCGAGTGACTTACGTATCAGTTATTGTGTGATAAGCGACGACGCGACGCTATAATGTAGGGAAACAGGCGCGCGTGCCGAGCGCACTATCGCAGTCTCGCCACGAACAAGGTTGCCGCGCGGCCGGCCACTCCGCTCTCATTTATGTTTTAATCAATCACAGTCACAGTCACAGTCAAGACCGTCTCAAACGATTACGGGGTAGACATTTAAATAGAAAAAATTCCGGGGAACGATTTTATTTTTTTAAACGTCGGGGGGGGGGGGGGGGGGGTTGGAAGTATAAATCTCGATTTTCGAACATAAACCCAGTAGCAAATATTGATCCTAGCGTAAAAATTAGCTAGACTAGACTAGCCGCCGCCCGCCGCTCGCCCCGGCCCTGAATGTGGGATACACTTGTAGCGTGGCGTGGGTGTGGTGGACTGGTGGCTCTCAGTCTCACTCCAGCCGCGGCGCGTAGGTTTCGTCGCACCTTTTTGTCACACTTTGTTCGTTGTTGAACACACAACAACATTATAAATTAGATTGTTGCGCAAACAACATTGTAAAGCATTTCTCGAGTGCGTGTCATTTGAGATCTATGTTTTAAAATGTTTTATTGGATATCATCATCATACAGGAATCATACAAAGTAACTGGAGCTATTCAATGCTCGCACTGAAAGTAGATTGAATAAATAAATGAGTATTGGTGGACATTCCACACACACAGCACTCAAACTAAGCAAAGCTTGTACAGGTTCACGCGGATACAGATCAAGCTACACAGAGCCAAAGAAAAATGACGCTTACTGCAAGGACATATTAAAAGCTAGTAGTGTATAGCCTGATGCGTATCCCTGTGTACCTACTATGAAAACTAAACTAACACGACTGATGAGGAACGACGACTGAGTATGAGACACTGACGGAGCGACCACCCACGGAGACTACGCGCGCGGTCAAACTCGAACTCAAAGTGCATCTAGGCTAAGGACCTGTGGACCTGTGGACCTGTGGACCTGTGGACAGGGAGATAGTGATGATGTTGTACCGAGATAATAGAATATCTGAAACAATAACACAGCATCATTGCAGTGACGTGACCTACTTATTACAAAGTGGGCATCGCAGGGCATAGAGAACTTATCTCCGCGCTGGGCATTACCGCGCCCGCGCGCCGGCTGAATCAGGCCTAGGGCTGGATATACCTTCATCAGCCATTAGGTGTACGATACGAATAGATTGGCTACATTGTTATCATTATCCTGCTGAAGTGTGCGCGTAGTACAAATAATTCAAAACCTTTTAGTAGCTAGAGATCGGCAGGCAGGTATTTTATTTTATTTTTTGATGGTGCGAATTATATCCTGAAGTTATTGATCGTAACGGACGGTCTGCAGCAGCACATCAGTAGTAGCGCCCGCGGTCCATGCTTGCCTGTTGCACCGCCGCGCGGCCACCGCACCGCTACGCCAGCGCAGCGCTGGCAGCCGACATCACGCCACTCAGCGCGCACTATCTGTGTAATTGGGCAGCAGGCGCACGCGCGGATGTAGATATCGCATCCGTTCCTTCCTCCCCTCCTCCCTCCTCCCCCCGTCCCCCTCATCACAATAGTTGGTGCTAGGTACCTATGAAGTGGGATAAGCTCTGCACGTAATGTTGTATAGCGCATGTTTACCTACATAATATCCATACTAATAATAATTGTTAATGTATGAAGGCCGCTGACTCCACACTCCACAGGCAACAGGGCTGAGATTTGTTTGGCAGGGGCTGTTTAGGCGATTACTTACTGAAAAATAGTTTTCAAAAATTCACGCGAGCGAAGTCGCGCGCTATTTCACTAGTAGTTCATAATAAGACAACATTCCCTCGGTTTATCTCTTGTGTTATTGATAGCTTTTTTATTCCGTCCAAAGAATAGTGGACAGACATTTATGTGTATTCCTCGTTATGAACAGAAGTAGCAAACAAGAGGCGCGGCCGCAGGCGTGGCGGTCGCCCGTGAGTGACACCGACGACCAGTTAAATACAATGTTCAGGCTTTACTTACTCAGCGCTGGAGCGGCGACACGACGAGGGCGGTGGCAACGCGACAGCGACCGCCGACGACGTTTTTGCCGATTAGATAATGCCGATTTGATGGCTCATTGTTCGCTGCTGACTGCTGACTGCACACAGACGGTGTAAGTTCTCTAAAGCTTGTAGAAGGGTTTCAACCAGGCGTGCGAACATGTAACAAATCATATATCTACCTATCCCCATCCTCTCGGGAGCGAGAGCCGGCTCTACAAAAAGTATTGTCAGTTGTTGCTGCAGGTATCCGCTCCTGAAGCATGCTCCGCCATTATGTACCTTACTCCGCACTAATAAGGCTGAACCGATGGTAGATCGATGGGAAGACTGTTTAGTTGAGGCTTCAGTGAGTGGCGGAGAGTTTTTGCGCACATTCGTCATTTTACAATTCCTTTTCCGACGCGACGTCGACGTGCAAAAAGTAGGAGCGCCTTTGTCTGAGGAGCGCGGTACTTACGATACCTACCTACTATGTGATTACAAATTAACTCTTTTACAATTCTAAAACATTGGAAAATTCGTTTTTATACATCTTGAAGAAGCACATCCGTTTAGAGCAGGGAACTGAGAATAACCCTATGGACTGGTTTAGTTAGAGAGTAGAAGAATATTAAGAACAATACAGCTTGCTAACTTGTGACAGCGAGTTTAGTAAAACTAATGTTGTGTGTGTGTGACAGTATCAGACGCGGCCGTAGGTAGCTGTGGAACGTGGCGCCTCCTCTGCTAGCGCGGATCCTGCGATCAGCTGTTTGGATCAGTTGCCGAAGCATTTGAAACTTTCTTCACAGACATTCCAGTGTCCCCTACAAAGTCCTTGTACCTACTATTGCACAGCCGGGACCGGGTGAGGTACCTACTTAGTGTATGTTCCGTCCGATGGCCGACGTTACGAATGTCGGCGTTATCTCTACACGCCGGCTGCGGAGCAACGCTACAGCCAGTGCAGTCGAGCGAGATCTGCCTTCAGTGAATACGTTATCGCATTCAATCACACACATGCATGTAGGTACCTACAGTGTAACATTTAGAAGACTCATCTACTCTAATCTAATTTAAGAATTTTAATAATGATTTTTTTTCAAACAAACGGATTGCCCACCTGGTGTTGAGATGAGCACCTGAACACCACTTACATAGAAGTGACGTTGCACTGTGTCAAAGAAAAGTACCTAGGTTTAGATGTAACAGGTCTGCCTGTATCTGCTCCTCCGTACACGTACTTCCCCGGGAGAACGCATTATCTGCAATATTTTAGTAATCCGCGACTCCCTACCGACACCGCATCCAGGGATGCGATAAGGTAGTGTAGGATGACGAACTCGTAGACTCACCACACCAAACCACTCCGGTGCGGTGGCGGTGGCGGTGGCGGTGGCGGTGGCGGTGGCGGTGGCGGCCTCAACGCATGTCAAGTCAAGGGGCTCCGACGACTCTTAAATTAACATTTCGGTGAGCCACCTTTTTGTAACCTGTGTTAAGAAAAATGATTGAACCGGCGCGCGGCGCTGGGCCTCCTCAAAATGAAAATAAAGTGTAAAGCAAGACGAGGAAACCTTGTAGGTACATAGTTACATACCTATAGATATAGGTACTATACCTTATTTTATAGAATTTAATAATATACTTATAGGTATTTTATTTATAGTCGCTAAAATAATAATTATATGTATTAGGGTGAATCAACTTTTAAGGCACTCCTTTTGTGTCCCTGACATGCAAAGAGCATAAAAATCCTAATTTCCTTATAAAATATGTTTGTTTTGATGTTAACGTAAACTTAGATCCTTTCCTAACATGCTAGTTTCATAGTATTTTATAGTTAATAGGAAAATTTTTGACTTTATTATGGTAACTCAGGAGAACATAAGCACTATCCATACAAAAAACATGTGTCCCCAGGCCTAGATGACGATACAATTTAGGACGTATCTTAAAAAAAAGGTATGAATGCACAGCCTTTTTACCCAATATTATGATTCAGAAAAAGATAAACTTACGTTTAAAGTTAACATTTATAAAAGTTTGACAAATATTTTATATTTTTCGTGCATCCAAACTTTTGTCCCAAACTTTGATCAAAACATCAGTTCTACAGAGTTACCGATAAAAATTCATGACCGTTATCAAGAGATGACGCCTACCTTGGTGTCATCTAAGGCGATTATTGTCTAATATTTAGTTGGTATGATCAAAAAATCTCTACCTAGCTTTACCGCCCCCCCAGCCTAAATTAAGTTCTCAGCTGGTGCGCGTAGGTTTATTGTCGCTCTACAGCGTTGCAATGGATATTTATGAGGCACCCTCGTCACTTTTTCTAAAAAAACTCGTTAATATTAGCTTAGATGTCGTGCCCCACTGCAAAACCTAAAAATAGATATATTTTACAGTATATTTTCATAATATTTCGATGATTTATTTTTTATTGTTAGTTGTTCATAATGTTGTCAAAGGAGTGTCTTAAAAGTTGATTCACCCATTATTCGCTAAGCGGAGGTAAGTCCGGAAATTGCTTTCCGTTTGCCAAAGTGCGATTTTAACAATTATTTTAATTAGTAAGCAGTGTGTAATGTAGGTACGGTGCCGGTTGTTGCCGGGCCCCGGCATAGATGTGGACCCGCCGTCGCCTGCCGGGGGTCCATCGCACCGGGGACTGGGCAGCAGCATTTCCTGAGTGAACACCGCCAGCACTGTGGTCGCCAATCCGTCCGCCAAGCGTGGGGGGTGACTGCGGCAAACCCACGATGAACACGATATATAGATAGACGGCCCCCGATCCCCGGGAGTTCTGCTGTTCCTGGCACAGGCAGCCATGGTGACGGCGGAACAGGGGGTGCTAAGAATCACCGACAGAGATCCAGCTACCACTTCCGAAAACGACCCTTGGCCCGGGCTACATACAACGCACGCCCGCCGAGGTCTGACCAAAAGTCCATAGAGCTGGAAGAAGTGCTTAGTAAGTTGCGCTGGGATGTTACAGGATTATCAGAAGTCCGAAGAGAGGGGGAGGACACGATAATTCATAATTCCGGCAACTTGTTCTACTACCGGGAGGGAGCGAGTAATTTTGACAGCCGCCTTCGGCTCCGTAGGCCGTGGGTTGGGAGACATTAAAAAAAAATAAAGAAAAAAAACCATGAACCACTAAACCCCCAAAAAATGTAGTAGGTCCATCCACCAAACACCTGTATCTATATTCGCATGAGGTACCCGAGTACCTACCTGATTATTTCTTGTTTTTGTATGTTTTGAAATAACGGAGACGAGTACCTAGAGTCAAACCGAGTGTTGTACCTACTGTACGGTACGGTACGGTACTGTACGGTACGGTAAAGAAAGAAAGAAAGAAAGAAAGAAAATACATTTATTTGACACACATAAGTACATACAGAAAAAAAAAGAAATGAAGAAATAAAGAACGGACAGGAAACTACATTAGGTAGCAATAAAACATATTAATTACAATAGAAGAAAAGAAACAAACATAACACACATATACAAACATACACAAAGAAAAACAACAACGGTACGCGCCATCGTGAGTTCCCTGCGCGCAGTCGCGTCGCGTCGTCGTCGCGTCCGCAATTACCACTAAATCTGGAACAGCGAGCTTATCAAAATAACATAAAAACCAAGTTATGTTTATGTACCCCCCCCCCCCCCCCCCGGGTCCCTCTACCCGCGCCCGCACGCAGACAGGCAGGGCTCATTACATTTTTTATCGCGATATTACAGAACAATTATCGAGTAATTGGTCGCACACACACGCACACACACACAGGCTCGTTCTCCACTGAATTCGTCCTGCGATCGCTACAAACAGATAAACATGCGCCTGCGACGCGACGTTACCTACAGTTACGATTGTTGCGCAATTGGAAACATTTTGGAACTATTAATAAAGACACTTATTTTAGATTCAAAAGAAGTAAAAGAAAAAAAATGACAATATGAGAGATTAAACGTGTTGGTGTTTATCATGAAGTTAATAAATAAAAATAAAAATTGTTTAATTCAGACAACTACGTAGTCCATATAGAAGTGAAACAAAATTATTACAACACCATTTTTAATGCACCATGTAGTAATGTACAACATGGGGTTTTGTTTGTTTGTACTACCCTTTGCATACATAGTAAGTAGATAGGTACAGTAGTCCTTACATCCTACAGGGGTCTGCTATGTCTGCTTTAGAGACTTACCTTAGTACCTGGACATACGTTCACTGTGTTGGCTGAAAGGGTTGTGTTATGTAGGTATGCACTGTTTTTTTTTAACTAGCATACGGTGGTACCACCTGATGGGAAGCGGTTACCACAGCCTATGGACGTTTGTAACACCAGAGGTGTCACACTCGCTTTGCTGACCCTTTTAATATTTTATCACGCCTTTTTTGAAGAACCCCACACTGTATTCTCCAGGAAAAACATCCACAGGGAGCGCATTCTACAACCTTAGAGTGCGCGGGAGGAAGTTCCTCTGAAATCAGAAATTATTTATTGTATAACTGTAGTTACTTATTCCTCTAAAATTAACTTATTCCTCTAAAAGCGAACAGTGCGCGACCATCCTGGCTCCAAGGTGTGAGGATGAACTCCTACCTGTGGCGAGCTGTGCGATAGTGAAATGAAGCTGTAGGCATCATGTCGAACAATTCTTCAGAACACAACCCATTATACAAGTGGTAGAACACACACAGAGAGGAGAAGGCTCTCCTCAAACTTAAGGATTCAATACCGCTTGTGAGCTTGGGATCATCAACGATTCTCACAGCGCGTCTTTGGACCGAGTCAAAAGTGTTGTAAATGAAAGACGGGTTGACCAAGACTGATTTTTATTATCTACCTACACGTCAACATAAACATTCATGCAGAGCTAGGTACCTACAATACGACATCTTTCTTATACATTTTTTTTTTTTTTTTTTAGATTACAATGCCAGTAAATATTATAAAACACTTATGTAAGTAGGTATTTAACAATAACAATTTTACAGGCACACCCTTACCATAATAGGTTCTTTGTAAGAGTGAATATAATCAATATAATTTATTCTTATATATATGAATTATTATATTATATATATTATTTGTAGAACTTAATTATTTAGCATTTAATTAATTATTTAACAGTATTAATTAGAATATACGATTACTTATGATTTGTAGGTACTTAATTTATAATTATAAATATTTTAGTTATTATTTGCATGCAAGTAGGTATCTATCAGTTGTGTTTTTCACACAATTTTTTACGTGCTATGACAGCCGCCGCTCTGTGACTGGGGCTGCGTGGGCGCTGAATTAGTGCGTCTGGTGAGGAAGGAGCGGTGTAGACCACTGAAGTGTCATTCCCTTCATCACTGGTGATGGTCTGGTCATGGATTTCGCTCTGATTAGGGCTTGCCCAAGTTTCATCATCACTCACCTCTTCTTTCGAAGGACCTGGTGACGCATTGTCATCAGCTTGCAACTTATGCAGATGTCGTCTGTTTCGTCTGAACTGCCTACCGTAGGTATCCGCAACGAAATATGACCGAGGCTGAGCAGCGCGCCCTAAGACTCGCGCGTGTTTACGTTTACCTTCATCCGTTATCAAAACCGGTTGACCAGGCGATAGCTCAGGAAGTTGTTTCGCTCGTCTGTCATAGTACGTCTTATCCACCTGCTGATTTCTTAGAATTGTATTGTAATCATTCTCATTATTTCTACTTGGTCGCAATTTACTCACATGAGCTGGTAGTCTCGTATTGAGACGACGCCCCATCAGGAGTTCCGATGGTGAGCTAATTCCGTTGCGCGGCGTTGCTCTAAAGTTTAAAAGACCTAAATAAAAATCAGTTCCCGAATTTATAGATTTTATCAAAATATTTTTTATAGTTTGGACGCTTCTTTCACTCTGTCCATTGGACTGTGCATAATTTGGTGAACTCGTTGTATGATCGAAGCCCCATGTTTTACTGAACTCACCAAACTCTCTTGAAGCATAGGCTGGTCCATTGTCTGTGACTAGTTCTTGCGGAACACCATGCCTCGCAAACTGATCTCTCATGGCCGTCACCACTGCTTTTGTTCCTATGTTCGTCAGCGGATTTACTTCGATAAAATTTGAGAAATAGTCCACAAGGATCAAAAAGTACTTACCGCTATACTGAAATATGTCAGAGCCGACCTTAGCCCAAGGCAGAGGCGGTACGTGATGTGGCATCAGCGGCTCGCGCGTAGGACGTGGCGCGCGCTCCGCACAGGTTGTGCAGCGCCGCACCATAGCTTCCACGTCGCGCGCAATGCCCGGCCAGAACATCACCTCGCGAGCATGTCGCTTGCACCTATCTATGCCCATATGCCCGTCGTGTAACCGAGTAAGCATTTCACTTCGAACACTCTGTGGAATGTAAACTAAATTATCCTTAAACAGAATGTTATCAACGAATGCAAAACTTTCTTTGTATGACCATTGATTTCTGATACGTTCATCAACATCATATTTATTGTCCGGCCATCCCTCCTGTATATATCTGATAAGTAATTGACACTCCACATCGTTAATGATCGCGTTTTTTATAAGATTTATTTTGGAAGCACTAAATCGAACGTTCTCAATCAAAAAACAGGACTGCTCCTCTAACTCCTCTGACACCCTCTCCGTCATCAGTTCCGGCAACGCCGCCCGCGATAAGGCATCAGCTACGTACATATACTTACCAGGTTTGTATACAACAGTAAAGTGGTAACCTTGTATGCGCAACATCATGCGTTGAAGACGAGCCGGGATGGAGTCCAATGACTTTTTGAACAGCGCCTCCAGCGGTTTGTGATCAGATTCCACTGTGACGTCACGACGGCCATAAACGTACTGATGAAACCTTTCAAGACCGTAAACGATGGCCAGAAGCTCTTTTTCTATCTGTGCATACCTACTTTGTGTGTCGGTGAGCGTGGCGGAGGCGAACTCGACCGGCCGGCCGGCTTGCAACAGCACGGCGCCGAGCGCGCGCGAGCTCGCATCCACAGACAACAGCACGGGCTCGCGCGCCGAGTACAGCGCCAGCACGGGCGCCGCGCACACGGCGCTCTGCAGTGCACGCGCCGCTTCCGCTTGCGGCGAGTCCCACACCCACTCACTGTCTTTCTTTAGTAAATTGCGAAGCGGAAGCGCTATATCCGAGTAATTTGGTATGAACTTGGACAGGTAATTTATCATGCCCAAAAATCTTTCCAGTGACGGTCTATCATGAGGTACGGGCATGTCCTCTATTGCCCTTACTTTGTTCCTATCTATTGACATACCTTCCGCGCTAAAAACATGTCCTAAATAACTTACCTTTCTCACTTGGAATTCACATTTTTTATCATTGAATTTTATTCCTACTTCTCTCGCCCGGTCCAAAAGTTTCCTTAAGCGTTCATCGTGTTGGGACTTACTGCAGCCCCATACAATGACGTCATCGATAAATGAATCTACTCCCTCCAGATCCTCTAGAATCTGTCGAATCTTTGAATGAAATACCTCGGATGCGCAGTTGATTCCATAAGGAAGCCGTAAAAACTGGTACCTACCGAATGGAGTCCCAAAAGTACAGAGGTCAGCACTGGCGTCGTCCAATTGTACCATCCAGAACCCTGACCTGGCGTCCAACTTACTGAAGAACTGCGCCCCCTCGAGCTTAGTGGCGATCTCCGTCAGCGTCGGCAGCGGATAAGGCGCGCGCTGCACGACGCGGTTAAGCGGCCTCGGGTCGAGGCACACGCGGATACTGCCGTCCTTCTTAGCCGCCACAACAATAGCATTCACCCACGGCGTCGGGTGCGAAACTTTCCTGATCACACCTATATTCTCCATACGCACTAATTCATGCAGTAGTCTATCACGCACTCCTATCGGTATCTTTCTTACCGGGCAGACCGACGGCTGAGCAGACCTATCTATAACAATGCTATATTTACCAGGTAGCCTCCCTAATCCCTTAAATAGATCACTATACCTATCAACATTTATAGACTGTATACGCTTCACCATTCCTAATTCTTCACAAGCATATTTTCCCAGCACACTTTGACAATCAAAATCGGCAACAGTAAACCGCAACTTGTAATTTAAATTTTTATACAAGCAATCTAGATAGCAATGCCCAACAATAGGTATAAAGTTTCCACAAAATGATTGTGCTTTGGTATTATCTGTGCTTAAAATATTAATCGGAAGTCCTAGATTCTCAAATGTACTCAATGAAATAACATTTAAATCTGATCCAGAGTCTAACTTAAAACTTTCTTTGTTATTTGTACATGTAAATATTAAGGTTTCATACCATTTAGAGTCCTTATGATCCTTCATCCCCGATAGCGCAGACACATAGTACAGACCGTCACTGCCCTCGCCGTCATCGCCGCCGTCAACGTCGGTCTCAGTGCCGGCGGTATGTAATTGCAACACACGCTTACGTAATTTCGGACACATATTCTTAAAATGACCTCGCTCATTGCACCAAAAACACATAGCATTTTTTGCCGCACACTTATACCCATCACAATTCATACCGCACGCGGAACAACACATATTGGAGCTAGCTGCCTGCTCCGTGCTGCGACGCTGCGGCTGGCTGGCGGCCTGCCACGGGTTGCGCTGCGGCTGGCGCGCTCCGCCGCGACCGCCGCCGCCGCCGCCGCCCCGCCAGCGCCCGCCCGTACCGCCGCCTCGAGCACCGCCGCTTCCGCCAGCACGGAAGGCTCGCGCGTTCATCGCGTCAACTGCTACCACCTGCCCTCCAGTCGTCTTGGTTCCCTCAATCTGCTTCTGCTCCTCCGTGGACATTTCATTAGCCTGACAAATCTTGACTGCCCGCGCCAGTGTGAGATCGTCGGCCCTGAGTAGCCTATCACGTAGCTTGCCGTCCTGAACTCCGCACACTATTCTGTCGCGCATTAACCCCTCCTCGAGACTCTCGAATTCACACAGCTGGGTTAAAAGCTTCAATGCAGTCACGTATTCATCAATAGATTCGCCTGCTTCTTGATTTCTTGAAAAAAATTTAAAACGAGCCATGGTTGTATTTTGCTTCGTTTCAAAATGGGCGTTGAATTTTGACACGAGAATGTCAAAAGATTCTTTGTCTTCCTCCTTGGCGTATTTAAAAGTTGTGTACACATCATATCCTTCCGATCCAATCAAATTCACCAACAAACTGGCTTTCATATCCGAAGATTCCTTGTGAATGCCGGAAGCTTTGAGAAACACATTGAATTGCCGTAGCCATTTTTTCCACGCTTCGGCCCGGTTTGCTGGGCCACCTTCCAAGTTCAATTCAGACGGAGGCCGCGCGTGTTCCATTATTTATCGTAATTATAAATGCTTGCTATCACTTTATTTATTAGTTTGAACACTGCATAGAATCTATTTCTCATTTAATTTAATTATTTTTCGGCACCGCTGTCACCATGTTGTAAATGAAAGACGGGTTGACCAAGACTGATTTTTATTATCTACCTACACGTCAACATAAACATTCATGCAGAGCTAGGTACCTACAATACGACAAAAAGGACCAAGCTGGTATCCAGGTGCTCCTGCCCAGAGATGGCAGCAGTACTCCATATGGGGTCGGACCTGCGACTTGTACAGAAGCAGTCGTTGTCCCCCACAAGTACAGCTTCGCTCTGATGCCAGCTTTACTGTTGGACAAGCCTACTCCATATTTCAGGAAGGAGATCTATAGTATTTAACTAGCGCTGATACATTGCACTTCAGTTTCAACGTAGGTACCTGGACTAGAGTTCATTATGTTTTCAGCGTTGGTGGCGCGGCCGCCGCGCGCTGAGCCATCCGTCATAAATCAACAAATCCAATAACCGCGGTGTGAGGCGAGTGCGGCCCCGGCTTGCAACCGACACCTCAGCCGCACCTCGCTCGCCTCACATCGCGACTGCAATCATAAACTGCATTTATTCACGCACGACTCATAATTTGACTGTATTTCAAACCTGGTCATAGCGCGCCGGTCGCCCCGTGACAAGTACTTCAATCAAAGTCCCGAAGGTACCTAATAAATAGATAATCACATTAATCACTTACGACTAACGTCCTGGAAAACAACAAATAAGCCTCAAAACACGTTTAGCGAACTGTCAAACAAAGCTCCACCGCTAAATGAGCGCGGCCATTAATGAGCACGCTTAGCTCGCACGCGTCGAGTCTCTTACTGGCACCTCGCAACAGGTGCCATTGTGGAGCACGACCGCGGAAGAGGCTAGCGGAGCGGAGCGGAGCGGAGCGGAGCGGTCAACTAAGAAAATTATCGTTGTGAACTAAGCGAACCGCGCTCATTTTGCGGTCTAGCTCCGGCTTAAGTGCAAATTATTTATTCCGTGATATTTTGCAAGACAGTAAAAAAAGTCTATTGATAGGATGATAAATTGATAATATTACGGTGTGATGTGAAAATCAGCTCACACCCTTCTAAACGAGATGGCTGTTACCTGATGGATACAAACACTGCCAATCCCATAAATATACCTAAATGTTGCGATGCGAGTGAGGGCACGGAGCAAAGTGTTAGGTATGTATTCTACACCTCGTCTTGGGAGGGGAGGGCGCTGGCTATCTTTAACAATAATCACAATAAGTGAGCGCCACTCATCACATCACATCTCATCAAACATGATGAGGCTCCGAACAAAACTGCCAAACAAACATTTGCTTACAATGTAGCAAGCGGGCGCGGGGCGCGGGGCGCGGGGCGCGGGGAGTGGAGGGCATCGCCCTCGCGGTCGCGGCGCAGGTGTGCGCCGTACTAACTGCTGGCGCAGCTGTGGCTGTGGCGAGACACGCACTTGTCTCACTCGTCCGTCCGTGCAGCGCGCGTGCAGCGCGCGTGCAGCGAGGGCGCATGCATGCTCTCCTTGTTTGTGCAGCTTGTTTGTTAAGTTTGTTTATAAACAAACAAATCTACTGCGAGTCCATCGCGGCCTCGTCTCCGCATGCAGCCGCTTACATTCTGCACACGTTCCCATACAACGCGCCGCAGTCACGATACGGCCGACATAAATAATGCTGGACAATCCACACAGCACTATCTAGCCCCAAAGTAAGCTATTCAAAGCTTGTGTTATCATTCTCTGCTATTGATTAAAGTTTAAACTGGTTTAAGTTCAAAATGTTATTTGTATCGCCGAGTGAACCCTCCCTCGGCCTCGGCGCGCGGCTCCAGATTGGCTTCACGCGCAGCACAATAATGGGCCAATAATTAAATAGGTTTTTTGCGGCACAATTCAATAAATTTAATTTGTAATAGCATGACTCGGCGGCCGCCGCGCCGCCGCGCCGCCGCGCCTGTGATCCGCTCGTAAACGCTCCGATTTAATTTGTCGGCCATTGTGTGCCCTACGTGCAGCCGCTCCCTCGCCCGCGCCTCGCATCGCGCGCGCATCTACTGGAACTGCTACGAAACTACTTTTGAGGAACGTATTTCTGAGCACTATGAGCTGTAAGACATGGAGGGAGCTTTGTCCGACAAAGCGCTCTGACTCCTAAACGGTTCCGTGTTAACCAGCCGTATCAGATCTGAGCTCAGCGGTTCTAAAGGAGGACGTTATTACCAGTGACCGAAGCGAGGAGATAGCCATCTCTCGGTACGAAAACAAAATTCTCATTAAGGTCGGCGGTACATAACAATAAATTGATCGGTCGCGGCGCAGCGGGGCGCGTCACGCGCAGCGGCGGACGCTGGCGGTGGCGGCTTCGGCTTCGGCTTCGGCCTTACCAACCACGAGACAACATTCGGCTTCGAAGAAATATTTTTTTTTATTTACTAATGATAGTTTACCTCTCCTATCCAATGGACCGACGAAACTGCGAAGGTCGCGGGAGGTCGGTGCTGGAGAGAGGGCTCAGAATAGTTTATCTTGGAGTTCTATAGCCAGCAGTACCATTTTTCAGGATGATGATGATCGATAGGTTACATAGTATCTCATCGATGTTTTTAAGTCAGAACTTAGATCACAGAATGCTCGTTCAACAAGGGATAAGTTACTAAGAAAACATAAGTTGTAACAAATAAAAATAAAATGGACTTTAAAAACCCACCTCGGCTGTTTAAATTCGGCTTCGACAAACCCGAGCTTCGGGCTAGGTAAACGGAGTGGTCCAGACTATGCATCTGGATAACGCGGGCCAATTTCCCCCGGACTCGGACAAAAATAGCAGCCTCTGTCCCCGGTGACCCTGAGGTCCTTGGTGCCTCGTCGCTGGGGACGGGTGGTAGGAGAGGGGGGTATGTTACAAGTAAACGACCGTGATCGTCGCTGGGATTAGCTTAACCGTGCCATGTCTATAGGGTGTCGGAGTAGTGACGTCACTGCGCAGAGCCGCGGTTCAGTGTTGCCGCGCATGCGCAGGAGTAGTGACGTCACTGCGCAGAGCCGCGGGTCAGTGTTGCCGCGCATGCGCAGGAGTAGTGACGTCACTGCGCAGAGCCGCGGGTCAGTGTTGCCGCGCATGCGCAGGAGTAGTGACGTCACTGCGCAGAGCCGCGGGTCAGTGTTGCCGCGCATGCGCAGGAGTAGTGACGTCACTGCGCAGAGCCGCGGGTCAGTGTTGCCGCGCATGCGCAGGAGTAGTGACGTCACTGCGCAGAGCCGCGGGTCAGTGTTGCCGCGCATGCGCAGGAGTAGTGACGTCACTGCGCAGAGCCGCGGGTCAGTGTTGCCGCGCATGCGCAGGAGTAGTGACGTCACTGCGCAGAGCCGCGGGTCAGTGTTGCCGCGCATGCGCAGGAGTAGTGACGTCACTGCGCAGAGCCGCGGGTCAGTGTTGCCGCGCATGCGCAGGAGTAGTGACGTCACTGCGCAGAGCCGCGGGTCAGTGTTGCCGCGCATGCGCAGGAGTAGTGACGTCACTGCGCAGAGCCGCGGGTCAGTGTTGCCGCGCATGCGCAGGCAGGAGCGACGTACTCAACTCTGGTTACATGTAGTGCGAAGTTCACTCGAAGTCTTCGATAGGCATTCGAAGAAAGAGCTTTTTAAAAGCTCCACCAATTTAAGATTTTAAACGGATATGCAGCCCCAAAAAAACTATCAAACATTTGAAACCAAAGCTCAGTCGAGCATCGAGCTAAAATGCATTTAACCGAATCTGTCCAAAAGAAGTGTGAAACATTGAGAACCGTGTTTATGAGCGAGCGAGCGATGCCGCCGCCGCGACCACCTACCGGCCGCTAGCAGGAGGACGGCGACGTGACGAATGCTACCTAATTGGATCTCGCGGCCGACGGCGACGCGGAGGCATCTCGATGAGGTGTGACCGTGACAAAGCCACCTCCTCAGCTCACGTCATAATCCTTCCTCAGAATTGGCTACACTTGAAGTGCAAGTGTTTAGGGATATTCGAGCGCGAACTTTGGAAGCTATCTGTAGCTTTGCAATGTGTCGAAGGGCAATGCATCATGAGAGCATGTGATTCAATGCATATGTACAGCCTACTCTAAAGTATGTTTCGCATATTGCCGTCAGCTAGATCGCTTAAGGCTTCCTTTCCTAGCTAGCTGTTTCCTTCAAGCTTCTGGCCTCAGCGTACTTACCTAGGTACCTGAAAGCGTGTGACGTTACCGGCAGCTCTCATACCATAACGATAACAAACTGTTATAAATCTCGCCAAACAATATCCACCGCAGTGACGGGAACGAGCCGTTCCGATTAAACGGCGGATAAAGATAACATATCTGTCAGTAACAAGTAATTTGCATGTTCGTTATGAACACCCAATCTGATTAGGTGGTCGCCATAACGTAATGAATTTATGCAATAAGCAACCTGTTCATTTGCATAGTGCGCGAGCGCGGCTCTCTGCTCACTGAGGAGTGGAGGGGAGGAGACGGTGTCGGTGATGCGCGGGCGCACGGTAGACAGCCGCGCCCTGCGTTGCGTTGCAACTTCAGTAACCTAAAATCGAACTTGAGATCAACTAAATTATTCAGGACGCGGTTCCTATATTTCCACCTCTCTACCCGAGATTTATTATTAGTTTTATGACAGGTTATCGCGGAGCCTGTGCCGCGGCCACCTTCTCCTGAGCAGCCTGCAGGTGTGGTAGAGGCGGTCACACACAGCGCACTCAGCACACGCATGTGTTTGTGCGGTTTGTGCGCTAATTGGCGCCCGCGCCGCCCCGCCCCGCCCCGCGCGATGCGCTGTCGATTATCCGCTCGATTTGCGCGTTAGTGATGCTAACTCATCAGCATTATTTATTAATTTATTAGCAAGGTATTTTATATCAACATACTTTAGCAAGATATAATTATCAACTTGGACTCTTCTTAGTAATTATCGTTTATGTACGGAACACCTGAATGCATACCATATAAGGAAACATAGTTCAGCGGCGAGGTTAGTGTTTCTCAACGGTTCCGAGTATATTTGCGTTCGACCGCGATTACATCTCGAGCTTGTTAATTAGAATCTACAAAAACAAAACAATCTCGCATCAGCAGACAGGTTTAGTAGGAACCCACATCAATGTCAACAACAGTCGGCTGCGAGGGCGCGGGCACCCCTAGCCTCGCCTCGCGTCATTATGCGCATGTTTTTCTGACGATTTGTTGTAAGTGAGCGGGTGCGCACGCGCGGTATTCACGCCTTTTTGCTCATCATCGCTATCCGATATCGCGCCGCGCGTGTAATTGCGCCCTTACACGGCCGTCGCGTCCGCGTCATTTGCAAATGAGCCGCTGTCCGTACGGGAATTCAATTGAGTCATCCGCGCTGTAACCCACACGTCACCGCATACCTACTCGCAGCATGCACGCAGGTAGTGCACGTGCGATCATATCGTTTCAGAACAAATTTGTTAGGGTTTTCAAGTAATAGAATCTACTGAAATAGATAATAGACAACTCTACCTAAAGTAAAATGTTTAAAGAATAAATTCGAAAAGTATTAGAAATTTGAGCCGGGATTGGTGTTCGTCGCGTACATGTACTCGTACATGAGCTACAAATAACGCAATGAGTCAATAACTCAATATTATGTCACTGATTCCAACGAGTAGCTGTAGGTAGGTACTGTACTGTACTATAACTGCGTCGAGTTTGAGAGACAATGTAACTAAAAGTGTCTCCGCGTTAACTGCCGGTCCATGAACGTCCCCCATCGGGAAACTCCATTACGTTTATCTCCTCGCGAGAAAAGCCCGGCGCTGAGCTCGGGATAGGTTCCCTCTGAGTCGGGGCTCGCGTGGGGTCCTGCTGGTGGCTCCTCACTCCCTGGACGGAGCTGACATTGCCAGGTACCGACAGAGAGAGAGATGTATGTCTCTATCAGTTTTCGTGTTGCAGAGCTTCTGTCGAGTTTCACACGTTCCTCATAAGGTGAGGAGACATTTTGTGGAATGAACCTTATCCGGTTTACGAACAGTACCTATCACAACAGCAGCCGTCAGAATCCTACTATCATATCCCACCAATATTAAAAACGCGAAAGTTTGTAAGTATGGATGGATGTTTGTTACTCTTTCACGCCGCAACGGCTGACCGGATCTGGTGAAAGCTTGGCAGACAGATATTTATAGTCTGGATTTTATTTTCCCGATCATAGGATACTTTTTATCCCGTGGGAATCCCGGGATTTAAATCTGCGCGGGTGAAACCGCGGGGCGTAAATAGTGTGTTTATAAAACTGATAGCCATCAGACAACTTCTTGTTTGAACAATTTGTTTGCAATTCGATTTGGCACTTTACTTATTGGAAACATAATGCCTCCACTGCGATCGAAATTATTTGTTTTCCAAAACATTGTAGTTTCAGATTTTTCACAACAATGTGATTAATACCTTCGAAAATGTTTAAAATGTGCGAGCAACGCTGTAATGTATATTCAGGTGTCCCCGAACAGACTTACACATCGATCCACAAAGCTGGCAGTGAGGGAGTGCGGCGGTCGCAGCTGATGCCAATGGGACGCCGGCGCCCGCGCCCGCGCCCGCGCCCGCGCCCGCGCCCGCGCCCGCGCCCGCGCCCGCGCCCGCGCCCGCGCCCGCGCCCGCGCCCGTGCCTACTCGCAGCGTGGAGATACAACAGTGCAATAATAATTCAGATAGGATGACACCCGCCCGAGCTGTTATGATAAGTGGCAGGCGGGCCGCAGGTGCCACCAGACGAGACGGCGCCGGCGCGGCGGCGAGCTGTGCCACAGACATGCAGCAGTTAGTAGAGGAATGTCACGCGCAGCGGACACGGAGTATCATAATATACCTAACGGGCGGCGAGTGTCGCCCTCGTCACAGGGACAGTAGCGCCCCTCAGCCGCCCCTCAGACGCCCCTCAGGCGCCCCTCAGGCGCCCCTCAGGCGCCCCTCAGGACGCACGCGCTTGTCACGTGCGCCTGCGCCTGCGCACGCCTCTAACATCATCATCGAGCGCGAACGCCGAAGAAGGTGCATGACATTTTTTTATGCTTATGACGTGACGAACCTGATTAAACTGGAATGTTTGTAAATTTTATAATTAAAGGAATTATTTTGAATGCTACAAGAACAAGGTTTCTTAATTGTAAAAACGGAATTTACGAATTGATATCAGCACCGCGCCGCGATGCGAATGTTAATGTTCGATAACGGCGACGATAACTGTACAGTATTACATTCCCGCGGTACGTCTCGTGGGGACTGTACCGCGTACTGCGACACACGCATGTAGGTGAGTAGGTGGCAGGCAGGTATACGGGTGCAGGTTCGGCCCCGGCCCCGGCCACCATGCCGGCGGCGCGGCTTCGTTCGATTCGCATTTTTTCCTCCGCTTAATTAGTTGTCGTTTCTCACGAGCCCTTTATTACAACATCCTCAGATTCTCCTGTTGGTATTTTAATGAGGTGTTCCCCTCCCGCCCTCCGCCCCCGCCTCCGACGATTTATACGTGCACGAGGACGAGGGGGGGAGGGAGGGCAAAAAGACGCCAACGAGCGGGCCGACCACCTCCCGAAAGTGCCTGATCTCCTCAATTAGTGGCCTTTATTGAAGCGCTATAAAGGTTTAGTACTGCACCGCCGGCGCCGTCGGCTCGCAGGCGATGACAGTTCTCCAATATGTCCGGCGGCGGCGGCGGCGGCGGCGGCGGCGGCGGCGGCGGCGGCGGCGGCGGGGGCGGCGGCGGCGGCGGCGGCGGCGGCGGGGGCGGCGGCGGCGGCGGCGGCGGCGGCGGCGGCGGCGGGGGCGGCGGCGGCGGCGGCGGCGGCGTGCGACGCGCCGTAACAACCGTGTCAACCAAATCACTTCGCGAACTGTCCTCGCGTCGCGTCGGGCCGCACATGCTTGTTTGGTGATTGCAGCGGCCGCGGTAATAACAGAAACCTCGCATTCATTCGAAGATCACAATGTGTGATCTTCGAATGAATGCTACATGTTATTTGTCTTGTAATGTTTCATAGGGCTTAGCACACATTCACTTTTTTTCAACGATTTAACTAGTGTAGGTAGTATTTAATCTGTATGAAGGCTCACTTCGCTCGCCTCTCTGGTGGACGGCTCTCCTCGTCACCATCCGACACCTTGAACAGTTCTATGGATTTATTGTGACATTCACCAATTTATGAGGCTCCACTTTACGAGCCGACAATCCCCAAATAAAACTTTACAACTCTTTTATATCCGTGTGTTGGTCCGTCGGTCGCCGCATCGAGTCAGACCACCACTCGCCGCTCAGACCGCGTCGTTGCTGCGTGCATTGTATCGAGTGCACGTTACTGAACATTGATTTATTTAGATTGGCAGTCCTGCTGCCAAGAGTCATTGAACTCATTCCCGACACTTGAGCACCACACACACACACACGCACACACACGCACGCCCCGTGTCGGTACCTACATATACAGCGCCGTCAGGATGCCGTGGAGAACTCTCCGCATCCTGCGCTGATAGATACGAGTTCGAGAGAAATGTTACTGCTCCCAATAGTGAGTCCTTTCTCACGATCGGAATGGAAACCGAACTCCCGGCCTATTATCCCTTGTCGGCTACACAGTCACTACACACCCACTTCTACGAGGCTTAATCTCTATAAATGGAGAGTTCAACGACGACCTCCATTCACAATATTTTGGAAGCACCGACACGACAACGCCGTAAAGAATGAAACTCATAACTGTAACGACAGGCGTCCACTTGAAGTTGTCGGCCGCAGGGTCGAAGTGGCCGATGCGATGGTAATAACGTGCGTAAGTTACGCACCGCACCGCACCGCACCGCAGCGACGTTACATCACAATATCGTGCAGTCGATACGCGCCGCGCCATCCGACCATATTTATATTTAAAAAACATATATATATTAACATTAACCTAACAATAGTGCTGTGTGCTACAGCAGCAAAAAGGTCCCGGCTCAGCATTATGCTTCACTATCCGAAGACAGGTCAGCGCTGTTATTCTGCCGATACCCTGGTTCCAAGAATATGTTTGTCCTGTGCTGCACTGCTCCTGTCATATCACGTACTCACCACACATCGTGTGTATATCGTGTGTATATGTGTCGCACAAACCCGTCGCGTCGGTAAAGACTTCAACGCGCTCCCTGCGCGCGCGCAGTCTCTTGCAGTTGTAGGATTGTGGAGTGTTTCGAGTGAACTCAGTTTTAGAGCGACCAAAATTGGCGAAACCATTAGAGATAAAGTATTTAGAACGAAAAATACATTTTATAGACCATCCTACGTCTCCTACGTCGTCGTTACGTCTCGGCTCTACTGAAACTGTTCTGGATTAAAATAAATGAATCTGTTGCTGATAGGAAAGAATAGTTGTTTATTTAGCAAAGTAACTGATGATGAAGGCTCCGGTATCCGTAGCATCAGTATCTCCAGTTGACAAGGTGAGGGGGGGCGGGGGGGCCTGCGCCATGCATGTCGGACAATGGGCCCCGTCGGTCGGCGCGCGCGCGATGGTATCGGCCCCATGCTGCGGCAGCAACGTGTGCTACTCGTGCTTGACGGCTCTCCTTGCCACCGCACCCGCACGATATTATCTGTGCTTTGCATTTTGACTATGGAAGACGGGGGAATGCCGTTCACCCGAGAGAAAAATGCTCTAAGTATTTATTTTTTCATATGTCTTACATAATGACACAATTTTGAGGTTTAGAGTTTGGAGCGGCAGCCTGCTCCAGCAACACGAGCACTGCGCTGCAGCGCGCTCGCTGTGTTTGAAGGATTATTACGTTTTATCACTTACTAGTTACGTCCCGCGGTTTCACCCGCGTAGTTTTTGGTTTTTATTTAATTCCGATCATTTTCATATTTATTCACCTTTTAAACCTGCCCTGGACTTCCACGAATAATTCAAGGCCAAATTTAGCCAAATCGGATCAGCCGTTCTCGAGTTTTAGTGAGACTAACGAACAGCAATTCATTTTTATATATATAGATATAACAAGATTGGCGTGAGCGGTACTACCCGGCGAGCGCCGCGCCGTTACCCCTGCTTCCCCTACTTACAACAATTCGGAAGAAGCGTGTCAGCTACAATAAAATTTATTGTTAACCAAATTAAGTGTTTATAAACGGTGTGTTTCGTATGTTTATCTAGCAGGCGAGACGTTTTCGTTCTCATTCGTGTCGTAGTTGTTTCTAGAGTTGTATAAATGATGGAGCATTGTGTAAGAAAGGCGTTCGTTGAATTGGATTTATTTCTTTTACTACAACATTTACCCTCGGTTTCTGAAACCTCGATCATAGCTAAATCGGCTGTCAAGTCACTTGCTATCTCTATCTAATTTGAAGTAAAAGCTGAAATAGTAAGTGGCTTGACAGCCGATTAGCTTTGATCGAGCTTTCAGTAACCGGCGGTTACTGAAAGCTCGATCTTAATAGACTGTTTAAATTGTAGACACAACAGATATTCTATTTTTTTGTACCAAAGAATTTAGACAATTTTCAGAGGATCTAAATGATTAATTTCCGCGTACAGTAAAATAACTACCGCCCTACCTATCAATCCACCGAAAACTGTGTCCGAGGCTTTGCAGACTGCGTTAGGCACGGTAGGCACGCACGGTAGATATTATTATAACATGTCAGGTAGCAATAAGCAGACTGATGGTGGTATGATGGTGCGCACTAGTGTTTTATATCTTTTGAAACACAAGATGACCGACGACGACAATTTAATTTTTAGATAAAATAATGTTGGTGGCGATGAACTTAGCTCAAAGCTGAGGAACTATTTTAACAATAGCTTTTGATAGATTGCAGAGCATAGTGACTACTGGTTGGTTTTGTTTTGTGGTCGCTTCGTCGGCGGCGGCGCGGCGGTCGCGTCCTGATGCAGGCGCAGATAGGCGGACAGGCACGGTAGGCACCCGTCACCGCGGCAGTAGCAGTACTCTTAGTCGGAATGATGTAATGAATATGCAGTTTCGACGACGCGCCGGGACGCACATACAGCGATGTTAGGATACTGAAGGATGTGACTTGATAGTTTATTTTAATAACTTGCTGATGGATCGCGGGCTCAGAATCCTTACTGGAAATGTATAGAAGAGGCTTATGTCGAGCAGCAGCCCCTGGTGGACAGCGTGATTTGGAGAATAATAACAATAAATCTGCTGAGGATCTCAAGAGGCGCAAATATGCAGGTCTCGACAGGGCCTACGTATGTGCTCCTCTTGGGGTTGAGATTCTAGGTCCGTGGGATACCGAGGCCTACCGGGTCTTCAAAATTTTATCCAGGCGACTTATCGACGCGACGCGTGACCCGAGGGCTGGTGAGTATCTGGCTCAGCGTATCAGCATTGCCATTCAGCGTGGCAATGCAGCCAGTATCTTGGGTACGCTTCCGACTGGCACTGATTTGGATCAGTTGAGCTATCTATAGATCGTTTGCAACGGTCTGCAGATAGCTCAACTGTTTCATATGTATTTTGTACATTTTGTAAATAATTGTAACTATTAGTTGTAATTTTCTTTGTCAATAAAGATACTTACAATAAATTAATTCCCCTTTGGAGAATAACAAAATCTAGAAGCACATCTACTGTAGCCGAGTATACTGTGCCGCGAGTGTGGTTTTGTTCTGTTTTGGTCTTCCTTCTAATATCCACTTTAATTATTTTCTGTTCGTTTCATTAACATTATTAAGATCGGATTGTTTTATTTCCGAATCCTAAATATTTTCGAGAATTCGAAAAAGATAAAAGAATAAGTTTATGTGACAGTCCTCGGGTGCTGACGTGAGATAGGTGACTATATCCAAATCAGGATTGTGACTCACGTCGAGGTCACTAATACTTTGACTTTTACACATTATTTAGAACCATTGGTTTTTCTATACATGATTTATTATATGTATCTACTTTGCGATTATAATTTTTATTGATCGTGATTCATTCACTGACAATGATTGCATGATAATGATATTCAGTAGGTACGTACGTGTACATGGCGCTACAAGAAGGATGTTGAGTTGAGTTCATTGCGATTTTGATATTAGGACTAGGACCACATAGTTCTGTGAGTAGGACTGGTTGTCCCCATCAATTTGGGAAATCCTTAGATCTCTTATTATTTACTCAAGATCCTTGATGATCCTAGAAGGGTAGTCAGAGTCACATCTACTTTGTGATTACTTCCTTCCATTTAACCAGACTGTACTTTGCTTCAATGACTTCTTATAACTTTACCAGACCCTGTCATCACACTAGTCCTTTGTACATACAAAAGATCATGGATGATGAGAATCATACAAAAGAGCGATAATACCAAGCCAAGTTTGTTGTCTGTTCTTCTCGGTGTTGGTCGCGTGGAACTGGCACAGTGTCACCTAGTTTTGAGACGTTTCAAGATGGTCCTTGTGATTTTATTGAATAAACATATTTTGACTTTGACTTTGACTACAAACACAAGCCCACGAGCACAATCATTAATTGACTTCAGATAAGATTTAGCTGCAAACACTACTTAATTAGGAATCGAACCTTTTTTATCATTATTAAAAGCTTTATTCAAATGAGCTCTCAGACTGGCGGGACGGGTCGGGTCGGTATGCTGCCTACTGATCGATATCTGGCTGACATTTGTATCGTGCGTGACGTCACCTAAGGCAGGTATACACACGGACGGACGGAATGCATAACTATGTCAATGTACTTAGGTATAAAGCATAGGAAACACAGGGCGTAGCGTAGAGAGACAATTCTTAAAAACTTTGGCGAATCTTCAAAACATACCGATCATGAAAAGTCTAGAAAAACCGTTTTTTTTTTAATTTTTCAGTATAATAATTGTGTACAGAGGCTGTCGCTCTGTTTACAGCGTTTTAATGACTAAACCACTGAATCGATTAAGATCAAATTACCAAAACAAAAAAAAAGCAAATCCAGCCAGACTGAAATGCTTTATTTGTGAATCGGCTTAGTAGCTTTTCTATAATTAGTTGAACCCGCGCGAAGCCGGGTGCGTTCACTTGTAGTAGTGGCTCTTTACATTTTAGTAGGATCTACTCTATGGTAGCTTAGCTACGTAGCCGAAGCCTAGCCGCCTAGCTTAGCTACGTAGCCGAAGCCTAGCCGCCTAGCTTAGCTACGTAGCCGAAGCCTAGCCGCCTAGCTTAGCTACGTAGCCGAAGCCTAGCCGCCTAGCTTAGCTACGTAGCCGAAGCCTAGCCGCCTAGCTTAGCTACGTAGCCGAAGCCTAGCCGCCTAGCTTAGCTACGTAGCCGAAGCCTAGCCGCCTAGCTTAGCTACGTAGCCGAAGCCTAGCCGCCTAGCTTAGCTACGTAGCCGAAGTACTTCCTCTTCGACCAATGAAGGCAGCGCGCATGCGCAGGCGCAGACTAATGCACGAACCAAATAATTACAGACACGTCTCATTAGAGCTCGTGTCCGGCGGATTATCGTCTCTGTGCCCGCCGTCCTTATACAGCCGGTCCGTTCACGTCCCGTCAACACGTTGTACACGCTATTCTTAGCAGGATAAAGTTCAAATTGGTACGGGAGTGTCGCTAAGTGCCGGCCGTCAGTCGCGATCGGGATTAGTCGGGATCAAAGTGACCGATTTATCAAGATCTCTAAATATAACTGTCAAAATGTAATAATTGATTGTTTGGACGTGGCGTGCTCGGGTGGCCGCGTCGCGGTCCCAGGTTCCGTGCCGGTGCCGCACTTCTACAAGCGACATATGATGATCATTTTTTTTACATTAATAAAGCACCTTTCAGACGATGCGAAGTAGTTGCTGAAGCGATGCCGCGGTGTGTTATCATTTCATCTGTCAAGTGTTGGTTGTTAGAGATATACAATAAGATACACATACAGTTGCATGACGTCCACATATTCAAAATTGTATGATACTGAGGTAAATAATTTATTTGTAGCAATGGTCTGAGTTCATAACTGAGTAACCACATACCTAACGGCACAGCCGTGTGCATGTGTAAAACGCTTCTTATTGTCGAAAAGAAGCGTTTTACATATCGACCGCATCGTCTTCGTCACTTAACATCAGGTGCGATTGCAGCCAAATGTTTTGCATACAACTTGTAAAAAAAATCTTGAATCACCTGATAGGTAAAAAAACCCTTCAATACATTATATTATCCAAAACAGTTACAACATATACTTTTCCAGAGTTTTCACAAGTAAATAAAAAAATAAGTATCCTAATTTTATGAACAATCTATTAAAATGTAAATAAGCTACTCACTCTCGGTGCCGACGCCGCGTCCCACACGATCCATATAACCACACCGACGACGGAGCCGCAACTACAACATCTAATTAGGTAAAAACTTTCAACATTTGCATCCCAAACATCAATTATGTGGATAATTTAGTATGTAAATTATTTTTATTAAACTAATAACAACAGGCTGGCCGAGAACACCTACACTACAATTTTTAATGAACTTAAAATTTTCTTTAATTAGTTGTGGAGTCTTTCCTCGTGCATCTATTACCTTCTTTATATCATAAAACGAGGCACCACCACCACACCACTACACACTGGCAACGCCCACGCAGTACCTACCTGTGTACCCACAGAGTATAGGAGTGTAGAAGGTACGCAACTCGCACCGCACAGGTAGCGAACCGCAGGGGGCGGGTAGTCTCTTGTTTATTCACTAAAACTATAACGGACATACAGACGTCTCGCCATTACCGTATGTCATACACACCGTCCGTGCGTGCCCGCTGCCCGCTGCCCAGCAATCACAGCGGCTCCAGAAGAAGTGTTACGATCCCAAGTTAGTGTCATATTTCGTAACCCACAGAGTAAACTACATTATTTTATTGCGCCGAGTAACATTAAAGTTTAATGAAACAGCGTAATTAGAGCTTTCTTTGTCTCGTTATGCGCTATAATTCGGCCGTAAAGTTTTGTTTCTCCATAAATAACGGCTACACAAATGCCAGGTAACTATCGGCGGGCTAGCTATCACCATAAACTACAACGCGTCATATTTTAACAGCCATTTTGTTTCTAAACAGCGATATTGTCAATCATCAACACGACTCGTTTCCTGATCGCGAATATTGTGAAAGCCGTTGCGATAGTTCTCATAGCTAGCTTCAAACATGAAGGATATTTAAACATAAACACAACAACAATAACAATCTTTTCTCTTATGTTATCATCCCTTTCATTAAGGGTCCGGCGACAGCGGCTCGCAATTTCGAGGCGCGATTGGCTATTATTTCATTTTGTTTCATTTCGGGGAGGTTGTTTGAAAGAATAACTCTAAAGTGACACGCAACAATAATACAATAATATAAGGGAAATGTGCTTGAGTCAGAAATCATTTTGGTATTAGGTAAACGTAAGACCAAACATACTAATACCAAAATGATTTCTGATTCGGGCATGTTTCCCTTATATTATTGTATTATTTGTGTTCGAACAGTTTATATGCGTGTCACTTTAGAGTTATTCTTTCAAACAACCTCCCCGAAGTGAAATAAAATGAAATAATAGCCAATCCCACCTCGAAATTGCGAGCCGCTGTCGCCGGAGCCTTAAGAGATTTTTTTCCGCCTTAGAATAATTAAGTACCTAACAGTTAGGAACTAGTAGTTCGCCCCGAACTGAGATTTCGTGACGCGACGCGTAAGCTCCGAAAATGTAAGTGGTGGTCAGAGGCAAGTCCAAACATTGTTTTTGGACTTGTCTCTGGCTTCCACCTACTAAGTATGTTAACCAAGTTTCAACTGAATTGGCTTATTTATTGAAGAGTTCCGTTGAATAGACCTTGGCTCCATCATCAGAACAGGGCCCGTACACCATCTCTTGAAGCATGCTCATTTCAATATTACTTTTATATCAATGTCTTATATCAAGTTACACTTATAGCACAAACCTTAGTGGTTTTTAGGTGCTATTTTTTTACACGTGTATGTATTCAGTTATTAAATTGTTAATAAATAAATATAAAAACTGCAAAGAGTCAGCTTTATGATCAAAAAGTAAAGTAATATTGAAATAAGAATGCTTCAAGAGATGGATGTTACGGGCCAAGGTAGCTATCACCATTTAATTTTATACCAAATCGCCCAAGTTGATTGTAAGATTTTCGTTCGCTTCGCTCACTCAATCAATAATGCAGTTTTATCGTAACAGATGGACATTAGACAAGGAGCTCGCAAAGCAGACATTCCTTGGTCGCACTAATGAGAGCCGAGGATGGCCGAGCGGCGACGGAAACGGCCGAGCGCTGACATCGGCGTCGGTAAGGACCACCCAGGGACCTAGGACATACATTCATGCTAGGTATCTAGGTCCTATCGTGCCTGCTTCGTGGTGATCGCTGGTGAGTGCGAGCGGTGACCACATCAAAGAGAATGCAGATGTGCCTGCTGTGTGGGGATGCTATAGGTACTTAGCATTCAAATGAAGCCCGAATGACGCTTACTTTATGCATCGTTAGAAGGAAATAAAACGATGTATTTAGATGAAAGAGGACCATCGTGTAATGATGATCGACATCCAACATCCAACTATAAATAAGTATGCGTTCAACACATTATGTACTTAGTTATTCAGTTTGACTCTTTAAAAAAAATCATTCATTAACTTTGTCAATATTGACAAATGGATGGAGTCACAACATGAATCAATATTAGTTATCTAATCCGGAATCAGTATGCGCGTGAGTTCCCGTGGCCGCGGCCGCACAGATATCTATAGGTATCATCTGTTGCGGAGAGATGCGCCTGCGCACGCCATGCACACTCATGCATGACTCACGGCACACTTGTTTAAAACTGCGATCACATTACACTTAGAATTTTGCTTTTGAAAAACAAAGCGTATATGAACTTTAAAAATGACAACGCTATTACAGAACCGAACTGATTCTTTTAAAAAACAAGTCAGTTGTGCATTTGGTAATAGAGAAGTAAGCATTAGCGCGCGATCAAACGAAATGTTAGCCCCCTCGGCAAAACTGACCGCGACTCCCCCTATTATATACAAATAATATTGAGTATTGCTATAGTCTTTTAGGTATATAACCTCTTCATCTCAGCAACGCGCCGCCGCCGCTGCCGCCGCCGCCGCCGCCGCGTCGGTATGTGGCGTGCCCTACAAGGCGCGGCATCTCGTCGATAGAGCATTTATACCGAAACAGGCGGTCACCGTGATTGCGTGCACATGCATTGACAGTGCATTCTAACTAATTGCTAGATAATCGTTCGTTAAGTCGTCACCATCATCGCAACGTCCATACCTATCGTCTATATACCAACTACTGAAAGTGTGTGTTGGACGTGCACTGTCTGACTACCTCTCCTATAGACAGCCTCCCTCCTGGCGGTCTCCTGGCAGATTGTTGTCTCCATTCCTCAGGATCTCGCTCTCGCTGGAAGTGGAGGACTGCTCTAGCACAGTCTTCTTGCATTTTGTTCCATCGATCGCCCAATTTACAGACTCTCGTCCTACTCAGAATTCAAGAATTATACAGTATTGTATTATAATTATTTATGACAGGCATTATATCAAATCAAATCAAATAATGTTTATTTGCAACTATTAACAGAACAAACTATTAACAAAAGTAGTAAAACAAAGGCAGTTGCAAAATGGTCCCAACTCAGCATAATATGTAAGCTATAGAAACTTACGCTGGTCTTCCGTTGGGGCCGTTGAGGATCGAGTAAGTAAGAAAATGAGATACCTAAGTGGACGTGATGACTTAACAATTAGATTAACTTACAACTAAAATACTGAAACAAATGCAACTAGATGCTGAGACAATCATCAAGAGATACTTTAAAGAGGAGAAAACAAATTACACAGTTCTTCATGAACAGACAAAAATTTGCAACAAGAGAGGGTACATACTTATATGAAACATTAAAGTTATTTATTTATTATTGAAGTCAGATAATTGGATAATTGTGTTAAATACTATCTATTTATAATATCTCTACTACTAAAAACACCCCCTCACTCGACAAGTCGCTATGGTGGGTCCTTTACTGTCCGATCGGTGATGCTGTGGAATGCTCTGCCTCATGCCATCCGCGCTAGTCCCTCGCTTGGCATAGTTAAAGGTAAAGTAAGAGAGCATTATCTGTCCCTTTAAATACATAGGTATATTATTTTATTTTAGGTTTATTTATGTAATTTCTTTATTTTATGTATGTATTAGTAAGTAATCTGTAGGTTTATTTATTTTATATTACTTCATTTTTTCTAACTTTCATCTTGTACACATCATACCCACATCTAAATTTACTAGTCTCTCTCCTTCAAGGTTTGCTGGAAGAGAACTCTTTTTAGGGTTAAGCTCGCCTTTGTACATACTTTATTATTTAAGTTTTCGCATGTTATTTCTGTGTATAATAAAGAATAAATAATCAAATAATGTTTTCTAATATCTTTGAGCGGCGGCCGTCGACCCAACCGACGTCACGTAAGCAGCACTAATTGCTGTTACTTACAGCACTTTACGACGAGCTAACGAGTTAACGGGCTTAATAGTGAGCTTTAACTGTTGATTCAGATAATCAGCGGGTCGCTGTCGTTACGTCACCGTCACCGTCACCGTCCGCAAGAGCTCGTCCACTGCGCGCGAGGCCATCCCGGCCACCCGCCCGCTGTAACGAGGCTGTTAACGACGTCTTACTGCCTGTTGTCAATGTCGGCGTTGTCTTCGGACGGATCAGATATTCCCATCCGATGATGACACTCACTGGTTGTGCAATCAATATCTGATCACATCATTCCATTATCTGAAGTAGAGTTTCGATTATGGAATCATCTGCTGCTGAAACTTAAATAGAAATGTTTATTCTCAAAAACGAAAAACACAATGATGACGAAATAAAGATATAAGATACTAACATAGACGTACTTACTGCCCATCAAGCGCACGGGAACTGGTGAAGTGGAGAGCAGCGCAGTGGAATACCTCGCCATAGTTATGGATAATGTTTTTGGAGGTGTTTCATAATTTATATTTTTAAACATTTGCTCGAAACCATGGGCCTTACTACAAAACGGTGTCTAACTTTAAAAAGTGTCTAAAATTAGCGCTGTCTCTGTCTGCCATTACGCAATGGCAAGAGATGTCAAAAGTTTAGGCAGTGTATAACGTTTGCCTATTTTTTTTGTAGTAAGGCCCCATAACTCCACGTGAGTGATAAGGCTGTAACAGTGTAAACCACACACATAATTAAACTTACACAATTTAAAGGTGAATGAAACGCTAATAAACTACAAGAAACATTCATTAATGGCCGGAAAGGCAGATTACGTGGTGACAGTTCGGCTGCCGCTGACTGTACACAAATCCAAACAGATAGGTTATGTAAATGTGGGTAAAACATAATTATAGGATTACACATTACTAAAATAAGTGCATTAATTTAGTATCGATGACTAGTATGATGATTTAGTAGCGCTCATCTGTGAACCATTTGTAATAGTAAGATAATCAAAACATAACAAAATTCCGTTCATAATCCATAGATGTGATATAATATAACATCTAACAGACAAATACAAATAAATAAACATACATTATGCTTTATTAGCCGGCGATAGCTTGGAGCTAACGTGCACGTATTTTAAAATCTTATTTTATAACTATTTTCTCCTCCGTTACCGATCTAGCTAATGAAGTCAACGGAGGATTAGTGCGGACGCTGCGCGCTGTGGGGACGGCGATGAATCGACTCGATGACAACAACCGACGAGTGGCGACGCGCGGCGGCTGCGCGTGCGCACGCCACCGCATTCATCGTTATTAGAGGAAACTGTTCACGTATAATATAACTCACCTGATGCTGAGTTATTGTGACATATCCGAGCTCTGTGTGTTACTTAAGCAGCTAGTGTTCACATCGACTTAACTGCTCGCATGAAAAGAAACTGTATAAATTCAACAGCCAAGACTTTTATTCCCACTGTGCGTCGCATGCGGCTTCGCTTGGGAAGCCGCATGCGACGCACAGTGGGAACGCTTGGCAACAGGAAAGGCGCCGCACTATAAGCACTGTAAGGCGAGTATAAGCACTGTAAGGCGAGTATAAGCACTGTAAGGCGAGTATAAGTAAGACAAATTGAAATAAAACATCAACACAGCGACCTCGCCTCGAGCTGTTATTAATAACTACCGGAAATATTATAATTTTTAATGAGGTATGCAATATTACAAATCAACTTAAGTAGGTAAAGGGTGTTTTTTTGAAAGTTATAAAACTTTGAAATGGAATAAAACAAAGATTCTTTAAAATTGATATGAAATTTACTTTATTCGAAAGGTAATCTTCTGGCATTATAATTTAAATATGACTTCTGGCCACGGCTGCGGCTGCGGCGGGCTCGGACGTATTCTAATCTGGAGGTACAATGTTAATAATGTTAATGTAATTGGACTCCTTTTTCCGCACTTAGACTCAAGGTTGGTCCATTGTGCGCCAGGGTGTGCTGGCTATATCTGTAGCCAGCCCAACTCCTCCCAAAAGCGCAGAAGTTTCCTGGGTGCTTCGCAGGCTTGGAGGAGTGACCTGGGGTTGGCCAGGATTTCTTGTCGTTGAGTTGCTACTACCTCGCATTCCAGGACTACGTGGGCAGCTGATTCTTCTTCGGATAGGCATCCTCTGCAGAGTGGACTGTCTGTGGCTCCGATGTTGTATAGGTGTTTGTTTAAGGGAATGTGACCCGTTAGGGTTCCCACAATGGTTTTGAGGTCCCGTCTGTGCAGGTTAAGTAGACGGCGTGTCAGTCTGGGTGCGGTTGTTGGTATTGCTGTTCTTGCCTGTCTGCAGTCAGTTGTGCGTGTCCAGCGTTGGTTGTGTTGGTTCTGCGAGCGCTGCCGTATCCAGGTTCTCAGCTGGGAGAGCGGCAGAGGCAGGAAGGGGTTTGGTCCTTCCGTCAGAGTTTCTGATCCTCTTCTGGCTAGCTGGTCTGCGGCGTCATTGCCAAGTGATCCGCTATGTCCCTTTATCCATTGTAGAGTTACCGAGTTCTTTGTGGCAATACTCTCCAGGACTTGGTGACATTCGTATATGAGCCTGGAGTTGCAGTTGTGACTCTCTAAGGCTCTGAGTGTTGCTGTGCGGTCAAGTGGTCAATCGTTTCTGTTTTATCGGGCGTAGACCAGCGTAGTGACGTCACGTATCCACACAGGAGACAGTCAAGCGGCGTTAAACCACACTATCTTGGAGGCCAATTCACGGGAGCGAAACGTGAAACTACGGTTAATATAATACATACGGTTAATAAAACTCTCCTGATGTTGAGCAGTATTACTCTGCCTATTTAAATTATTTGCACTCGCTAATCATCATCAACCCAAGTTATACTCAACTTATAATAATGTATTATCATTGCTGTGATTTCCTATTATTGTAACGTAAGTACGTAATTAAATTAATAAGTATTTTGCAATACGTTATTGCCGTGCACCGCCCCTACGTTGGTTGCCCCGGATGAGTTTATCTAACTCATGATCAAACAAATACATTTAAAGTAGAGATTAACTGTTCCACATATTAATTAAACAAATACATCATTAGGGGCGATATAGAGATGGCACAAAAAATGGACACAATCGTGTAGTGTAGTGTAGGGGATGTAGTACACGTGTAGGGCACCCTCGATGGACGATGTCGATCCAAATCAAGATTAGTTAGAGCCGTGTGCTATTGCCCATGATAGCATTGACAGCATTAAAGTGGTTTTTATGAAATTATTTACAAAAAAAATTAAGGATATTTTCTGCCTTTGACTACGCCTCAGAGAGAGGTTGTCAGGAACAAGTCCGAAACATTAGCTTTTTTCATAAAGCATATAATGTCTCCTTAAGTTTTCTATACCCAACATAATACAACTAACTACATTTCTGTAGTATGTAACTACTGGTAGCTTGCGATGCAATGCTGTGCAGGTGGGCTCTGCTTGTTCTGTCAGCGAGCAGTCGTATACAAAAGGAAGTGTCACGTGGTGTAGATACAGAACCTCCTGTGACTTCCTGACGGGATGATGTAAGTAGAAGTGACCATTCATCTTAGGAAATATTGTTGATAGTGTTTGCTAAAAATCATAAAAGAAGCCCCAGTTGGCAGCGGCGACGCGACGCCCGCGCGATGGCGACGCGACGGCGACGCGATGCCCGCGCGGACACGGAGATGCGCGATAAGGCACCTCGGTTATTTCACTAGTACCTAATTGTTTTCTCGTTTGTCCGCCGACAGCCATCGACGCGCTGAGATTAACACTATTTATGGGACCATGCGGTACACAGGCTACCGGAGGACAGCTGGCATAACTCTATATACGAGTATTACTACTATACTACAAGAAAACTCATGACATTTCCAAACCAACTTAGGACTGGTGTCTCCGGGCGCGCAATGTCTGCCGCGTGAGTCGACCACGGCTAATTGCAACATTGTCGAAAATTCTGAAAAATCAATAATTCGCTATAAATTAATAGACCAGCAGTCCATTGCGCCGCATACACCACTAGGTATTTTGTAACTATCAGAAATAATTAAGAGCTGTTTCAGCAGAGGCTACAGATGATAGTAGCGCCGCCAGAACTTTTAAATACCTATCTACTACCAAGTTATCGAGGTTTGCTTGTAGCCAAAAACGTAACAAATGTTACAAAAAATATTTATTTATGTATTTATTTATTTATTACAATGCAACAACAAACTAAGAGCCCTAAAGCCCAAACGTTTGCGCGCCAGCTAGTAACTACAACAATAGAACATCAAATTAGAATCAATAGGCGGACAGGTATTTAGATAGAAAACGTTTTATACGTATATATCAATAATCATTATTCCCAAAATACTTCACAAGTACCTAAACCTCGTACGCATTGCGTATGAGGTTGACCTAAGAAGTATTTTCTAGTATTGTGCCTATGAAATTGGTCCCGTTTTGGGCTAAAAACTAAAAAAGATTATTGCCAAAAATTAAAAAAAAAAAACGTTGTGGGTATATTATATCGAGCAGTCGCGTGCTGTGCTGTGCTGTGCTGCGCTGTGCTGCGCTGCGCTGTGCTGCGCCCGACATAAATCAGATATCACCGCTGAGCGATAACACGTACGTGTTGAAAGTTAATGTGTACAAATCGGCCGACACTCAATATTATGTAAATCATTACTGCAGCGGCGGCGGCGGCGGCGGCGCAGCGTTACCCAACCGCGCGCCACGGTCGCTGCGTCGCTGGGCCGCCGCGCCCGCGGGAATCAGCTCCTTCTTAAAAACAGTGGTCGCTCGTTTGTCATAGTCACCGCGCGGAGAGGCTGCATTCAAACACGACTTATCGCGTTTACTTACCTATCTGTTATTTAGTGTAACATGTGGCCCGTTTTGTATAACGTTATAAATATACTACTTTTATTTCTTGTCGATTTAAAAGCTCGAAAGGCTTGCAGTGCATTGAAAACGAACTGGAGGAACCAACATGTTACAGTGAGATAGTCGGCCGACATTCTCTCATCTTCTATCATTCTAGTCAAACACAGTTCATCTCAAGAGTGACTGGAAGTCTGAAAGAATCTCTTAGCAATAAGACCGCCCATTGAATTGCACTTCGATGTGTTTGTATTTGGTTATGGGTTACGCCCGTTAACGGGGATGTTCAACGGGGATTCGAGGAATTACCCATATTTTTGACCGACTTCAAAAAAACATTTTTTTTATCGCATTCCTTAATTATTAATAATTTTTTTATTTTTTTTTATTTGAATGATACTTTCAAATGAGTCTTTCATAGTAACTTCATCAAATACGTTCAATAATTTTCAGTTTTTAAATCAAAATAATGTGATAAAGTTCTGTCATCCTAGTAAATCGAATTGCGTATTTTTTTCTGCAGAATAGTTACGTCTATCTTTTATATTTTATTATAATACAGGTGACTTGACTGAGGGCGTGTTCCGACTCAACTTTATCCGTTACTGTTTTTCGGATGAATCTGTTTTGAGAGCTTTTTTCCGAAAATCGGAAAAACATGTTTCAAATAGTCGGAATGAACAATCTGAATTAAAAATAGACAGCCGGGTATGTAATCTAATTCATTAGTATAATGAAGGTAATGTGGCGCGCACGCCTCGCCTCGCGCGCCGCGCTCGTAGGCCGCGCTAGGGCGCGCTAGGCCGCGCACGATCGCCGATACACTCATTAATCTACTTATTACCAAACAAAGAGCTCCGGCTCGGATAGTGGATCGATGTAATCTTCAATCACATAATTTTGTTTAATTTTTACAGCGAACGTGATAGGTTGCAGCTACAGACGGCCACGAATCTCCTGCTCGTGTACGAACAGACAAACCTCGGATAATGCATCACTTATTATACTCTTACATATAGATCATAATCGCTCTTACAATATAAAGTTGTCGAATGTCGTGAACTCTACATTTAGACCTATCTAGATCATTTGTAAAGGAATTGGGGGTGAAACCACTTTTCTTAAACTAACATCAACAGCCGATGACTGCATTTTCACTATCACTAGTAGTACATAGTATAAAACGAAGTCGCTTTCTCTGTCCCAATGTCCCCATGTCCTTTTGTATGCTTAAATCTTTAAAACTACGGAACGGATTTTGATGCGGTTTTTTTAATAGATAGAGTGATTCAAGAGGAAGGTTTATATGTATAATACATGCATGATATATGCACCCGTGCGAAGCAGGGGCGCGCGGGCGGGACGCTAGTATTTGTATATGCGAGAATGACAGAGAAGTGTTTTACAAAGTAGATTTCATTTCCAATTAATTCCACAATCATTTTAGCAGCTTTTTCTAGTTTTTAAATTGTTCCACTACTGTCGCTTAGTAACCAGCATACTCTTGCCTACACTGTGCACTCGGTAGCAGATTATTACAATAATGATGTATGCAGCGTGGTCTGTCAGCGAGGTGACATGCTCGTGACGACCACACGACACCGACCACAGGCGACGGCGGCCGCTGACTCCTAGCGCCGCAGACCAGCTGACAGCCGATACCTGCCTGTACGCTATCAAATTATTTTTTCCTCATAAAAGCATGAAACGTAATGGAGGTGACCAACCCGGGAGTTATTTATTGGTCTGCAAGACACTCGACTTACCAAACACCGTCACGTCTCGGTCGTCGGACGGTATTATATTAATTAGGACCGGTTATTTATGTGCGCATTGTAAATACGTTTCAAATTAAATAGTGTATGTAGCCATTGGAACTAGATCTCGGATCGAATGGATTTTAAATTAAATAGATCTAAATACTCAGAATGGAGACCATTTAACATTTTTATGGAAATGCATGAATACTTATTATAAAGGTTTTTAAACAAATCTATCTCTTATGTAGGAAAATGCTCGGTCGGATTCTGAGTGCACATTTTATCGATCTATTCTTATATATTTTAAGTTAAATATGGAAGTTTATGGTGAGGCGTTGCTATGTTTTATCTATAACCTGATGTATTTAGTGTAGCATTTTCATTGTTGGACTATCTAATACAAATTAGATGTTAGATAAAATGGTAATGTAACGTTTCAATAACATTTTAGTGTATTGACATTTAAGTGGGCGAGATATCTTTATGGATCAGCTCGAGTGGCGGTTATCTGAATTTCACGTAACTATTATTCTACTTATGAAAATGCTTTGAAACATTGAGAATAGCGTTGCGACAGCGACAGCGACAGAGCAACATCCGTACCGCGTGCAGTGGAGACCAGGAGTGGAGTGGAGTGGCGACCGGCGACGGTATCGCGCGACCATCACCACATCGCATCGCATCGCATCGCATCGCATCGTGGCTGTCAGCCAACAGACAACTAATTCGAAAGTGCTGTTCCATCGATATCTCCGAACTCTCATCTCGCGTATCTGTAATTAACATCGCGCTGATCGATACCCTAGTGCTGCCACTTTATCGATAACTTTTAATTGACAGCTCCGATTAGGAACAACCCTAAAAGTCGACTCGAAAAATTGTAAAGTCCAATTAAAGAGACTGATAATCTAATCAAAGAGTCATTGCTGGACGACGGCCGAGCGCTCGCCGGCACAGCACGCGCAGCGCGGCTCCAAGCAGTAGCGACGGTGCCGCGTCGCCACGTCGTCACGTCGGTCGTCACGGCAGCCGAGCCAAGAACCTGGATCACTGGCCTTCTTTTACCTTACCTTACTCTTCTTTTGCCCTTGAACAATGTCCAACCGGTTGAGGGTTACTTTTTCTCACCTGCATTATACCTGCTGCTAGTGTAAGCACAAGGACCTATAGGTCAAAGATCTCAGTGTGGTTACTGCGAGGCGAGTCTAGTCGAGACGCGGAGACGAGAGGAGAGAGAGGAGAGCTCCTCCCGGAGTGAACGAGCGCCGAGTCTCGGGTCACGTCGAGATTTATAGTTTAATCCTGGTTATTTATGTTCACGGATTTATTTGAATTTAATTTAGTGCGCGAGTTACTTTATCAGCCGTATTTTCTCCAATATTTTAACTGCCGTTTGGGTTTATGGCCGATGATAGTGATTCACGTTCGAGAGATGGTAAAATGCAGATTATTTTCATGTTAACACAACCTTCCGCGGCAAACAGAAATACCGTCTATAAATATTGATTCTCTTGATATTCTGAAATTAATCGGATACTTATATTAAGTTAATTATGTATGCCAACACTCATAAAGGTGAATTTAATTACATTGGTGTACGTTTTTCCTGGTGTCTACCCTACTTCGGAAGAGTAAATCAGGTGTGTTCTAGACGTGGACTGAGACCGAGAGAGGGGCTACGTAGGTGAAGAAATATGTTTTGCAGCCACTTCAAATGTTTGCAATTTTGCATTGGTGTAAACGCAGTTAATCGATCTTATTGGCCGGATTTTAGATTGTTGATTTTGACCTTGTGAACCTTTAGAGTAAAGGTAAGGTTGTGTCCATAATATTTAAGCAAAGCAACGTCAGCTGTCAGTAAGTAACTTTCAAATTAGATAACACGGTGTGATTTTAATAAGGAAATAAGTAGATGTTTCTAAATAAAGATGGACATATTATGATGATAAGTATTTTCTCTATTCTTTTACCTGAAGACTACTGTATCGCTCCGACCGGTTTTTCATCAGACAAACATACTCGTACACACCATAACTGGGATATTGACTCTAGAAACTCGTCAATCGTTCAGAATAGTTTGTCTTCGCTAAAGTGATGACCATTACAGATAACAATGTTGTTTGATTATAATGACTGAATAACATCATTTGTATCTCTCGGGATAAGGAGTGTTATGGAGTACCCATCATGGAGTGGCGAAGGGTGACCCAACACTGGGGTTCGGACCACAATGGCATCTGACTAGAATAGAGCAAGGGGCCCATTGTCCGGCCGCCATGTGCCATGTCCGACCATGTGTGCGGTGCGGCCTAACTGCGAACAAACAACTGATTAGCACACGGAGGGTCATTCTATTTAATTATATTCATGGGGCTAGGGCCCTGCGCCACTTGAAGATATACGAGCTATATTATAGTCAATCAAATATTATTGGTGATGGTTACCACTTAACATGCAGCACTTAGCGTGCTTCTACCATCGCAGGTATATAGTTAAAAAAGCTCTACATGTAAGTACTTACCTAACAAAGTGACAAAACGTTTGAAAAAATATAAAATTAAACATTGTTGTAAAATATAATATTCCTTTTGTAAAACCATAAGTTAGACTGTTACGTGTTAATTAACATATTTTAAGTACCTATCATGATATATAATTTGAAAATATAAGACCAACACCGAAATGCTAAAATATAGCGCAGAATCACAGTATTCTATATCGCCAGTGCGGTGCGGCACGGTCCCCTTGAGCTTCATTAGTCGTGCGCGCGCGCAGCTGCGTGTAACCGATACACTGACACTGCATTCATGCGGTTTTTTTGCGAACTTAAAAACAATTCAGTGTGGAGCCCTCGCGCTCCCCAGACGCGCACTTGTCCACATCGGCCGACAAGTTCATCGCTGATTGATGACGCACTTTTAATGGATGGAATTAAAAAACCTTTTCAGCGATAATCTACACTTCTACATCTACACTAATATTATAGAGGAAAACTTTGTATTTTTGTATGTAACGAATGGGCTCAAAAACTACTGGTCTGATTTCAAAAATTCTTTCACCTTAAGAAAGCTACATTATCCCTAACTGAGTAACATAGGCTACGTAGGCTACATTGATTACTGGAAAAAATCAGGGATCCCTACTAAAACATCAATAACGTAAACCAAGGTGTAATATGAATGATAGAACAAAAATGTGTTCTACAATAGGTATGAAAGAACACATAAATATCTACAAAAAATACAGCAATAGCTTATGTCTAACTGTTGTAGTCAATAAATGTATTTGTAATAAAACTACTTTTCCACGTTTTAAAAGTTGATTGAAATGACGACCAAAATCAGAGTATGCTATCCATACCTTAGTCATCCTTATCCAAATAAATCATTTTGTATGCAAGGCTGTTTCAATACCTGTAGATTACTACTTGATTTTTTTAATTGGACATTCCATTCAAAAGATGTTACGAATTTAAAAACTTTAGTGCACGAGCAACGGCGCGTGTTTCCAGGGCGACTAGGGCGACTAGGGCGACTAGGGCGACTAGGGCGACTAGGGCGAGGGCACCAAAGCGCGGAAGAAGTGCGAGCCAATCTGTGTCGTCTTAAGTTAATCTAAAAATTTTGAAAAAAACTATGTCCAGTGTCCACCCATGCGAAGCTGGGACAGGCCGTTAGTCAGTAATAAAGTTGGATATTATCAGATAGGAGCGCCCCGATATAGGCGATATATCGCCACAGTTGCATGCACCATGAACATCGGTAGACAGACGATTGAATTTTACGAATTAAACTATGTATATACCTACTTATTTTTAAAAAGTTTCAGCGATAAAACTGAAAATATATCTCTATTAATTGAATAACATCTACCAATACGGCTGATGTCACTTATCAAATCAGCATCGAATGGATAGCTGCCTGTCGTCCGGCGCGCGGCGTCGGCTGATGTGTCGATAGCCACAGCGCGACCAACAGTTAGTACCAGCTGCCGGGGCGAGCTGTGCTGTGGCTGCGATACTTGTCATCAATTACATTGAAAAATCTCGACAAAACGGTCTCACGATGATCGCGCGCGATAGACGCGACGCGACAGCGATCGATTCCGATTCTGTAATGTGACAACTTGTTGCTGCGACCGAGGGCCGCGCGGACAAAGGAGCTCCATTAAAATGTATGAGCGGAGTGGAATGTAGCCATTCCTAGCGCTAAGTGCTGCTTCAGATCGATGACGATCAATGGAGGTGGATAAGTAGGTAGAGGCCGGCGAATAAGTTGAAACCTTTGAAAATATGGTTCACGCTGAGGCGTCGTAATAGCCGGCGCGGTGAGCGATCCTAGTGGATCCTAGTGTGGAGAGACCTCACTCTAGTGGAGAAGAAACTAGAGCTAAGAGCACAAAACAAATCAAAACATTATGTAGCTTAAAGTGTCGCGTGAAATTATTAGAATGTAAACAGTTAAATAAGCCGCAGATATGAGTAGTAGCTGGTTGGTGGATGGTGTAGCTCCGCGGTACTGATGGCGCGATTATGTCGTCGTCGACGCCGGTGGTCGCCGCGCCTGCGCGCACGCAGAGCTACAGTAGCGGCTGTATTGTACTGAAGTTTCACCGTTTACAATTTCTTCCATTTGCTTTACTTTAATTTAGAAACATTTTGCATTTATCATAATCCTGTAACTTACCGTATGGAATTTGCGCGCTCAACGCCCCGGGTCTATCGAATGAGTAGTGTAGGTACGTAACGTATACCTCGGCTCTACTAGACTTGGTTTTAGGACCGAATGCGTTCTTTTGTCTTGCTTAAACTGCTTTGGAAACTTTTTTTTCAGTCTGGATGACCGTGGCAGTAGCTGTTCAGTGGTGTTATATTATGATTACAAAAGGCATAAGCTTTAGTGCAATCTTACATTGTCATAAATCGAACAGCGTCTGTTCAACTCTGATCGTAAATAAAAAAGTACTAGCAAATAGAAAAGTACTTTTTTATTTGGCCTGAGCTGTTCAATCGTGAATATGACGTTTGCCATCATTTTAGAATTGTACTATTTGTAGTTTGTACTCGAGTGTGGATTCTCTTGCGAACTGCAGCTTTGCGAGCAGAGGCGCGGAGTGCCACAGGGCTTGGTCTCGGTCCGGTATTGTTCGGTCGCGTGGCTATCCACGAGACAATGTATCCGATTAGCCGCGCGATCTGATACCGATGCCTAATTGTTCTATTTAGTTGTAGAGCTGGCTACTTTACAACTGCTTTATTAGTTGGAAACTGTCGCCGACAATGTTTGCTTTTATTTTTTTTGTGTTTTGTTTGAAGCTGGCATACGTTTATCTCGCAAAAAATATAGTTGAGCTCCGTGTTTGATGATTACTGTTTTATTTCATGAGCATAGTATGGTGTCTAGCGTTTTAGTTCTAGTTAATTTAGTTTAGTAATCAATCAATACAGGTGATACCTATGTTGCTCTGGAGTTCTGAAACAAATGGTTGCGAGGTCGGATGTGGTTCGATTAATGACGGTCGTGCCCTCGCCGCGGCCGCGACCGCTGCGTCGAGCCAACAATAAACTTAATTAGCTTTACATCGCTACTTTTACCCTTTTTACCGAGCACAAAATGGCGGTCAAAGTTTCATATTTCAGCGCGCATTGTGTGCCATGACGCGTGCGGAACCGACCAATGAATAAAGCTAGAGGATACAATTGGGCGTTATGACGGTCCGTCACGTGATTTTTATAGAGAAACACCAGTATAGTTCGCAACAGACTGCCATTTTATTCACACGATGAATTGACGCTAAACACAAGTACACATTGTTGTTGATAGATGGCGCTACTAATACTATTTTTGATAAATTAATAACACCCCCTCTTATCAAAATAAACTAATTACCTAATAGAATATTACATGGGAACAATGCCAATCAAATTCATGAACTTGTAATGCTTCAGGTGACATAGACCTTTAGTCAGTAAATCAGCTGGCATTTCCTCACTAGGAATATAATTAATCTTTACATATTTATTTCTAACAACATCACGTATATAATGATAGCGTATATCTATATGTTTTGACCTATTATGACTGTGATTGTTTATAGCTAACTTCAGAGCACTTTGGTTATCACAAAACAAATCAATTACACAAAACAAACCAGTAATTTCATGCATTAAATTTCTCAAATAGACAGCCTCTCTAGATGCTTCAGACAAAGCAATATACTCTGCCTCTGTACTGGATAATGAGACTGTTGTTTGTTTTCTACTTTGCCAAGATATTGCTGAGCCTGACAGCATGAAACAGAAACCAGTATAAGATTTCCTATCTAGAGCATCACTCGCCCAATCACTATCCACAAATCCTTGCAAGTCACTATTATTATTACTAAATCTCAAACAATAATTTTTAGTACATTGCAAGTATTTCAATATACGTTTTGCATAGTTCCAATGTATATGACTATAACAGTTATTGAATTGACTCAGATAACTAACAGAATAGGCAATGTCTGGCCTTGTTAACACTGCCAGATACATTAGACTTCCAATTAACTTTTGATAGGGAACATTAGGTACAGATTTATCAGAAGATTTATCTAAATTCAACTTAGACTCAATTGGAGTACTTTGTGACTTACAATCAGACATCTGAAACTTATCAACTAACTGTTCAATATATTTTTGTTGATCTACAGTAATAACATTTTTATTTTTATCTAAATTTATTCTCATGCCTAGATATTGTCGCACAGATCCAAGATCTTTTAATTTAAATTCTGAACCTAATACATTTTTCAATTTAATTGTTTCCTTATCACTGTTTGAAAAAATCAAAAAATCATCGACATACAATGCCACTATAGTTTTCATTTTTCCATTTACTTTTGTAAACAAACATGGTTCATATTGACTGTTTTTGAAATCTAATTTGCTTAAAACTTCTTTAACCCTGTCATACCATGCTAAGGAAGACTGTTTTAAGCCGTAAATAGCCTTTTTCAGTTTTAATACCTTTCCCCCACTTTTGTTTACAAAACCTTCAGGTAATGACATATGTATATTTTCTTTTAAATATCCATTCAAAAAAGCAGTAGTTACATCTAAATGAGTAATACTCATTCCTAGCTTAACACTTAGAGCAAACAATAATCTTAATGTAGAATGTCGGACCACTGGTGAAAAAGTATCTGTATAGTCCACACCAGGTCTCTGAGAAAAACCTTTGGCCACTAGTCGAGCTCGAAACCTCACATTATTGTCAATGTCAATCTTTTTATTAAGCACCCACCTGCACTTCACTATTGTAACATCACCTGGATTGTCAACAAGTTCCCACGCTTCACTATCCTCAAATGACTGCAGCTCCTCAGCCACGGCGCGCTTCCACTGCTCCCTCTCAGGACCTTCAAGAGCCTCTGAGAAAGATAGCTCCTCAGAATCTGGAACAGTACTGGAAACAAACATGTTGGTAAAACCATACCACTCTGGGTGTTTTCTTGGACGCTTATTCACATCTGTCACTTCTTCGGACATTATTTCCTCATCTGGAACATGTGCTGTTGAAATATCAGTTAATGTTTCATTCCCATCAACATACACTGAAGAATCTGAAGAGCTGTCAAAAGAATCCTCAGTTTCTAGGGTATTCTGAATTGATTCCCCCACTGAATCTTTACTCTCCTCTACCAGACTGTCTGCTGATGCTTCTACTGATGTTTCTACATCTGGAATCCAGATAGCTGACTCTGTAGTAGTTTCCTTGCTCCCTGTCTCCCCCTCCATCACTATAACATCTCTGCTGATAGTTATACTGTTCTTGGTAGGATTGTAGACGCGATAACCTTTTACATCCTCACCATATCCAACTAATATATGTTCTGTGGCTTTCTTATCCCACTTCAATCGTTTCTGTTTTGGGACATGTACCATCACTTTGCTGCCAAACAAACGTAAGTGACTCAGGTCAGGTTTAGTACCATACCACAATTCATATGGTGTTTTATCTCCCAAACTGGAAGAAATACATCTATTCTTGATGTATACAGCTGTATTAGCAGCCTCAGCCCAGAACTTTTTATCAAGTTTCGCTTCAAAAAGTAAGCATCTAGCTTTTTCAACAACAGTTCTATTGGCTCTTTCACAAACCCCATTTTGCTCTGGTGTGTATGCCACCGTTTTTTGATGAACAATTCCACTTTTTGCCAAGTAATTTTCCATTTTATTGCTGCAGAACTCACCACCATTATCGGTACGTATGATTTTTATTTTCTTATTTGTTTGTTTTTCTACTAATGCTTTGAATTCTGTAAATATTTTCATCACTTCATTTTTATGTTTTAGAAAATATATAAAAGTCATACGACTGTAGTCATCAACAAATAGTATAAAATACCGAGATCCAGCAATAGATTTTGTTTCCATAGCACCACATACATCTGCGTGTATGATTTCTAATGTTTCTGTGCTTTTTTTATTTGAATGAGGAAATGGTAGCCTCATTTGTTTTCCTTGACAACAGGTTACACATTTATTCTTTGTCATATCACAACTTGCGGGAAAAGACAATCCATCAACTATACCATTCTTCATTTTGTTTAAATCACAGCTATTAATATGTGCTAGCCTCTTGTGCCACAACTCTGCACTTACTAATGCTGGTGTAGCTAATCCACATTCTGCTTCTATTATCATAAGCTTGTAGACACCATTAGTCAATTCTGCAGTTGCTACCAGTACATTGTTCTTGTTCCGAATGTAACAATGACCTTGATTGAAATCAACACTGTTTCCATTATTTATCAATGCACTAACCGATAGCAGGTTAGTTGTCAAGCTTGGTATACAAAGCACATCTTTTATTGTGATTTCATAGTTGTGGCTACTTATTATCTGTACATCCCCGGAACACACGACTGGAACTTTCGTGTTATTTGCCACAGTAATTTCAGATAAACGAGCAGAAAAGTTGGCATTGTTTATCCAATCTTTATTCGCCGTCATATGGGCGCTGGCGCCAGAGTCGACGTACCAATCTTCTTTTCTAAACTGCCCATTCAGAAAAGCTACATTGAAAACGCATTTACTCGCATTTTTATTCATTGGGCACTGATTGCGATAATGTCCTTCTTCTTTACACTTGTAACAGACAATTTTCTTTGTGGTAGAATTATCTGTCTGTGGCACTGTCTTTGGTTTTGACGTTGACTGACCATTATTTTTCTTTGACTTACAGTTGCCATTGTTAGAAGAATATCTGTTTTTTGCTGCAAACGCTGTCCCACTACCTTCAACATCACTGCTAATTTCCATGTCCAATAATTTTGACTTGATGACATCAGCGGTTATTGAAATACCTGAATGCTCAATTGCCATTATCATAGGAGAATAATGTTCCGACAAACCAGCTAATAGTAACGATCCAAGCCATTCATCGGTAATTGTAAAGCCCGTACCATTCAATCTTTGAGCCGTTTCCGTCATTTGTGTAACATAGGTAGTCATCGATTCACAATTCTCAAGTCTTATCGATATCAAATGACGAAGTAACGTTATTTTTCTTGAGTATCCAGAGTCATCAAACATGGTCTTTAGTTTACTCCATAATTCTGCTGAGCTCTTGGTGCTCTTGATGTGCACGTACAAACTTGTATCTATCGTTAATATTAACTTTGCCTTCGTTTTTGCGTCGTCTGCCGGTTTTACTTCAAACCCTGCCGTTGGATTGATGTACTTTTCCATTCCCTCCAACACCAACAAATTCTCGGCCGCAAAACACCACTCGTCATAGTTCTCCCTGCCTTTTAGCTTCGGCACACTAGCAATATAGTTTGTAGTCATATTTCCGCGAATTAACTGCTCTATTTTTATCTTATTCACTGAATAAACTGATAAAATCGTAATAACCCATAACCTATAGAGAAACACCAGTATAGTTCGCAACAGACTGCCATTTTATTCACACGATGAATTGACGCTAAACACAAGTACACATTGTTGTTGATAGATGGCGCTACTAATACTATTTTTGATAAATTAATAACAATTTTGCGAGGCTGTGATTGGACGCTGCAGAGGCTGATCTTGCAATTTCTCGGGCGATTTGTTCCGCAATCGTTCCATAACGTAAAATAACACAATAAGTGTTGGTAAGCTAAAGTAAAAAAAAATAAGCTATAAATGTATTTGATACTTCGTAGGTATATGTAATAATGAAAGTCAATCCAGCAAGAATTTTCCTGTGAATTTACCATTCATAGGTTTATTTTGAGGAAAAATATTTTCAAAATAAAAAATACCCGCACCGGGTCAGAAGTGCCGTGTGAAAGAGGCTGATCGCCATCAGCTCTACAAACATACCATAAATTCCTGCCATTGTATTGTAAACTTTAGTTCCCTGCCTTAGGGTGCATCAGTGTGAAGCTATGCTGGCCTGTATGCAACCAATCGCGGTAAGTGTGCTATTCAAGAAATAATAGATTTAATTTAAAATGTAAGCGATGCGTCCAGCGCCATTATGCGCTCCGCCAGCAATCGCGATTCCATTAACCTGTTGTGTTTGTGAAGTCGAGAGGAACCTTCCTAAGTCGCGGGTTAATTAATAATTACTGCGCCATTATTCGTACGTATACTGTTGTGTTGACGCCGGGACTCGTGAGTGGGCAATGTGACGCGTAGCTGAAGTCGGTGAGTGGCACGGTATGTCTGTTTGTTAGTTTGTTTGAATAGATGATTGATTTGTTCGATTGTGCGTTTAATTGGAATGGTCATTCATCAGACATTCCTGTCGAGCAAACAAATTATAAAACACAAAGGTTTTGGAAAAGATTTTGGGATCTCATCGCCTACGTACCATCGAAACTACGTAATAATCAAACCCTCCGTCCGTCATCTTTTATTCCATAAGTTAGGTATTTGTTATAAAAAAAGATAAATGTCAAGTGTATGTTTGGACGAGCGTTGCGACGATGCTCCTCAAAGAATTGGAGTTCACAGACATCAGAAATGTCAGTTTTATTCTGTCATCGCACTGCTCGCCACAGGCCACCATCCTGCCTCCAAGGTGTGAGGATGAACCCCTCATCCTCACACCTTGGAGCCAGGATGGTCGCGCACTGTTCGCTTTCAGAGGAACTTCCTCCCGCGCACTCTAAGGTTGTGGAATGCACTCCATGCGGATGTTTTCCCTGGATAATACCTACATCATGGGGTCCTTCAAAAAATACTTTCTAAAATATTGAAAAGGTCAGCAACGCGTGTGTGTCACCTCTAGTGTTGCAAACGTCCATTGGCTACGGTAACCACTTCCCATCAGGTACTTGGTAGTATAAAAAATTAATCTGCCGCGGGATTCATGAACTCAGAAGCTCTATATCTACTATCGTGAAAAAGTATTTCTGATTTTATCGTATTACAAATCACATACGGAATTACAACTTTCTTAAATGAAGCTTGACGAATTTTGTTCCATCATTCAATCAAGCCACAAACACAACTACAAAACAATGGCATAATTTACAAATTAGTGGCTCCCGCCCGACTAATCACTACGGTAATCATTTTTTGCCGTCGCGGTGTCGTCACGGTGTCGTCGCGGTGTCGTCACGGTGTCGTCACGGTGCTGTTACGATTTCACGCCTATGGACGCGTGTCGCTCCTCACTCATCATCTTTTTGTCTTTCTTTGACATAAATGACAAATTTCGGATTTGGTCCAATTTGTAGATGAAACCCCGACCGGAAATTACGATCTGGTTTGGATTGTAAAATTATATAAAAAATCATGATAAATAATGTTAGCAATAATTTATAATTAGTGTTAAATTTAAGAAACTTTCACTTCAAGGTTTTATGTTACAAAAAAAATGGATCTAGAGGTACCTACTACATCATAGACTTGAAATGGACTCAGTACATTATTTAGTGTAGGACGTCCTTCGGCGAGGTGGAGCAACGATCTGCGAGATGTAGCGCAGCATGCACTGGGTGAGAAGAGCCGGAGAGCGGGCTCAGTGGCGCGTCGTGGGAGAGACCTACGTCCAGCAGTGGACTTGAGGTTGATGATGATGATGGTGAACGATGGCTCAGACGCGGGCCTAGGCGGTACACATCCCGTCAACAATTACATAATAATCAAGTACTTAAACAAACTACTAGGTAAGTCGATAAAGTAGATGTCATCTAATTGTGAATCCGGGTGGTCAGAGGTGGTCGGGGAGGTCGCAGTCGGTTTGTCACCGTCGGCGTCGCGCGATGCAGAGACAATGCGCGTGGGCAGGGATGGGTCTATCCTGACCGCTCGAACCGACGCGACGACACTAAGTAAGATATTATCCCGTCTGTGATATACTCAGAAGATCAATTTCGGTGATCGGTGATTCGAGATAGAGGAATGATTGTGATGGAATAAGTTTTTTTTTGTGGAATTAAAGATTGACTGGATACTTCAGTTTACGTCATTCCAGTATAATAACTGTCTTGTTGAAGACTAGAGGGAGGAGAGGGAGGGGGGGAGGGGTGCTGAAACTGCATACAACTGCACATTGACTGCGTTAGTCAGTCGGTTGGTCTGATGAAGTCTTGGCAACTGCACAATAATCGCAACGAAATTTCGATTTTGCAGTTACCTTGCAGTCCATAGTTTATTATGTTTTTCAAAATTGAACGAAAATAATACAAAAAGGTTTTAGCAAACTGTAATATCAGATTAAGGACAGTTTTTGCTGGTTTGGTAAAACTGCTAATCCGACGCGACGTGGATAAAAGCTGTAAGGCTGTGCGCACACTTGTCAGTTGTTGGTCGCGGGACGCGCAGGTCGCGGTCGGACAGGCGGCGCTAATGAGCGGCGCATGTCCGGCGTGACGTCACGCGCACTGGCGGACAACCGCTAATTGTCACGAGCGCATACATTACCGCGCTCTGGCGCATGGCGGTCACCGGCACTGGATCTGGCACGCGGCGGCGGCGGCGGCGGCGGCGGCGGCGGCGGCGGCGGCGGCGGCGGCGGCGGCGGCGGCGGCAGGTGGACAACTGACGCCGGCGACGGAACCTTTCGAACATTCCTGTTCATTTACAAGCTTTGCTGGACAAACAGCACATTCTGTCTTGTGCCACTGTACATGCTCTGGCTATTCAGTATCGTTGTTATTTTAGAGATATCGTCTTGATTAAAATAAAATGGGCAAATATAGGCGATGAGGGTCAAACACCACTCATCGGCGTATTTGGGAATACGACGATGTGCTGATATCTGAGCTGTGATATGAAATAACTTTAATGATGTATGTAAATGATGAGGTATACCTTTTGTGTCTTGTCAAATAACGGTTTGAGCCCCTTGTCCGTGGCTAATAATATTACTCGTCTGTGGAAAAATTATTTCGCTTTACGTTTTCAAAGTCATTTCGTAGTTTTCCCCTATCACTCGAAAGTCACCGAATGTAATATTCTAGTTTATTTAGCTATCAATCTTGCGATATCGTAAAAGCAACTATAATTCAGCCAATTACTCGCTGCTAAGCTGTGGATTCAATTGCCCTCAATAAAAGTAACGCGGCATCGCTCACGCGGACAGCTCCACATTCATTCTGATGTCATTACTTATTACTGTTATATTTTACCTAAGTATAAAAACATGTACGTGTTTACGGAAAATACAGTTAATTGAGTTTTTTAGAGCAGTTCAAAGCCACCGCGTCTACGGATGTGTTAATCACTGTACTGTCAAAATCAACCTTAAAACGCCTTCAAAGTCAGTCGTATATAGCGGGCCGGTGACATTATTTTATTTTATGGAGGTTACATTAACCTGAAATTTACTGAGTTGACCGAGGGAGCCTTAACGATTCATTTGTCTAACGATAATTCATTTATTTATTAGATCACCAACACAGTGTACACCAAAACATGCGTTTAAAATATTAACATAAAATAAATTTAATGCCACTGCATCTTATTTATTACTACATAGCTTAAAAAAGATAAAATCCGATAGGATCTGTATTTTATAGAGCAGGCCTCGCGCTGCTTGCGCAATGATCGCTAAACGTTGCCGGGAGCCGCTAATCGCATTTGGTAAAAAGCCGCGAAACAGATTATATTACTACAAGTATCAGGCTGTGGAAATAATGAAACGCTAATTTTGTTCGGTAAACGAGTTTGATATGAATAAAATACACTAAATAAATAAATAATGCTGGACAATCTACACAGCACATTATATTGTAGACTTTCCGACTAGGGTAACAGACGCAACAAGTACGTGCCTAGATCACGTCTATGTAAAAGACGAGTGGGCTAGGTCAGGCTCCGTACTCGCGGCCCCCGTTCACACCGATATAAGTGACCACTATGCAGTGCGCGCCGTGATACAGTGTGAGTCACTCGCCAACGTACCTACTGTGCGGAGTGCCAGGTCGTATTCACAGGCTAATACTTGCAATTTTGTAGGAGCAATGGAGAGTGTTGACTGGGTATTGATTGCTCGAAAATATGAAACGTTGCCATTAAATGAGCTAGCCAATGCAATAATTAATATAGTTAATAATAAATTAGAAGCGTGTTTTCCACTAAAAAAGGTCACGAGCCAGCCAAATAAAAAATCATGGGTATCAAATGATTTAAAAACATTGGAGCATTTGTTGCGCGAAATGAAAACTTTGTTGCGAAATTTCCCTCATGACGTAGCTCTATTGGCGCGGATTGAGGAGTTTCAATATCGTTTTGAGAGGGTAATGCGGTCGGAACGTAGCAGTTTTTTACTGTACAATAATCACTAAATCAGGTAATACTTCTAAAACCATGTGGGACATAGTGAAAATCGAAACTGGACGAAAACGAAAGCCTTTAGACTTTATCGAGTCCTTACGAAAGTCTGATGGTTCCAACTATCCAAGCGAGAACGACATCGTTGACTCAGTAAACATGCATTTTGTGAATGCAGCGAGGTCGTGCGGGGCGCCCGCGGCTTGCGTGTCGACTGCGATGTGCGCGCTGTTAGCATCTCGTATGCCTTCAGACCGATCACTTAGATATAGGCCTTTTACACCTATAGAAATCTATAAAATAATTATGGTAGGGGTAGCTCATAAAAACACAAAAGATATCTATGACATCTCTATCTCACTTCTCCATAGGACCGCCGCCCCAATATCGGTTATTCTGTCCGTATTGTTCAATAGGTGTCTTAAAGAAGGTGATTATCCCCAGACGCTAAAAAACGTGAGAGTCTCGCCGCTATATAAGGGCAAAGGGCAAAGGGAGGATATAAATAGCTACCGACCCGTAAGCATAATACCGGGTATTGCAAAAATACTTGAGCACGGGCTCAGTACGCGGCTCTCGGAGTATCTGTCTATGACCGGCGCGCTGTCTGACAGGCAGTACGCCTACCGCGCGGGGAGGTCCACGACGGATGCTGCGAGGGAAGTAGTGCGGCACGTGCTGGAGGCGCGCGAGCGCAACATGCAAGTAGCGGTCTTGTTTTGTGACTTGTCGAAGGCATTCGACGTCGCGGACCATGCCGTTATTACAGCAAAACTTGCTCATTATGGTATATGTGGCCCACCCTTACACATGATGAACAGTTTTATGAGTACAAGATCTCAAGTGGTCACTGGCAGGGGAGGCAAGGTAAGATCACAGGCACTGTCTAACAATATTGGGGTTGCCCAGGGGTCATCTCTTTCAAATATCGTTTTCTCCTTACTTCTTAATGACTTGCCGGGGTGGATCAAGGATGCGCACATCCTGATGTATGCAGACGATGTGGCAGCTGTAGTAGAAGCTCCATCGATCGACGCCTTAGAGGTAAGACTGAATACCGTGGCAGGTAAATTACAACAGTGGTTCACTTGCAACGGCCTTATTCTGAATGTTACGAAGACAAATTACATGCATTTTAACCTGGCAGGGCGGGCGTACAGACCTTTGTGTGTGACTATTGACGGCGGGGACCTCAGTCAGGTCAATAGGACTGTGTTCTTGGGATTCACACTGGACGCGGCACTGACATGGGAGCACCATATTGACACATTGTGTAAAAAAATTGGCAGGGCGTGCTTTGCTCTGTGGCGCCTTTCGGCAACGTTAGATAGGGAAGCAGTACGGAACTTTTATTTTGCTTCAGTGCACTCTCATTTGCAATATGGAGTTGAGCTATGGGGACCCGCAGCTGACTGGGAGCGTGCTTTTCGGCTCCAGAAGAGGGCAGTGCGCGCCATTGTGAGAGTTTCACAAGATACATCCGCTAGGCCATATTTTGTGTCACTTAAAGTAATGACTGTCCCCGCTCTCGTGATCTACCAGGCTGCAATCTATGCCCGACACCACCTGGAAGAGTTTGCAAGGTTGGGGGATGACCATAGATACAATTTTAGGCATGCCAAGCGATTGCGAGCCATCCCTCGACGACTTACTAAAACGGAAAAGCTTGTGTACATGATGGGGCCCGTAGTCTACAACCGATTACCGTCCACTATCACCGAAGCACAATCGACGCAGTCCTTTAAGTACAGGCTAAAAAGTTGGCTCATCGAACAGTCGTTTTATGACATGGATGAATTCATTGCAATGAAAGTTATTTTATAATGTTATTTTACATAATTTGTAAAACTGTGTGTACCTTACTTATTTTATTTTATTTTATAAGAATTATTATTGCTTGTGTGTGACTGATAATTAATTTTCTAAGCTATTTACTGTACCTATTTTTGACGTGTAACCTGTGTTACCAATAAATGAACTTTGAACTTTGAACTTTGCACCATCTAGCCCCAAAGTAAGCTACTCAAAGCTTGTGTTATGGGTACTAGATGACTGATATATTTAATACATTATATACTTACATAGATAGATATTTTTTATTATACATAAACACCATTAGATTACCTAAATGCTAAAAATATGCTTTCGTCTGGTAATTTCACCTGAGCTGAGAGTTAGAGGGCTTTTATCTGGAGTTCTATAAATAACTCACTCTAACTAAATAACTCTGCCGAATGATCATCATCGGTATAAAAGTGATGCTATATAAGGATCACTTTTAGAATCACTGGTGATTCTATATTGAATCCTGTTTTATTATGTTTTTTGTTGAAAGTCAATGTGCGAAGCGTGCTTGATACTTTAATTAAAGTGGAATGTCGTTTAGGAGAGTTGTAAATCGTCGCCATGACTTTACGACATGGAGACGAGGACCGCGCCACTATGCAGCAGCTGTCACGGTAAAGCTAGCTCTATTGCACTAACATTTAGCTCAATCTCGTTTGGATCTCAATTCAAGAAAATGAAGGATTCAGAAAATTTAAATTAGCATCCTTTGCAATCTTAAATTTCAAACTTTTATGATTATCATGATATGAGTAAAATCTTCATGACATTTTAGAGTGACCTGTCCAACTGAAACACTACTTATTTATTCTGTGGCCTGGGTAACTGAATTGTAACCTAGTGGGGAAATAGTAATTAAATATAACTGTAACATGCAACAGTACCTCGAACTTATTTTTAATTACTTTTATTTGAGATCAGTCGTTTATTTAAACGACGAAGCAACCACGAGTCGTAGGTAGAGCTCTCTGTGTGTGGCTCTGATATGTTTGATGATGAAGAATTCTTTCATTTTGGAGAATTACTTATGAATCTGTTATTGAAAAAAATAACACATTTTGGAGCTGTTTAGCATTGCGACCAACTCTCCATCGCCTTTAGGTAGGTAAGTATAACCAGAGCGCTAAGCTCCCTGTAATCCATAGCAGCTATCAGATGTTTATCTGGGCGATAATGGTAGCAGATATCGGCGGTAGTTACCGACAGCTTAGTGCATCGCTAGCAGTTTATTACATCCCCACCGGTCGTGATTTCAGAACGGTTAAAATGCAAACTATGGACCAAAACGTGCCCTATCCGACACATAATTACACTATTTACCTATTTAAAACGTGTACTATGAAATAACCAGTAGAAATGTACGAACATAGCACTCTCCTTTTGAAAGCCTTTTTAGAATTTCATACTCGTAAGTAGTCTAGTTAATGTGTCGGCCATTCCAATGATGATGTTCATTGACGCTCCATGCTTTTACTAAGACCATTACTACCAACTCAGATACATTATAGATACCATTTGTTTGTTAGAGTCTGTAGTTTACGTTTGCGGCTGTCAGTGAGAGCACGCCGAGAGAGCATCGTTGACGAGCGGCCATCCATCTCACGCGACGCGACGTCCGACCGCGATCTAAATACCTCTAATGGTCAGCAAATGTAGTTATTTCACTTTCAACCTCGCAGCGCGGCTCTCCATCAGGCGGCTACAGATTAATTCGCGTCAAAAAATTACGCAAACAAATGTTTTCACGAACGAACCATTTGTTTACGTCGAATGGAGATGGATCGATGCTGCGGTCCAACAATGGCATCCTAGTCGATTACCCCGGATACCTTCTAACTGATTATTGAACCTTACGCCCCGGCGATAGAGGACAGGATCCTCTGGCAGATGGTCGGGTACAGTCGCAGACATTAATCAGTGGGTACAGCCGAGGTCGGAGGCTGGTGCAATCTTCATTTATTAGACATCGGTCCTAACATAAATATCTCGCGTCCGTCCGTCGGTAAGCGATGGCTCAATAATGGAGAAACTTGTAAAAATATTGTGATTGTAAAGGTTGTGGCCGCTCGCGCCGCGCTCGGCACTGAAGCACCGGAACGAGTCTAATTGCCAGTTTGTCTCGTTCTCCTAAAACCATAAACGGATCGTCCGGACTCGTCATAAATAACGCGTAGTTGCGCCTGCGTTGCGTTGCGTTGCGTTGCGTTGCGTTGCGTTGCGTTGCGTTGCGTTGCGTTGCGTGCCAACTGACGATAAAAGGACTTCGGTGTTGTATTCTGCTCCACTGCTATTTACTAGCACATTTATTATATTATATTAAAGTAGATACTTGTGCTTGAAACATGTCCATTTATAACATAGTTCATCGTTATAATAATTAACACAAAACTCTCAGATCTGTCATCATAATCAAATTGTTTTTGTTTCAAAAGCGAAATATCTATAAAGTGAATTCATCAATAAAAAATATCTCAGCAAAACACTCTCTTGCGCAACTCGACAACATCCAAACGTACAAGTATAGTACAGTACAGTACAGTTCCACTCCCAAATCAATAACGGAGCCACTCGGCCGAACAAAGCGGCTAAAAGGCGAACCAAAAATATTGACATCACAAATCATAGTCCGATACCAGCACAACAACGAGGCTTTTAACTGCAGATACTGATCTCTGTTTGAAAGCACTCGAGCGGGTGTGACTACCGTGTATTCTGTGGAGGGCTCTTGTTCGGTGCCGCAAGTCTGAGTTCTGTTTCTCGTCTACCGAATCATCGGACCGTTTTTGTGGAGACTCGTGAGCTCGCAGCACGCCCGGCGCCCGATGGAGGCATTCATCGAGTCTTCGAAAAAAACGGATTGACGTTACTGAAAACGAGAAACGAAACTCAGACTTGCGGTAGGTACATACCTAGCACTCACGGGGCTCCAGTCTCTGAGGAGGCGCACCCCTCTGTGAGTGTAGCTCGACAGACGCACCCGATGAGATGCTGGGAGACAAGAGATGGGTATGTTGAAGTTGCTCCAACTTATCTACTCTTTGACAAGTGTTCGAATAACTTACCTACCTACTTAAGATATTGGTATACACACAGATTGTCCTCATTGAAAATCTGAAGTTTTATGGAAAACGCACAAAGCTTTATTTTAGGTTATGACTACACAAACAATATAAGTTTGGCAAATTGTTCTGTCTGACCAAGCTTGTACTTGTACTGTTATTTTATGTGCAATAAAGTAATTTCAATCAATCATTTATTAGTATTGTAATTTGAGAATTGAATTTGAGTATTAATAATTTTAGTATTGATCAGTCTCCTAAAGTTAATGATAACAATAAAAATGTGGTTACAATTAGGTAGGTATTTTGTTTGGTCCTTGGCAGACTACAACTAGTCGGCCGATAGTTCCGTCGTGTCCGGACACTGGATGCATCGCATACTGCGCAGAAAGGTTCGATAGTTCCGTCGTGTCCGGACACTGGATGCATTGCATACTGCGCAGAAAGGTTCGATAGTTCCGTCGTGTCCGGACACTGGATGCATTGCATACTGCGCAGAAAGGTTCGATAGTTCCGTCGTGTCCGGACACTGGATGCATCGCATACTGCGCAGAAAGGTTCGATAGATGAGTGCATGGAGTAGACTAACCGAGAAGAAGTAGGCCGATTGCTTCAAATTAAATCTTCTAATTGATAAAATGGATACTTACATTAGTTTTAAATCGCAATACGTTGCAATTTGGAGCAAAATAAGTTATTAAAAATAGTAATAAGTTATTAAGTAGATATTATTATTTAAGAGAACAGGTTACTTTTTATTGGAACCTGGCAGATTCGTCAATAATTTTAATCAGTGGATATTGTGGAGTATCATCAAAGTCAAAATATTATGTTTATTCAGTAAAATCACAAGGACCATCTTGAAACATCTTAAAACTCGGTGGCTCTAGTGCTCATAGGTAATAATATATCTTCACGGTTATTAAACCACAGACGACTCGGTCGGCCGATACATAATCTGTTGTCTGTAGCTGCGAGCCCCAGCATCCGCCCGCTGGCGCTGGCGCAGATCTAATCTACCGCATATCAATAATGTAATTTGTACGGAGATATGTTGATATCACGCACGTCTGTCTGTCTGTCTGTCTGTCAGTCGCGGCCGACGGAGCGCAATAATTGCTTTACTCTCCACCAGGCACAGATAATCAAATGGGACAAGAGCAGACACACAGACACAGATAACGAGACAAACAGACGGTTGCAATATTATATTTATAGGTATGTGTGAGCGAACAGGACATTATGTCACGATAACGCTAACATGTAATGTAGTGAAACAATTACTTTACCGATACCTACCACGTATGTATATACGATGACATGATTTAAACTGAAACAGCTTCTCGGCTACGGTCGATATTCCCTAACATATCTTTAGAACTTTAGTTTGTTTGAGGATGTCTTATGGGGGTAGTCAGAGATACGTCCAAATATTTATTTATTTGGAATGACACTTTGTGGATTTATATTTAAGTGATTAAAGTAGGTACGAATAAACTGAATTCTATTGTATGTGTAAGTGAAAGGCGTATACATCTCTTTCATTTCACTTTGCGTGGTTACGAAACATAGAAATGATGATGAAATCACATTTTGAAATGTCGACCCAAATCTCAAAGACAATTAATTAAAAAAAAAAAAAGTAATAACTAATTCAAATACCTATAGGCTCGCGCTCTGTGGGCTCAATAACAATTAAACGAGAGATTAATGAAGTGGTTTCACATGCGTTTGCGCACACCTCGCATTAATCGCTCAATACAATTTGTTCTGCGCATCACGCAACGGGCATTATCGACGCTAGTGATGGAATCAATACATTTTATCGATACATTTACATATTGTTTTAGTATTTTCAGACCTTAAAACACAACACATGGCCCAGCAATATTTTCTGTCAAATGTGACTTTAAAAATGATAACGAACGTATATGAGAACGAAAACGTAAAGACGTGGTGATAAGAGCAGAGAGAGAGAGGTATGCTACATTGCTTAGACATGTAAAAGAGGGATGAAAGAATATTGAGGAAAAAGTAAAACATCTTATACTTACGAGTATATTCGACACGAAAACCTTATACCTTCCTTATGCATAAGGTTCAAATTGTGTTTGTAATATAACCACTACAGCTATCCAGATTCATCAGAAATCCTCCGGTGAAGCATGTCGGCCATCAATCAGATAGGGTGCGCGATCGTAGATATCACAAGCGATGCATTTCTCGATCCATCGATAGCCGATACAAGCACGTTCGCGCTCTGCCGTATCTACCTCCTGTGTACTAACTTACCTTCTGTAACTTTGTTTGCTTGGTTAAACACTATTTGTATATAGTATTCACTTGTGGATAAATTTAAAATAAAAATAAACTATTTTTATGCATATAGTACTAGTTTCATTAGAAATTTTGTTACTATTATTGGCTTCTGTAGACTAATCCCCAGTTTCTGAAAGCTTGATCATCACAAATCGGCTGTCAAGTCACTTGATATCTCTATCTAATTTGAAGTTAAAGCTGAAATAGCAAGTGACTTGACAGCCGATTAGAGTTGATCGTGTTTTCAGAAACCGGAAGTCAGTTAATAAATTTAAACAGAATACGGTCAAGTTAGGCGGCTTTAAGTTACTGAGGTTGTGATGCCAAGTTAGAACTAAGCTATTATTATACAAGTGCGCATAATATACAAATAATAATTGAATGAATGACAGAAATACATTTTAATTGCACGTCAATAAAAAAAAAGTCATATAGACTGACATACGTAAAGATGTGGCGCAGTGGGCAAGAGTCCGCCTGCGACGCAAGAGGTTGCGGGTTCGATTGCCGCCTCGGAACAAATTTGTGTACGATATGCAGAAATTTGTTCCGTTGGTCAGGGTGATTATGTATGATAAAAAATATCTAATATGTAAGTATATAATGTATTAAATATATCAGTCATTTAGTACCCATAACACAAGCTTTGAGTAGCTTACTTTGGGGCTAGATGGTGCTGTGTGGATTATCCAGCATTATTTATTTATTTAATACGTAGGTATACTTCTTCAGGCAGTTGGACAGCCAGCTCCTGGGCTCCCAGGTGAGCTTAGGGTATTGAAGATCAGTTACGACGGCGATCTCCCGTTTCTGTTTTTCTGTTCGTCCATGGCGCACTTGTTAAAGCAATTGGTTGATGGCTATAACTAGGTGAGTACTGTAAGTTAAACGCGGTGCATGTGTGTCAGTCAGGCAGGCAGGCAGTTCTATGTAATGATAGGTTGGGGCTCCGCGTCGCATCGCGTGCCGAGCCGCCGGCAATCATGAGGCGCATGTCTTTCATTTGCTTTTAAAACTATTTCATCTGAGTTTAAATTTTTTTTACCTACTAAACCTACAAATGTTGGGAAAATCTAATTAAATAAGAAACAAAGAAGTATATTATGTTAGGAAGGAACTAAGGTACGTTGACTGATGAGTATCGCACCTACTCGTAATAACGAAACGCGAAGCAAAGGGCGCGTCGAACCCTTTTGTTCGTGTATGTGTAAACACTGCTGGTGCTAAAACTTCGTAAACACTCAATTTTCTGAAGATATTAAAAGTAATAGGTTAGATTCAATTTCATGTAATTTCTGCAATTACGCAGGCATTGGCGTAACCTCTAGAATGATGATAATTCCATTGGATGTTATTGTTTGAGGTGCAGGCACAGGCACATACAATTTAGTAAAGATAAATTTATATCGTTCAACATATAAGGAAAATGGTTTTATAATCAAGAGAATCAAGAATCAACTCGCTCTAAGCTTTAAAAACCAATTTTCATGTTTATACCGAGCGTTCTCGGCACTAAAATACGATAGAAAATAATTGAATTCGAGCCATTAATCGCGGCGTTAAACTGCCGTTAGACAGTGGGTACCTCGCCTATACAAAGCCCTTTAAGCTTTCCGCTTCATACAACCTCATTCGATTTAATTACGAAGAATCAACTACATAAAGAAATACATAAACAACACTAAAGAGCCAACTAAGGCCCCGTGCACACTCGAGCCGCCGCGTCGCGTCGCGTCGCGTGCGTGGGCGTCGCTGTCGCTCACCGCGCGCTGACACGTGACAAGTGACGCCATCTCTCACGGCACTAATTTGACGCGCCCATTCAGACAAATGCGCGGATTATAACGACCGTCATTTATTGTAAAACAAACAATTGTCTCTGAGCGCTCGCGTCACGAGGCGATCACTCTTCCTTGTTTAGAGCCGGCGCGGCGGCGGCTTACGGAGATATTATTTGTCGTTTTATTTATTTTTGTTCGACGTTGTTCTGTGCGCAGACTTATTACAGTTATTATCTCGTCTTTTGTTCAGACTGCTGTACAGTTTTTTACATTTAAATGACAATTATAATGTTAGGTAAGTAATTGCTTAGCGTCGGGCAGTGTGTTACTTTATGGTGACACTTCATTTGATGTTCTCTATGCGATAGCGCATTCGAGTCCGATAGAAGTAAATCCCGGGCTTTACAAATAAAAGAAGTATTTCGCTTATCGCCGGAGACATCGCATGCGTTTATTTACTTGGAACAGTCATAGCGTCGTCATAGTCGTGTTATTGAGGCGGACTACTGTAGGTGCATATTTTATTCATAGTATCGGGGGGCGATTAACGGTGAGCGCGGTCGCAGCGCGCTGGTCGCGCGTATCGGCGCATCTCTCATACATTATGTGCATAATGCGCGTCGCCGCGCGCGGTGTGCGCGGGCCTTATCTGTCGCCGATCGCTGCATATTTCCAATAGGAACTATAGTTTTGAATGTATTTCGCATTGTTCCGCTTATCAATTGCTGCAAATTCATCCCTCGATCCGATCCGCGGGGATCAGGACCAACATGGCCGTCTCTAATGAAGCGACGGCGGCGGAGCGGGATTACGCGCACCGTTTAAGCTTCGTTTAATTTCCGCGAATATGTTATTATTTGAATACAATGTCAGGAGTTAGTGCGGTAGTGCGGCGTGCATACATAATGAATGCACGGCTCGCAGGCTGTAGGACACGCCGAGTACACAGCGCGGGCGCATGTTTGCGCTCACTTCAGCTCTACACTTGACTATTACTGAAAGGGATTAAAAGGAAATATTCTTGAAACTACATATCCTTAATCTTAGCCAACAGTAGTAGAACAATGGTAGCAGACATATTTTTACTAACGTTTAAATGTACGTTTTGATCTGTCAGTTACCTTTTGATGGCGTCTATGACGTCACCAGCCGCCCAGCGCCCCAGTGGGCAAGAAACAGCAGGTGTGGCGGTGGAGATGATTTCATGCAGGAATGATCACTGCACCTTGGTCTGCAGGATCCCGGGGCCGTTGTTAGCGGCCGTAACCATCCTCATGTCGTCAGGTCAGAGCTTTAGTTAATGAAGAGATTTGGGAGAGTCTACGGGAGGTGCCAATGAGGTCTTAGAATTTTCTGAATCATGTTTTTAACCGACCTTTAATCTGGGGTTTTACTTTAGATTGAAAATTTTAGATATTTTAGGTAAATTCTCGGCTCGTAAATTTTAGATATTTTAGGTAAATTCTCGGCTCGTAAATTTTAGATATTTTAGGTAAATTCTCGGCTCGTAAATTTTAGATATTTTATGCTAGTTGTACTTGTTCTCGTAATACCCCAAAAGTGCTATCAGCCAGCGTTGCCACAATATTGGTTGATGTGGATATTTGTTTCAAATCCTCAGATATTTGCTAGCAACGCAGTTCAAAGCCCCGTTATATTACAGTCGTAATGACGCGACGGCCACCGTTTGCCACAAGCTCGGGACTTTCATAATGTGGTAACAGTTATGATATAGTGCAGTTCTTTCTTGCGCATGCGCAGCGGCGGCGTGTGAAACAATGCAGCCTTCAGCAGGAAGCCTGATATATGTATTACATTTATAGCTCGATGTGATGATGGCTTACAATTACATATTACAACATTTTATATAAAGAGACAACGAACGTATTATTTTGTATCCCTTGTCGTGCAAAACGTTGAAGAAGTGACGTCTAAGGTCTGTCCACAGAATCATCAAATCCCTACACTATGACTATGTTACAAAAATCTAAATAAGCAAAAATTTAATGAGCTAAGAAAGTTAAAATAAAGATAGTTTACCTTTAAAGTCGGAGCACTTTAAAATAAAAAAACACCAGCCAATAACCCATTTGAAATCAGTTTAAACGAAGTCTGAACTAAGCAGTAGAATCTGTGGTCTTTTGTTTCCTTCCATGTGTCCCATGTGTTCGCTTTGTTCGCTATCAAAGCTAAGCTTGTTAAACACAAGTCAAAGCTCTCTGCTTCGCCTCCGCAATAAGAGTTCATTTTACATCCATCTCCATAATAGCACACGCATGCGCATGCATAACCCGCGCTACTTGAATAACGGTACACACAGTACATTGCCGGCTCGCGTAGAACAACTCTCGAATAGAGGATACACAGGCAGCAGTGTGCAGCGTACCATGCAATAAAAGCCGTTTAAAGTGAATGGTTTCTGTTCTGGCGCATTGCTGTTGCGGTTTCAATAAGAAAGCTTCTCCAGGTGAATGCAAATAGCTAGCTTACTGTAAGTATTATTGCTATAAATTAAACTTTTGTTTTTCTATGAAAACAATACAGTTATGGTCGTAACTTAGTGCACGTGACATAATGGCATCATAACGAACATTACAAAAGATGAAGACGACGAAGAACGACGACAAGAAGACGGATTTTAGAGTTTTTTTATCGTTTGGGTATTTTATTATTTTAAACAAGTTGCGCCCCGCGGTTTCACCCGCGCAGATTTAAATCCCGGTATTCCCACCGGATAAAAAGTAGCCCATGTGCTATTCCAGATTATAATCTATTTCTCTACTAAGTTTCATCCAGATCCGTTCAGCCTTTCCGGCGTGAAATAGTAACAAACATCCATCCATCCATACTTACAAACTTTTGCGTTTATAATATTAGTAGGATAACTATCGTTGAACATATTCTGTCTATTGATAGATAAATATTTTGTTAAATCTAAAAGAACCATTTCTACCATGGCTGCTTCTTAACCATGTACGTTATTACCATCGTAAATATGTATGCTCGACTAGTGGTACAGCAATCCTTCTTTTAGCTAAGCGAGTCCAGAATCAATTTGCCGATCGTCCGCCCGCCTCACCGCCTCACCGCACTCACACGGAGGGAATGAGTGCGCGCGGACGCGGGAATGTCTTCGCACAACCTGTACCATCACCATTTTAACTCACAATGGCTAAACAATCATGCGCAATGATAACAATTACAAATTACTTAGCTAGTCACAAGTATTGTTAGTTCGTTATTTACCCCGTTTCCAGGCTTCGAGCTATAATTGTTCCAAGTTACACCCCAATCGAATCAGAGAGAGAGAGAGAGAGCGCGATTAAGTCACAAACATTTATAACTATAGGAAGTAAGATGTATGTTTTACTTCTATCCTGCACTATCTATCATCATCATGCTTGATAAAGAATGTATTCTTCTAACTGACTACATGTGCTTTGATTATATACCTCAATAATATATTTTTTCATTACAGATATATTTTACCTCGTAATCATTTCTAAAAGGTGAATTGAAAAAAATTCAAAACATATTTTTTCCCCTACTATTATGGGAAATATTCAAGAGCTGGTATCACTCAGTACAGCCACATGTGACGTAGCGCGCTTGTAGTTACGCATGCTTGTGTGCGTAATTCACACACAAGCGCTTCAAATCCAGCCTGTTGTTTTTGTTGCGATTGCAGCGCAAAACTCCATCTAGAGGTATATAATCAAAGTACATGTGTTATTGAACACAGAATACTCTCGTCCCCCCCCCGCCCCTCCCTGCACGGCCTCACCCCCGCGACGTGAGCGCACCGCGCTGTAGGTAGTTACACTCCTGGGCCCGTACCACCATCTCTTGAAGCATTCTTATTTCAATGTTACTTTATTTTTCGATCATAAAGCCGACTATGCAGTTGATATAAGACATTGACATAGAAGTAATATTGAAATAAGAATGCTTCAAGAGAGTACGGGCCCTGGTCGACGGCACTCCCCTCAATCCACTGGTGCTTTGCTTGTGCTAAATATAGTTGTTTGACTTATAGGGATGGGACATTCTCTACTGGTTTGGTTAAGTTTTTTTTTGTGGTTCTTTTCTTAGAAACTGAAAACTTCGTCGAGTTGGTCAAATGTCGGAACCGAACCAAATAGGTAGTAAAAACATAATCTTGGTTCACCACTAGGTTACTGTTGCTTAAACGTGTCAATTTGAATCTGTGAAATATTTGTAAACGTTTGTGTTTCGGCTTAAAGAGTGTGGTCACCGGTGTAATTACAGACACATTATGAGGCTTAACACCTGGTATGCCTCAAGTTGATGGACGCAGGGCAGAGCATCGTAGGGCACGTTCCTATCGTGCGTAACTTACGAGGCAATGCTATGTATAGTGGTGATGGTAATCACTTAACATCAGGTGGGCCATCTGCTTGTTCCATCAGCTAGTTGTATAAAAAAATATATTATTTTCTTATTCTAAAATACGGATATTTTGAAGTCTAGCTACGGGAATCTCGTAGCAAAAGCTGTGCACACGCGTTCAAATCTTTTGTATCCAAAATAATATACTTAGTGATGATCTAGAGCTGATGCTTGGACGACATTCGCGGCACTGATATCCAACGAGAGCTCGGGTCAGGGCTATGGCTGACTGTTTCTTGTTGTTTCTCCACACTGTAATGCACTTCTGACTGAACATTGCACAAGTACAACTCATAGCGGCATCCCTACCGGCCGGACATGCCTCGAGCCAGTAACGGGTCGAGTCGCCGCGAGTGCTTTCAGCTCCACTACTCCTCAGCAGACGTCCACTGTGAGACCTGGGCCGCTAGACAAATGCAGCGCGGAGTTAGCGCAACCTCTAAACGCTAACCATATACTTTAAGGGTTGCTTATGTTAGCAAGAAGATCACGACATACCTTGCCTTCGTGTCGCACCTTTATTCACCGTGTAAGGTTGCGTTCCCTACACTTTGAATGATAGGTATGTTAAGTTAAGGATGAAATAAGACCACCCGAGTCCGTGTACAAACGTGAACTGATTTTATTATATAGAAAAATGATGATAGTACATTGTCGCGAGCGCTGGAAACCGCCGCGTTGCACAAAAATGTACATCGACTGTACACACCGGCTTTAAGATGATTCAAAGTGATCCATAAGCAATTTATAGATAAGAACGAATTAAGTTTTGTACCTACTTCACTTGGTCATTTGTGGGTCACTTATTTTAGGATACTTTTACTTTACAATAAATTATTCACTTAATTTAATTTGCAAGTGCTCTATTAATACGCCATTTTCGTTAAGGTTGTCATTGCGTTATTATCCATTGAAACGTCCGTCGCGCGCAGGCTCAAATGCCAAACGTCCGCCGGGACTACAAACCCGAAAATGCCAATATACTGTTACGTCCGTCGGGACTATAGTCCAGACGTGCCGGATGCGCATAAATCGACGAGTCGTAGACGGACGTTGGACAGTATAGTTCGTTATAGGGCGCGGGGACGTTTGATTGAGTCAATTGACTCTGGAACTATAGTCCCGACGCACGGGGACGTTTCAATGGTTACGCTAACATTCGTACCGTCATTTGTCTGCAGCTGGAGACGAGTGCGTGAGTGGCATGTGAGCACACAAACGAACCCTCGACAAGGCCCCATCGAGCGCATCAACAGTTTATCGCCGAGTGGAGAGGTTTGCTGCGCCGGCGCAGCGTTGTTGTGCAAGCCAATCAGGCCACGTGACGCTATGACTTCTTTATAACATCCATAATAAACTACTTGAGATTTGAGTGGATTTTTATATCCACAATGATCAGTGTTATTCTACAGTTAGGAACTTTATCAGTTTAAGAGGCTGACAAGTAGGTTCTTTGAACGTTTTGTTCCTGAAGAACTTCTTTGAGAAAGTTCGCAATCTAATATTTATGCTCCAAATTCCCTTCTACTTACATAGTAAAAAAAGAGTTTATTACTTAGGAAAACTAACTAATATAAATTTGAATTTATGAAGCAGGTAACGGTTTTTTCACTGCCTTCAATAATTTTATATATTCCAAAATTTTGAAATGTTTGAGCATGAAGCTGTTTACCGGGTGTCAACCTCTTAAATCTAGTACTTATACGATGACCTCAGTGGCGCAGCGAGCGAGAGTCCGCCTGCGACGCAAGAGGTTGCGGGTTCGATTCCCGCCTCGGAACAAATTTGTGTATATAATATACTAGCGACCCGCCCGCGCGCCCCTGCTTCGCACGGGTCCACATATCATCCATGTTTTATACATATAAACCTTCTTCTTGAATCACTCTATCTATTAAAAAAACCGCATCAAAATCCGTTGCGTAGTTGCATACGTAGGGACATGGGGACATAGGGACAGAGAAAGCGACTTTGATTTATACTATGTAGTGACGTGATGTGCTTTGAGTAGCTTACTTTGGGGCTAGATAGTGCTATGTGGATTGTCCAGCATTATTTAATTAACTTATTTATTGATCGAGTGAGCGAAGCGAACGAAGATCTTACAATCAACTTGGGCGATTTGGCATTTTATGTATGTATGTATGTATATATGTATGTTTGTATGTTTGTCCGACGATAACTTGAGAACCGCTTATCCGATCTGCATGAAATTTGGTAAGTGGATAGCTTGTACTTGAGAAATTTACTGGTAAGTATATGAGTAAAATCGTATAAGGGGTTATTAAAATATGGGGTTTTTTAAGGGGGCAAAAATTAAAAAAGTTACACAAAAAAATAAAGTTACATGTCATATGAAAGGGCTTGGTTTGGACATTCCAAAACCGTTTTTATTTTTTTTCTTGGATGCCTGCTTTTAGAGTTACAACAAAAAAGTTAAATTAAGATAACCAACGAACTAAGAGCTCCCATTTCTAAGAGTTTCGTTGGTATCAAGGTTTTTCTACTGGTCGGCCAGTTCCCTTGCTTTTTAATAAAAAAAATTATTGAAATAAATTAAAAAAGTTCTCAGTTCTCATAAAATGTTGACAGCGACCTGGTCTGATTATGGAGCCAAGGTCTGTGCAACGGAACTCTTCAATAAATCGGCCAATTGAGTTAAAACTTCTTTACCATACATAGTTGCAGTCAGGGGTTACAGTTACACAAAAAAAAAGCGGTTACAGCCGTCAGTGGGTACCATTTAGTAGGTAACCTTTCTAGGTAAGTGTACCAAGTTAGTGGGGGATAATCAGAGGCAAGGCCAAACAGTACATCTATGTACTTAAATTTTCGGAGCTTTCGGATCGCATCACGAGATCTCAGGTCGGGGCGAACTACTAGTTTAAATGAAATGTATTTCTTTATTTATGTAACGACCTGTGTAGTCTGTATCGCGTGGCATATATCTATATACGCACACCTACGCATTATCTAGATATAATCTCGCGAAAGTTACAGGATTCTATTCAGAGATAAATATCAAAGCGATCACATCTGACCATATCCCGCGACGTTTGACCACATTCTACATTCAGTTCGAGTGGGTCTACTATAGCTGAACCGCACAGAAACATCACGGTATTTACGTCGGCGGCGGCGGCGTGACTCGATAGTGAAATATTGAGGCAATTGCATTAATTGCCGCGTGGTCCACGGTGCGCACGCGCACAAACCAGTCACATGCAGTGGAGCAAGTCTTTCATAATTATGTTCGAGATGGCGTTCTGAGCAACGGAAGTTGTCAAAATGGTCTTCATTCAATTTAACCACAAAGATAATTTTGATGTTATCATCATCAGTTTTAAAAAGTTCACAACTGGAGTCTGTACATTTCCAGGAAAGGACTGTAGGTATGAGAGAGATTGTAGGTATGAGAGAGACTGTAGGTATGAGAGAGAATCAAACTACATGCTGAATGAAGGGAAAAATATTAACTATACATGAAAATAGAAGCAACTTTACTGCATTACCATTATATTGTGGCACTAACACCATTAGCGTAAACAGTGCGTCGTGCACCGGATATGGCGTCCACTGGTGACTCCAGAGGTGGCCAGAGGTGGCCAGAGGTACGAGTATATACCTGCTTGAAATCTGACTGAGCGTGTGCCAACGAGTCTACACTTACAAACCTGAAAAATGAAAGATGAAATTCAGCAAATTGTCTGAAAGAGAGGTTCTAACCTCGCCTAGTTCGATTATTTTGGCAAATTGCAAGCATACTACCAATAGTCCAATACAGTTTTTGGGCACCAGCTCTCAATAAAGTTTTGCGAAATTTATGTTCAAGATTAAACATAGACTTAATTAGATTACCCTGATTTGGCAATAAATATAATTATGGTGTTGGTCACGCGTGTTTGTACAACACGAAGTACTGTCTGCTAGGTGCGCGTTTAGTGTTTTCATAAAGTCAAAGTCAAAATATGTTTATTTAATAAAATCACAAGGACCATCTTGAAACGACTTAAAACTAAGTGACCCTAGTGCCAGTTACACGTGACCAACGCCGAGAAGAACAGCCAACAAACTCGACAAACAAACATAATAAAATATAATGCGAATTATACCATAACACGCACGTCATACAAAAATACTCAGATTTTCCCTCAAATCGCTAAGTAAATAGTTATGTATTCAAGTTGGTATTTATGCCTAGTGTATCCTATATAGGTACACGGCTACATCTACTTTCTAGCAGATACGGCTAGTAACAATCGGATACGCTAATGAAGTACCTAGGTATCCTGTGGCGATGTATGGACGCTGCGTCGTGTATCCACATCAAGATAGCGTCCGCGACGTTAGATAACGTCTGTAGCTCTCTACACTAAGAAGATAGACTTGTAATGAGACGACGGACGTACGTACTCAGGCGAACCATAGGACACAGGCTTCTTGATATTTCCTCTTTTTATCCGACTTCAAATAAGAGGAAGTTCTCAAGTAGGAGGAAGTGTATTGATTTGTATGTTTGTTACGCTATATTACAATAACATGCGATCAATTGATTATGGTAAGGTTTTTCTTTAAAGGAGATGGTGATAAATATATTAATCAAATTTTTCATTTTCATTTTCAAACATAAAGGTCGCGTCATTTATAAAGAAACGCTGGAAAACAGTGGAGGGGATATAACAGTGTCAAACAAATTCTCGAAGCGAGGCTTTTGCCTATTTTCGGTATAAAGCACAGCCTCTCCAATGATGCGCAGTAGTGTAATGGCATAGACTTAAATATAGGCAATAAAGTTGCGGATCAGCGTACCATGGATCTGACTGAACCCACGACCTTATAATCCGAAGGCTTCACCATTCGAGCAGAGCTGGGTTTGCATATTAATACCTGATGTATTCACAACGTTTCCCTAGCCATGTACTTGTTGCAGGTACAGTAGGTACAGGCAGGTACACGGCTAGTACGGTACGGAGGGCTGTAATGTTGGCATCTCGTGAGCGGCTCTATTAACGCTTCAATTAACGGACGTCGCGGCGAGAGTTATGAGTTCCGCCTCGATTTGCGCAGGCAGGTACATGCAAATGTTACATTCGCAATTTAATGGGAATATAATTAATGGCTCTCATAGTAATTTAATTATAAGTTTTGCGGCGAGAGCGCGGCGGGTCGGCTGGAGGCTATTTCTGTAATTGTGGAGTTGCGAGTGCGATGCGACACGCAACGCTGACCTTTTGCTTTTCAAAAACGATAACTGAAGATAACAACCTACTCGAAATCGGCAAAATGATAAATAAATTTTGATGTCATGTAACATGGACGCTGAACGACACTGCAGGCCGTGTTTGAATATGGGTAAGTTATGTGCGGAGCCAATATTGCTTAGTTAATAAGATCTAGGTACTTTTATTCCCTAATTATTTTTCATTTATTTTATAATAAAAAAAGTTGTGTGGAGAAAACGAAAAACACTAAAGTATCGATCCAAAATCTTCTTATCATATGTCACTAAGTTTTCGAATCAGTGTGGTGAAAAGATTTGCCCAACAAAGAGGCTCTTTTCGAGCACTTGTTTTAAACGAAAGTTTCTCACGGTAATACTAATAATAATATACTTAAATACCCAACAAAAATTTTTTGACTTAAAAATTATTTTAAGTTACAACTCTCGAGTAATCTCTTCCAGGCATTTAAAATAACTATATCCTATTTGATATGTTGGTTATATAATGCATACGTCATGCAAAGCAATCCCCGGTTCGGTTCGCTACTCTTTATACCTGCAAATTAACTGCCTGATAGCCCATCAAACTGCAACGTGCATATAAAACATGCTATCTCCGCCTTAACAAGATCAATCTGTTCGTATTTGCGCAAGCGCATAAAACGCGCAGTAATGCGGTTCTTCGGAAATGGATCAGCGCGATTCGATCGGATTCGATCGTGTGATTCAATCAGTGGTCGATCATTGATTGAATGCTCGTTTTATTGGTGACCCTTGCCTTGTTCCGAGACTCGGGAATGAGAAACGATATCAACAATACGGATGGACTGCGATGCACGTAGGGCACGTTCTCGGCTAATGAAGTGAGAGAATACATAATATGATGTAAGCATCTTAGGTAACATGAATTAGTTTTAGTCGTTCAATTACTATACTCTTTTTTTCCACAAAATATAAGATGATAACCAACTCTAGGTATGTACTTATAATTATAAGAAAAAAGATAGTTCATTTGCCTTTGTTTGAGTTAGCGCGGTTTGTATGTTAGCTGGCATATCATCATAGGTACTCACTGATAAACACAAGGACATGGCGTCGAAGTCAAGAGGTTATTATTCTTAAATCACAATGTTCACTTTGAAACGTCTCAGAGCATTTTTTTATACAACCCGCTGATGGAACAAGCAGATGGCCCACCTGATGTTAAGTGGTAATCACCTATAACAAAGCATTGCCTTACGATGCGCTGCCCTGCGTCCATTAACTTGGACATACTGATGTTAAGCCTCATGTGCCTGTAATACACCGGCGACCACACTCTTCAAACCGAAACACAGCGTTGTTGCTTGTCGGCAGAACAAGGCGTGGTGGTAGTACTTCCCCGGACGAGGCGCACACAAAGAGCTCTACTACTCTTAAAAGCTTGTAATATGTGCCAGTTCTCCGCGACCAAGCCTGGTCACGTGATGCGGAGCTTCATCAGATACTGCTGGTCACTGCGCTGCAGGGCGTGGTCTCTTCGCCTCTGATGACGTCCACGGGGATCCCGGAGACTTCTCTTCTATTTGCCGGGAGCGCCGCGGCTGTAGAGGCGTGTATTATAACTTCTGCTGTTTCCAAAATAGCATAGAGGTAACCAAAAATGATGATTTGTTTATTAAACCGCCGCCTGTCAGAATGAAACTTGTGAACCGTTTTCGAGGGCGAAGGCGTTTGCCAACAGAGTGGTTAGATTGCCCGAACCCGCGAGAGTGAAAGCCGCCGCCGCCGCCGCCGCTGCCCGGAGGTGGTATTATGCTATTAATTGGTAGGTAATTGCGCGCCCATCGTATTGCTATTAGAGTTGTTTGGAGGCACGCTACTGCGCACACGGCTCGCTACAGATACTCCACTCTATGCACTATAAACGCCATTCTGCTAATATATATATGCGAAATTTACAATGTTTAGATGTTTGTAGCTCCATCACGTCTTTACCACTGAAACGATTGGTATAAAACAAACTGTACCCGATGAAATTACCTTGAAAACGCTTTAGATTGTGTAAAAGCTATGACGCGCTTTAGAGACTCCATTCATTCATTCACTTATTTCACATTCGTTCAATTCAGTATTCAGGAAATGTATTGCATTAATATTATGTATGTAGGTGTGTAGATTTAACAGAAGACAAGACTAACCCCCGGTTTCTGAAAGCGCGATCAACCCTAATCGGCTGTCAAGTCACTTGCTATCTCTATCTAATTTGAAGTAATAGCTGAATTTCTCGCTAATTGATCAAGCTTTCAGAAACCGGGGATAAGTATTTTGTGATAGTTCTCCATAATAATGTTCAACATAGAGTTGTGACATTCTAAGGATCGGACGGGAAGCAAGGAACACATGGACCGACCTGGGGGAGGCGTTACCCTCAAGGGATCCAGAGCCCACACTAACACTTAGGTAAAATCAGTAAAATCATACAATTTGAAATGTACTGACTGACACAAACATGTTTAGTTAAGTATGGAAATAAAAAAGCTATAATAATAATGCAGGTAGTGAGCTAGCTTTACAATGCCTGCGGTCGATCGGCTCCGATCCGTCATTCGGACCTCCGTTTATAATAACCTAATTGGCGGTTATCAGACATCGCGTACATCGACTCAATACATTCGTAAAGCCGCGGCTACTCCGTGCCGGTGTCGACATGACGGACGCTTTAATGCGGTGATCACTCTCAGCTCTGACACGCATCATGGCTAGATTAGTTTCAAAAAGTTTTAAAACCATAAAGTTATGTGATGAGCTTATACGATGCGATGACACTGAATGGGATTCGAACTTACGACCATCCTCTTGATGAACGCGGTTGTCAAACAGTTGGTTCCTCAAGACGGTTCCGACCTCTGGGATTTCATTACAAAAACTTTTGGGCCTTACTACAAAACGGTGTCTAACTTTAAAACAGTGTCTAAAATTAGCGCTGTCTCTGTCTGCCATTACGCAATGGCAAGAGATGTTAAAAGTTTAGGCAGTGTTTAACGTTTGCCTAGTTTTTTGTAGTAAGGCCTTACAGTCGAACGGCTTTAACCCGTAGGCATCCCCTGAAATCATTCCATATAATTGGAGTGGTCAGAGTGAAAGTGTAGTCAGAAAACATTCCAGTGCGCTATTCTTTGGGAGCTGTGCTCTAAGGCTCCCTCGCTAGCCGCGCGCTCAGGGGTTCGCTCGCGCGGGCCGGCCACTACCGATTTCTTTTGAAACAATTAAATTCGATTGCCTATTATTTGCTGTCTACGAATGCACTGGAATTAAAGTAGTTTCAGACTTGAAAGGCGTTATGTATGTACTAAGTAAATGATACGCATGTAGGTACATCAACATGTAAGTACTAGCACATCTACCTAGCAATTTATGATGACTGTGAATGTTTTTAATAATATTATGTGAATAATCATCATAAACAACCGATAGAAGTCCACTAGAAAGAAGTTCCTATACATATATGGTATCTTTGAGCCCTCTCATCGACAATTGGTACGCGATGTTTTTCCCCACCGATTGTGAGTACCGCGGATCTCTTTGTTTATTTATTATTGCGCCATTTCCGTGTTATTTCGAAATGCATTCAAAGAATAAAATTCAACACAATTCGTAAAGCGACATCTAACGTCACAATAATAGTCGAACTCTCCAGAATCCCGTGCAATAACTATAAAGCACGTAATTATGATTCCAACATTCAATAGCCATAATTCGGTGGCACTTCATTAATTTTAGAATTACTGATCTAATTTAACTGTTTAGACGTGTTATAGAAAGTTAATAGTTCTTTGCGTGGTGAGCGTGGGCGCATTGCCGTAAAGATGACATATTGTTATTGAAATCAGTTGAAATCACAGTTACGACGGCTTACGGCCAGCGCTGACCAGGGTGGTGGTCAGACGCTGGACGCATTGTTTTGTCAAGTTGGGAATATTTAAGACAAGAGGAAAATACTTAGCTAAGCGTGTACCTGCTTCTTAACTTTCCATCAGGTATGATGACAATCAAGCCTTGCAATAGCTCGGCTTGATTATCATCACTTGATTTAATACAATAAAAATAGAAAACAAACATATTAATTAATGGCTTGGAAGTTACACAGTCAAGGCTCTAATACAGCTTAACATGAGACTATACATTATCTATTTAAAGCAGTTCGTGGTATCGCAGAGGTTCCACACACCTCAAATGAACTCTTTACTTCGATCATTTCATAAGCTAACACATTGTCATGCAGCCAGTGTGCTGTATGCGCTGGCCTTTACCGTAAAACTGTGTATAGGCATGTAGTCATGAGTTAAGTTCCCAAGCTACATAGTATTTAATGTTGTTCTCGCTCGTGAGTACATCTCTGAGAGGTGTCGATATTTGGCACATCGTTTATTTTCAATGATTATCATCACCGCCGCCGCCCGGGTCTCGGAACTCGCACTTGTCTCGGCCACGGGTAAGTAATACTCTAGGTTAGTGTCGAGTACTTACTTTTATTCATTTACTTATTTATTGCTCACAAACATGTTAGTTATGCGGCTCAGGTAATAGGCCTAGGCAACGCAAGTACACGCGGATAAGCCTTAGGTTATATTATTTTTATTTTTTTTTATTTTTACAGTGTTAATAAATCGGGTCCTTTCAAATTTTATAATCTGTTAAACTTCTGTTCTGTTATATCGCTCGGTTTTGTGTACTTGTAGCTAGAATTTAGATGCACATGTAGTAACAGCAGTATTTTTCTTTGCCTTTAATGGAGCTTAATTTGTAACTGTACGTCTGGTTCATTTTAATCTGACAACCTACATTTGTATGACTCATGTTGATGGATGCAGAGTAGTGCATCGTAGGGCATGTTCATATCGTGCGTGACTTGGGAGGTCATCAATATTGAATAAATAAATATTGGCGGACATTCCACTTCCACATTCAAAGACTATTCCGTACGACAGACAGACACGGGCGGAAACTCTGCCTATACACGTACCCGTACTTCCGTACTCGTACGTACCTAAGTATTAGTAGCAAAACTGTCGATAGAGAGGATATTTGCCGTCACAGTAACGGTACACGAGAGCTCCGGTCAGAGGTCACGAAGCTGCGCAGAGGTCAGAGCGATACAACACGGAGCGTCGCCCAACGGTAGCCAAGATTACTAATTCATAGGTGGAAGGTACCTGCTGCCCTACAATTATGGCGCGCGGTAGCTTTTTCCTGTTAGTCTGTGGTTTTCGAGAGCTTCACCTGGTCATTTGCAGAGATGCGCTCAATGAGACGGCTTACATTGCTTTATGTAGAATAAATTATCTTCTTGTTGTGGCAGTGTGGTGAAAGAATTTAAGTGCATCTCGCTCCTTTCGACAATCTGACAATGTTTCAGGACTTTATTCATTTAAAACGTTCACACAAAACAATCTCGTGCTAGGAGGATTCAAAGCTAATAGCATTGCCTACCAGTCATCCTGAAGTGCAAAATGATGGTAAAGAAGGTGGCTTTCTAGGTTCTTAAAAATGACGGTTTCCTCATGTCTTCTTTCTCTTCGTTCACCGTTTTGAGTTCTGGCACTGCGCGTGCACATATTTTTTACCAGATTATCTCATTACAGCACACAATTCCAAGGGTTACAGTCAGTCTGCCTGTTAGTAGTGCAGGCTGGTAATTGTGTAGGATCGCAGAAGTTGATGGAAAACACTGCGTGAATCTTTTAAACTATTTATTTGTAGGTACAACACAAGAGAAAAGGGTTGGTTATTAATTTCGAATATAGTTAGTGCATAAGTCTTAATTCTCTCTATCTCTCTCTCTCTTTTTCTGTACGAATGCCAACAGTTCTTTCCTTGTGAGAGTGCGGAGCCCACAATCCCTGTACGAAGTAGTTGACAGCTCATTTGTAACAGTCCCGAGTGAGCTGCCGACTCGTCGAGGTGTAAAAATGCATAATGCATTAGATAATGGTGGGCTGCGACTGCGCATGTCATTAGTGAGCGTGACTTGCGCATGCGCACCGACCCGCAAAGTGTAGGGTACACGTCACTATGGTCTTATTTTGGGGTTTAAACTTTAAGTATGCTCTTATTTTCAAACAATTATGATACAAATCCTGAGATAAAAAATATTGAATAATTCGTTGTAAGTATTCCGTACAAAATTAAAATGTATAAGCAATGCAAGTTGGCTAACCTGGCAACTCGATAAAAAGTAATCGACTGTTAAATCACTTACTATTTCAGCTTTTACTTCCAATTAGATAGAGATAGCAAGTGACTTGCCGATTAGCTTTGACGAGCTTTCAGAAACCGGTGCTTAGTCTCTGTATGTTTAAAGCAAGTTCCAATGATGTAAATAAGTTATTGGAATTAAGGCGGTGAGCACCGCCCCCTGCAGCCACCTCTCGTTCACCTTCACGACTTCAGACATTCTTCAAGAGTTACCGACTCAATTCGCTAACTTTAATTCTCTTTTGTTATTACTAAATAGTGTGGAATAGTTTATTCGAAGAGACTTGTTTTATTTACAGTACTTTTTGGTGGAAGAAACAATGTCCCACCTGATGTTAAGTGGTAACCATCACCTATAACAAATCCCTACCATGACTTTTTATTCAATCCGATTTCGGATTTTCGCGATTCAATTCCTTGAATCGTTGCATGACAAATTTAATGACTTCTTTGTAACTACAGTCCGTTTTCTTTACACTGTTTTAAAACCCCATAAAATTGGCTGACTTTAAGACAGTTTTTCTTGATCTTTGATATAGGAGCGATGTTACTGTCAATGTTTGACTAAAAGCTACAACCCCACTTGTCCTATTTGTTTGATTGTCTAACAAATACGTCGGACAGGTGCCACGAATGGAGCGAAGAATAATAAATGAATAGAAATTGTATGTAAAGAGTATTAGGCTGGCGAAACCTTAGCCAGTCGTTAGACCACTAGAATCAGGAAATAATAATAATAAAAAAACACGAGCGCTCAATTGAATTAACTATTTAATGTAAGCATACCAGAATAACTATTTGACGAACATATGTTAATGATTTAATGTGCAATTTGTAAACTAGCTTGTAAATAAACCCTTTGTACGCCCATTGGCAGGATCTAGTGTGCTATACATAACATGACATCTGTTTTTTAACTACCTAGATTTACAGAGAATAAATGATTTATGATTTATGATTTATGATTTAATACATCATGTACTTAGTAATAAGTAGCCTGCTATAAAGTCGATAAGAATAGTCGATGAACGATAAAATACTGAAATTGTAACCATTCTATAGGTATATATATATAACCATGCTATAGGTTCAGCGACGTTTATGCGATCATATCAAATCTATCGATAGCCCACAACGCACAGTAACTCAGTAAGGAGCGCTACAAACATGACGTGCAACACGCCGCAACGCGTCACGTCTGCCGTGCGCCTTACCGCAGTACTCGAGCCATTGTGCACTTAAATCAAATCTAAGGCTCCCAATAGACGGTAACTCAGTGCCGGCGCGCGGTAACTCAGCGAGGTGCTACAAACATGACGTCTGCTGTGCGCCTTACAGATGTTACTGCGCCTTGTACTCGGGTAACGGAGAACGTGTGACTAGGGCACGTGCATACTGGGGACTTATTGTGGGGCACAAGAGTAGTAGAGCTCTTTGTGTGTGACGCGTCTGGGAAAGTACTACCACCATGCTTATTCCTGCCTCCAAGCAGCAACGCTGTGTTTCTGTTGCTGTTGAAATGACAGGCACATGCGGCCTAACATTTATATGGCTCTAGTTTTTGGACGCAGGGCTGTGCATCGTAGGGCAAGTTCATATCTTGCAAGAACTAACGAGGCAATGCTTTGATATAAGGTAATGGTTACCACGTAACACCAGGTGGGCAATCTGCGTGTAATTAAGTAGTATAAAAAATCAACAGTGATTTTCTGCTCCCGCTATCATTTTCTCATTATCATTATCTCCATTTTTAAATCCAGCTCCGACAGAAAAACGATGATCATGTTTGTGTTCAGCCTTGTGTTTCGTTAGTCAGTGTGGTCATTTGTCTCACCGCACTGTGATCACTAGAGAAATGTTATATTTTATGGATCGTTAACATAAAAAAGAAACCTAACTTTCGTCTGTCGTCCAGCGTGCAGGGTCCACACACCGCATCCCCATTCGATCAGCGCTTTCATTACTCGCTCGTGTCATTGCCATCAACTCATTACCTTCCCGTCCCTATCGCCATGTAAATACGGTCTAATATCCCTCGATAGGGAGCCGGAATTGTATTTCTCGCCTCTGATTTACGTATGCCAGAGTGCAATGAAATCGCGTGGTTTCAGGACTTGCAGCGACGCAAGGTAAACTGCGCCTTGTTAGGGGGGATTAAGGTTCAGTTTAGTGTGTGTTTAGATAAGTTTATGTTGAAGAGTGTCGGTTAATCATTACACCGCGTGACTACCCTTTCGGACGCGAGTGCAACCTGAGAGACGGCACAGCGCGCGGGGAACGGCTGGCTCACTTTACCTGCGGACTAACAAGAATTCAGGATGATATCCTGTTCTCAAATAAGTTTCATTCGGTAATTCTCTCATAAAAGTCCTCTCTGTAAAGGACTGTTATAGCGTAGTAAAATTTTTTTTTTAGTTTCGCTTATGCGTTTTTACTAGATCTGAAGTCACAGGATGCATGACTTTTTTGTTTAACAGAAAAAGGCCTAAACATGGAGCTCTTGCAGATCTAGGAGGACGTCGGTCGCGCCCGTCCAAAGAAACGTTGGTACAACATCCTGGACGCCTTCTTCAGTGAGTGAGTGGACCGATGATTCAGAGAAGATAGTGGAGAAAAATTAAGATAGTAATATTACCTTAATTTTTTCTTAGCAGTGGTGCAATATTAGTGTAGTTAGTACGCGTCAGGCTATACACTGCTCGCCTTTATGTTCTTTGTTGTAAGCGTCATTTTTCTTTGACTTTGTGTAGCTTGATCTACATCCGTGTGCATAACTTTGTCAGTAGAATATAACATTAAGTTCACTAGGCAGAATGATCTAGCCAATCAGTTTGCCCAGACTGTGGTTTCGCTTAAAATAATAGATTGGGTTTCAAGATTTGTAGTTAGTGCGGCTCGCGAGATGATGCGCAGGAGTTCACGGCAACCAACGGCGGAATAAATCACTTTGCAAGTTTGCTCTTCTAGAACGTACCTTGAGGAAACATCTTCTAAATCTATGGACTTGTTCGTGTAGCTTAGCAGTAGGATGTTTATTATTTTGTTGCAGCGCACAAGAAGCGATCTTCAAAGAAATCATTCTCTAATTAATAAATAAGCAAGTTATCCACCACTAATTTGTATCCTGAAAATATTAATAATGAAGGCCATTGCTTGACGTTAGATTCGCACTTTTAGTAAGAATATGGTTTATCAATAGATAGTAGAAATTTATCATGAAACTCATTTTCTGTCTTGAGGAAGCTGGAGTTAAGCACATCAACCTCACCATATTCTACAAATAAAAAATTCATTACAGATCAATACAGTAATTATGTATAATATACATCTAAGATACCTGAGGGAATCTACCGTTTCTGCGGATCTACGTAAGTCGTGAAGCTGTTTCAGTTTAGTATAACGGTCAGTGGTCGGCAGAGCTCGCGTTCATAACGCTCTCATTACACTAAATCCTTTGCCATCATCCATAAACGGATGCTGCACGTCTGTCACCGCTGCGGAGGCCGCTGCATGTCCGCTGCGTGTCCGCTGTGTGTCCGCTGCGTGTCCGCTGACGGCCGCCGTGTCGTGCGGTGGCTGTGGTCGCCAGCGCGTGTTTAAGAGCCTTCATTATAATGACGGTTAAACCGCGGTCTTGTCCGCAGTAACCGCCGTCTTCACACGACAGATTGTGCGAACGGACTCTGGTTACATTCAGCTCAAGTTCTGCGTGTGATTGTATTTGATGTACATACGAGTGAGTATATCGATATAACGCACCTCTGTTCTCTGATTATTAAACCACTTCGAGCCCTTTGGCCTACATGATTGAGTTTTGTTTTGAGCAAATAGACATTAAATATGTAGTGCGCTAGCCCGGTTTTGACGGTACTAAGCCTATGGTGGAATGTAGATGATGGTTGGTATATTTTAAATATAAAGTAAAATCTCTTTGGTTTCATAGCTGGCGTCGCCGCACTCGTAAAGACCCTGACTTATAGGTTCCATGTAATGCGACGGCCGCGCTCATTACCGCGGGATCGCTGGATGCGATGAGATGCGAGTGTTGCGGTTGCGGTGCGGTGCGGTGCGTTGGACGGCCGGTCTACAACACCGTTTTGTTAAGATTTCACGATCAAAGTGATGGCCAGTCTACTGGTTTAATAGCACGAGCAATATAAATCCCACAATGTTTATGTATAATTCTACTAATATTATAAATGCGAAAGTTTCTTAGTATGAATAGATGGATGGATGGATGGATGTTTGTTACTCTATAACTCCAGAACGGCTGAACGTAAAAATTGGCACAGAGATATGTTATAGTCTGGAATAACACATAGGCTACGTTTTATTCCGTGGGAATACTGGGATTTAAACTACGCGGGTGAAACCGCAGGGCGCCACTAAGTAGTATTTCTATTTTGTTGGAGCACTTATTGCTTCTCTATTTGAATCCGTTGTTTGAGATTCGTGGATGAGGTCTAGGTATATTTGCAAGGTGTATTTTTTATATCAGAAGAAACACGTCGACAACTAACCTTCTCTGAATAATCTGAAACGCGCGTCGTTAAACTGACAGCCGCAGTAATAAGGCGATACTTCATAGTTGTCGGCACCGGCGCGGGCCAGTAATGCACGTTACAAGCATCGTTGCGTCGAAGGTGTTAGATATTAACAGCGACATTCAATCTCCGAAGAGCCATAAAATCTTTTAATTTGTTTCTTTGAATATTAATGTGATGTGCGCCATCTAGCGGCGTCCCGCGGCGCTCCATTTGCATAAACACTTGTCGTACATACACAACACAGTACCTTCGAGTCAATAGATCTTTATAATCATGCTGTAATAAAAATCCACCGTTTCCATGCAATATTATATTATATATTAGCCATGTACTTTTTACTCTGCTATTAATGTATTATGTTTATTCCAAAAAACAATTATTCTAAAGACTCAAGATATTTATCTAGTTTCTGCAAGCAGTGGATACATCAATTCAGGGATTTAGGATTAGGGTAGGATTAAAAAAAGCTCGTTGTGGATTCCGCAATCACTTGGGTGAATGTTTAAATGAAACCCCACAACAGTATACGTAGTTAGTGGTAGTGGTTCACAGGTTGCTAAGTGGCGATCATCGTCCGCCATGTTTGGATGTAACGGGTTCCATCCAATTGACATTTCGGAGAACAGTTAGGTCCTCGGATATTTCGGCAACACTTCGGTAATCGCAGGATGTGCTTATGATAAACAAATTGGATTTAATGTTGTTCATCGATGACGGTGCGTACTTGCAAGACTTTTAACGCAGATTTCGTGTTTTGTACATTTAAGAAAACATACATAGGTATACTGGCGAGCGCATAGGTGTTCTACCATTTACTGCTCTTAATCAGTTTTATTCTATGACAGCATCCAAGTTTAAAAGGATCCGATTTCTTTCCGGAAGCCGACAACATGCGCTTTCAGAGTATAAAGTCGTCCACGCTGATAGTTGTGAGGTCGCGACGCGCGCGGAGCTGGCACCTAGGTTCACCTAGTTTTAAGACGTTTCAAGGTGATCCTTGTGATTTTATTGAATAAATATATTTTGACTTTGAATTGTATTCAATAAAATCACGTGTAGACCTCGCTCTGGTCAATTGCAAGCATGATAAAGGTTGGAGATATCCGACTGTGCTTCTGCGAGTACAAGTGAGCAAGCGCTGGCTCCAGTAGATGGAGTAATGAAGTTGTAAGTGCGCTGGACGCCTCCCGCGGCGTGACGCACGGCGGCGCCGGCGCAGGCAGGGCTTATAAATGAACCAGGGAATTGCAACATTTACCATTATGCACACACCACTCCCGCCTGTCTAGAGGAGGCTGAATGCTATCCAGATAGGATAAACATAAAAAGAGGACGATGTGTAACTATAAGAACCTGTCATAGAAGCTAGTGTTATGGTCAACTATGGTATAACTATGGTATGGTATAGCGATGGTGAGGGAGGTGGTTTTAGCACGGAAGATATAAGTTTGTTAGATGGAAATGGTGAGTGTGCAGAATGTCAATCGGTTAGAATAAACAAGTAAGTTTCTTCATGAGAACAGAAATAAAGTAATAAAGGCTTTTATGTCTCGCTACTAGTATCAAGCATCTATTGCAGACATCATAATAAAACGGATAATTCCCACCACCCGCGCGTTGCGTATTTGAATCTAATAAATAATGTAAGCCTTTGTCGCCGCGTCCTGTGAGTAGTGAGTGAGACCACGGAGCACACATTCTGAGATCGCAATCATACGAATCGGAATGTCACTTGCGTTCGATACTCGTCGGATGCGCCGGACACACTCGAATGTCCGACCGGGCTCCGACCTACTCTAGACTACTCCAGACTACTCCGGACTATTCCGTACTACTTCGGACTACTCCGGAGTGCTTACATTGGATGAATCGGACGGATGAACGAAAGGTTATGATTGTCAGTCTGTCAAAATACTGCTGCTGAAGACATAATATAATTAGGATGGTATTATAAGCTAATTATTTAGGTATGTTTAGTTTTAGTCTTTAGTGGTGAGTGTTTTATTCGAGCCTATAGCTTTGTGTTATTTTTTGATATTCCATGGAACATTCTAATTCTTGCGTGAGTCATTTTAACAATTTTTCATTCGTCATATTGATAAAACTGGTTTGATCTTAGAACTCTATACTTTGTTCAATCCACTATTATACTAATGTACGTAAGTAGGTGTGTGCTACGCTATTGAGTGCACGATCGGTCACAGTTCAAGAACACTACGGCGGCGCGGGCGGGACCTCCACAACCCTCATTTATTTATAGCTCTCCGTTTACCTACCGTATCTCACTAGGAAACCAATTCGTTCCTTGCTGTGAAGGTTTTAGCAAAGTTATGAAGTCGGCTCCACCGGCATGGCGTGGTGCAGAACATCAAATAGAAACCAGTCGCACGTAAAAACGTTCAACTCTGAGATATCAAAACAGCTAATCTAAAACATTCCGTTTTTTATTCTGGGAGCTTCATTAATTTGGACGCAATGGAGAAGATCAGATGGACAAATTGCAGTAATTCCTCAAATTCCATAGACAACCATCAAATGTGTTCGTCCATCGCTCTCTCATTCCACCATTACCGAAAATAGCTGAAATTCTACCCTAAAATTACCATAACTATTAACGCAAGTATTTGTTACCTCAGCGGTATTTGCTGGATGCTGTAATTATTGTTATGGAATGCATTTATGTGCGAAGCAGGTTTACCGGCGCCTAGGGGCTAGCTAAGATAGCAGGGGAAGGCAGGGAAGGAACAAAGGATAATTAAAAGTTTTCTCTCATAATGTAACAGCAGAAATTTTTTTAGACGCCATAATTTTCATTGCTGTTTTTTATTACATATTAATTTTGCATCTATAAAATTGACCAAAAAATCTATAGTTTTTTCAATACGGAGTTGTGCTGTGAAATTGGACACGCGCGTAACAAAACAAATCTGAATATTACGACCTCGAAGTTGATTTTAATGTTCAAAGTTATGTTAATTTGTGAATACTGTAATAATATATGCGGGTGCAGTCAGGTGCGACACTGTATTAAATTATCGACTTGTAATAGCGCAGGTCGCTGGTTATAAAAACAAATAAAAATATTGACTTTAGGAGCTACAGGCGTTGCAGTAACGGGATATGTTTTATGTAAATGCATCTGTTTTGTTATTTCACCACATTGTGGTCGTTACTTTCTAACAATGTACCTACTGTACTGTAACATGCCTTATATTTATATATCGACTCGAAAGCAGCCGCAGTTTTATAGACGACTGAATCTTAACTCGTGTAAATCATAAACAGAAGCAACTATTATAGTTGATAAAAAGAAATTTGTTAGAAAATGATAATAACTTTACCTAAAATGCAGAACGTATATATCCTTGGAATTGCGTTACTCAGCTCGTGGCTTCTCCTTTTGGCAGCGGGCGCGGCGATGAGGGATGATTTTTAGATATTATTAAGATAAAAAATCAAATCAAATCAAATATTTTATTTTGTAAGAATTTTAGGTACATGGTAAATAAAGGTCTTCATAAAATTCTAAGTATCACTAAAATCCTACCATTACAGGCGTACAAAATCATTTAGATACCTACCTACCTGCTTGTGACGAGTCCTCAAAATAGCACGGTAGGACGCTGTGTGACTGACTGATGACAACAACTTGACAACAATACACCAATGACACCACAAATATGCATCTATGAGGACAGTCGTATACAATATTTAAATATTCACAAAATGAAAAAACACTAAATGAAATAAAAAACATGTTGCGGCGCGTCGCGGAATGGCGCATCGGCGGCAGAGCTACATGCGTATGAGCTAACTTCATTACAAGTTCATTACACGCTGCAACCCGACGCGGTAGTTTCACGCGTGTTCCCACAATGCAATCATAGTTATGTACTGATAGATTGACATTGTACATGTGTATTCTTTACTAACAAAATAAGTTTTAATAAAAAAACTAGTAGATATATCAGAAATGCACTGAAAATCGGCACGGTTTTATTTTATTGACACATCGATATTTCAAGAAATACGCATTATAAAATACTAATAGTAACGCCCTGCGGTTTCACCCGCGTAGTTTTAAATCCTGCTATTCCCACGGGATAAAAAGTAGCCTATGTGTTTTTCCAGACTGTAAATGTGCCGATTTTCACCAAGATTCGTTTAGCCATTCTGGAGTTATAGAGTTTCTGGTTATCCATCCATCCATAATGTGTCTGTGTAGTTGAATAAATGTATTTTCTTTCTTTTTCTTTATTTCCATACTTACAAACTTTCGCATTTATAATATTAGTAGGATAATATATCCTATTCGGCCTATTCTACAAATCAGTCAAAACCTCATCCAATTAGACCAGCAATTTGGGAGCAGGTACATAATTGGTGTCGGCACATGGAGGTAAATCAGTAAAAAGCATGCACTGTATTGTGAGAGGCTCCTGCTGAAGTCAGAGTCAGTCAAAAATAAATCAAGTCGTACTCGGAGGGGTGCGGGTGCGGGGGAGGGGTCGGAGGGGGCATCGACCCATCAAACTGTCTCGTCGCTAAATGTATGTTTTTTGAATCCGGTTGCTCGGCTAGTGATGGGGCGCGCTCAGCCACTCGGATGTATCCAGTTAACTTAACTATTTTAAAACCAACTATATAATTTTTATTGACAAAGAAAATTACAACTAATAGTTACAATTATTTACAAAATATACAAAATACACATGAAACAGTTGAGCTATCTGCAGACCGTTGCAAACGATCTATAGATAGCTCAACTGATCCAAATCAGTGCCAGTCGGAAGCGTAGGTACCCAAGACACTGGCTGCATTGCCACGCTGAATGGCAATGCTAAGCATAAGTACCTACTAGGTAGGTACTTATAATAATAATAATAATCATTTATTTCAGGCAACATAGTAAAAAAGATCTTAAAAATACAGGGCCCATAGCATAAATACCTTACAAACTAAAATATATATATAATTATATGACTAATTTAACTAGCACGTATGCTATTATGCTATTGATTGCTATTATGCTTATGCTATTCTTTACTTAATTATGCAAAAAACGAAAAAGAATCAAGAAAAAGGATTAAAAACGCTTACTTTTATGATATTATTATTGCGGAGATTCCCACCTAGTTGAAAAAAAAACAGTAAAGTGATTTGTATCAAACATGGTAACATCACTACGCGCAAGAAACGTCGCGATTCATACTCCTCGTATTTCCGGCGCGCAGTGCGGGGGGGAGGGGGGGGGGGGACGCGGGGCGAGGGGTGGGGTAACAATTAATTCCATTTTCTTAGAACACACGATGCTATCGCAATGTGTATATCAGTTTATTCCGCCGGCACCGCTGCACTAATTTATTCGCCGACAAACACTTTTAATGATGCCTCTCAAACCGGCAGCGGCAGCTCCGATAGTGAATAGCTGGAATAGTGTGCGGTCACCGGCTCCCGCTCACTCACCGCCTCATCCAGGTTTATGAGCACGCTTTATGGCTTACCTGATGAACTTTACATTTTATGCTATTTTTATTCATGTCATAGAAATAATTTGAAGGTTTCCAATCGATCTACCTCTGCGTTCTGGCTAAATTTATCTAGACTCATGATTTTAGAGCAACTCTTGCACTTGAATAATGTTTCAACAGATTGCAATTCGACTTCCCTGTACCAATAAACTGAAGATATCAAAATCAGATCTCTTCTGAATACTAGCCGAAGCCGCCAGATGGTGGATTCGTGTTTGAGAGATTATCTAAAATTGCATCCAAACAGAGCCCGGTTAATAACCACCTCCACCGACCAATCGTGCACTACCTACCTACCTACACCGCGCAGAACAACAACGAATAAAACGGCGAACTCAGAACACGAATAGTCAAGCGCACCTACCTACAGTACAACCTGCCAGATTATCGAACAGCCGACAAGTCGGTTACATTGTCAAGGAATTTTGTAAAACTTTGGGCTTTCAAACCAGTTAATTTTTACGAGGGCAAGTTAATGCAAACTAAAATATCTTTAGTCAAAGTCACAATATATTAACTCAATAGAATCAAAAGGTTCTCTCAAAGCCACGTGGCTCTAGGCGTCAGTTCCACTCCACGTGACTAAGCCTAGAAGAACAGGCAAGAAACTCACGGCTTGGGCCTTTTTACCGTTGCCTAGCCATGACGAAAGCCTTCCAAAACTGCTCCAAGTTCTATTTTACTTCTTACCTACTCTTAGTTCTGCGACGGATCCGCGTTACAGACGCTAGCTGCAGTGTGAAGGCTCTCTGCGCGGTAAAGCTGCGATCGATCTCAATTATAGATAGCGTACAGTCGCGTCCAGCGTTTATAATTGACTAATGAGCGGCTGCGCGTCACGACCTCGGCTCTCGCATTGTCTCAAGCAGCCACTTTTTGTAGTGACGCCAAGGGTATTTGCACTGCTTTCTGAGTAGTTGATTTTTCATTAAAGTTATCAACGTCATCTTGTTAAAGTTTCGTTTGCCTGCGTTTTTCTTTGTAAATTTATAACAGTATTTTGGTTGTTGATTGTAGAGAAACACCTATGTAATTTAAGCATTAAAAAAACTTATAAGCTTGTAAAATCAGTCAATTAAAAAAAATATCTGCAGGCACTTATCGTTTAAGAGTTTTCGTCCCACCTGTACTGCCATTACCAAAATATGTCTATTGCGCCCCACAGAGTGGAGAAGTCAAACAAAGCGAGTAACAAAGCGAACAATAGCACCAGCGACGCCACCGCCGGCTATCAGGCTCGGCATCGGCCGCGGCGTCGCCTCACCAAACATCGCGTCCTAACAAAAGACATGAACGCGCTCGGCCGCCGTTGAAAGGTCCCTTTGAATGTTACTCGTAATCTTTGTTTATCGACTCTTCATTACTGAGAGGTTAATGGTGTCAATATCTTGGAAGTATTTTATGATTGCTCTCATCCAAACAGAGCTCGGAAAGTAGAAAATTTGTGGTGATAGTATTATGTAATATTTACATAAATTACAAATATAATGAAACAATCACTAGCGACTAAGGTTTCCCGTTTGGATGGATTATATTACAATTACAATTTAGTGCAATTACAGCATCCAAATCAGAAGCAGTCTCGCTGCAGGAATAGAACCCGCACCCCAAAAATAAAAAAGTTTTGGTCATCATCAAGGAAATTATCAGTACCTAGGTACTATGTATTTTATGTTTGTTAATCTTGTCAGAGCACTAACATTTCGTAGCTATTTGTAAAAGAACCGTGACTAAAGGTCAGACGCGCTATATAATATCCATGTAATCTAATTTCAGGATTGAACACGCCAGGAACGAGTCAGCCGACCCTCTGCTCATCGAATCCCAATTTGTAGTTGTCACGGCTCATCGCCAGCATTATCCGCGGTGCACGCCGCCGCCGCGTCACGCTGCGTCACGCCGCGTCACGCTCGTCGTCGACACAGTAGTCACGTCCAGTCGCGGTCCTTGAGACTCCCTAACCCATTTGACGCTACATTGACAAGGTGTCGCCCAGTAAAGCAACACAAATTCTCTTCGATATTTGGAGTTTGATAATTTTAAAATAATGTATATTTCAGATATTTCAATAAAGAATAATGTGTTTACAGTGAATCTCAATTTTGCAGTACGTATAAATTATGCGCATTGTATTGTATATGAATATGTATGATTGTAAAAGAAAAAAAAGTTTAAATGGTTATTTAAAAATGTATCTTGAAAAGTCTCCCAAGATCCTATGACTTTAGTGCGTGGACCATTGCATACTTTTGGTACTTACTCGTAAAAACTGAATTCTCTAATTAATATTTTTTTATTACAGATCACGTTAAAAAATCTAATCAAAAAGGAAGATGTCAGTCAAATCTACATTAATCATCAGGATCATTTTTCCACGCAGAGGATTCAATAATCAAAATTTCTACGAACTAACATACTATACATATAATAAAACAGCAAACAAGTCAGGATACTCAAGCGGTGGGGTCATATACCATCGAGCTATATCATGTTGGAGATGGACTACTGAAGTTTCTCTACGTGTGGTTTGTGGTAGGTATAGGTATAGTATATGGACGCGAAGGCAGTGCCGCGTGGGGTCCACGAACTAAATAAATGAGATTACATGCCTTCCGCTCTGAGAATGGAGAATTGGATTAGTATTGCTTCGACGACGTTCCGGAACGATGGAGACGTACCTACGACCTGCGAGTAACTGTTCCACTGCGCTTCTCACTAATTCACAATACCTAACCAAAATAATTTACGCTTCAATTCACATAACTAATATTTTATATATAGCAATTATTATATTAATATGAAAACTATACCTGCCATATCATTGCTCTCTAAACTCTAAAGTATGATCAACTCTTAATATTTTCTAAAAATAAAAAAGAGTGTCGTCTCGGTGCCCTTATGTCATTGTCACTTCATTACTGCGCGTGCGTAGTACAATATACACTCGGCTAGCAGGTACCTACTCGTACGGCACGGTCTGGAACTCTCAAAGCGAAGTTATAAAGCAATTATACGACAATTTATCGAACAATAAACGGCTTATGAGATATACGCTTTCCATCATGTCGGCAATAACCAATAACACACGATAATAAACTTACAGCAACTTTCCCATTTTCTTGTTACAATGTTGTTCGTATAAACTATCAACAAATTCTCCGCCACAAAGGGATTCCAACAGAATTATGATAATGTTTATCTTTGCTATAAACATACATACAAATCAAGACTTCTGGAAGTTACGTGTTTATTTGTACTATAATCTTGTACTTTATCATATTTATCATGTATGTTATTGATCAGAAGAATAACTGTAAGTTGATTCAAAGTGTAAGAATCTTTTGACTTTGGACAGTTTTGATTGCTGCAAATTTATCATTCGCTTTAGCTTCATTTAGATTAGAAAACCAGCGGTGATAAAGTGGGAGAAAGTAGATTGCAATTAAGATCATTTTGGTTTACAACTTGTTTATAATCGTCGTATTTCGTTTAGTAAATATATAGTTTGTCTGAGCTTTACATTACTTTCTCCAATGAATCGTCTAAGCTAATGAACTAGATTGTTATAATGACATAGTTTTTGAAAATCCATGTCAGGATAATTTAGTCTAATATTCATTGGAACCCCAAAAGAATAAAAAGGTGATAACTGAAATCAGTTTGAAACGATTGACCAAAAAATTGCATTAGGACAGACGACGTCCAAAAATAGAGTATCTACACAGTGAGGTCTTTTGTACAATCTCTATAATATTGTCAAAAAAATTATAGTTCGCGATTTTCGTACTAAGGATTTTATCTGGATTTTGTATTATCTAAAATATTGAAAAGTGTGATTTGCGATTTGCTCGCACTATTCAGTTTTTTTATACAACTGATGGAACAAGCAGATGGCCCACCTGATGAAAAGTGGTAACTATCACCTATAACAAAGCATTGCCTCGTAAGTCCAGCATGCTAGGAACGTGCCCTACGATGCATTGCCCAGCATCCATCAACTTGAGGCATACAGATGTTAAGCCTCATGTGCCTGTAATTAAGGTTGACAATGTACCAAGTCTCATGTGCCTGTAATTGCATCTCGGCATGCTCTACCGCTCCATATTGTGCTATGTGACGTCTACCGGCTGATGTTAGTGAGTAGGTACTGCTCTGGTACCTCACGCCGCATAAATTCACCATTCACTAATAACACGAAGCTATCACACATTACGGTAAAATTTAAATTTCTCAATCGCATCCGCGCGCCCGCGCCCGCGTCGCCGGCCGCCTAGGATAGGGTTACTCGGTGAAACCAGATAAATATCACTTGGAATACCAATTATTCTAATCTAAGAATAATCATTCCTAATGATTATTCTTAACACGAAAGTGACACGGGAGAATTTGATCTGTTTCGATGTAATAACATTTTCAATATCATGATTTGTACAACTGCTTTCAGCTGATTAAAATTGATATGTTTGGTATCTTTTCCAATCAATGAATGCAGTTGTATCAATTTCAATAAATTCAAACAAACGAAGGTTTATGACTCAAATGTCGATAGAAATGTTCATAATTTTATTTGGCTGCGGCTCCTGACCTGGGGCCGCACCGAGCTGAGGAGTGAGCGAGTGCGCGCGATAGCCCCGTCTCACTATTTCAAGCTGAAGTGGATAAGCCCACTTCGTTACCACATCGGCTATTATGGCTATCTCGAGGCGACATTTTATATTTTGAAATTGGATACTATAACTATAAATAACGGGAAAATACGGATTATTAACTAAAATAATTCAATGACTCTGAGCTCTTATTAAATTTAATTCGGAACAGATCGTGCTGGTTTCGGACGCAGTAATTGTTTCAAAGTTCAGTCCATAATTCAAATTAAGGGCTTCGAAATGACAGATTCCGAGCAAATTGCCGCGAGACTTACACAACGTCACAGCGATCCGCGGGCTGGACACCACGAGGGGAGGGGGAGGGGAGGGGAGAAACGTGATGGATGTGTCCCGTCCCTAGCCCGCGGCGCTGCCGGCGCAACTCTAGCGTGTGAACAACGTTACAAAAGCTCACAATCACTTACGATTACCTAGTCTCCGTTTGGCGGACTCATGTATTTCAATCATGATTCCATGCCTTTTGTAGACGGAGCTTTAGACAGATTTGCATAACGCAAGCGAATCAAAACGTCGGCCGAACAAGCATAGCCGTCCATCTTTACCGAACCAATCTTTATCTATCGATACATTCGCGAGATTACAGCTATCGCAACATTGTACGTAACCATCACAAGCAATAACCATCTTAATAAAAACTTACCCATTTATTTTAATCAGCATAAATTACATACAATCTCGATAAGACGATGCCGATCTGTAAACAGACAAGTGGCAAATTATACGGTAGACGCAAACGAGCTGCAATGCTTAGTGATATTATCTGGGTCCCAGTAGCGCACCCTGAGGGAGCCACCTGCGCTCGGCTCGGCAGAACCACCCTCCGAGCCTGGAGGCTTTCTGTAATGGACCTTTACCATGAAGCAAGGTAACTCGACAAACTTTCATACAAACAGTGCGTACATCGATGTGAAAGTGCTGTGTTGTCGAGTCGAATGCTTCAGTAAAGTCGTAATAGTTGCTAAAATAAACGATGAGCAAGTTTAGTTGTTGCATCGTGGTGAGATGAAATATAGGATTTTATGTGCAGCATTACAGTGCGTAATGAAGTATGTCCCGCGGCCGCGACACGTTATGAAGACATTCTTCACACTAATGAGATAATAAAATCGTGGGAAGTGAGACACGCGTAGCTGCGGTCTGCGCTTTTTATCTCGTTTTGGAAAAAAGCGATGAAAATAAGGACCGCCCGCAAATAACGAAGCAGAACGCATCCCGCGAGAAATGAATATCTACATCTCTGCGATACATTTTAGCTAAATTCTCTGAATATAAAATTAGGTAAGTAGGTACCTTATAAAAGCATGTTTTGTGCCTGATGGTAATCTGTCTGCTTAACGTATCGTTATACAAATAATCTGATCCTGTTTGGTCGTGTGGAGCTGGAAATCATTTAAACATTTCCTAAACCATCCCTGTCATCCTGGATAATTTTAGGAAACCTCACTACCGAGTGAGGTAGTTTAGGATGCAACCTACCGAGGTTGCATCCTAAACTAACGAAATTTTGTAAAGTGCCATACTATAATCATTTTAATATCAGCTTTTTAGAAAGGGACGTCAATCTCTCTAGTAAATAAAAGTTTAGTAGTTTATAACAAATAAATAAACAATAACAGCACCATCTAGACCCAAAGTAAGCTACTCAAAGCTTGTGTTATGGGTACTAGGTGACTGATATATTTAATATATTAACATAGATAGATATTTTTTATTATACATAAACACCCAGACCAACGGAACAAATTTCTGCAGATCGTACACAAATTGGTTCCGAGGCGGGAATCGAACCCACAACCTCTTGCGTCGCAGGCGGACTCTCGCCCGCTGCGCCACTGAGGTCGTCAAAATCTAGTAATTTTGTTAGGTTAGGTTAGAAAGAGTAAACGACAGAACTGACAGAACGCGTCGATAAGAGAGGCAACAGTTTATGCATTGTCTATCATATTGACAAACTTATTTAGGTGCTTTCATCATAATTTATCATTTTGTAGTCAATTGAAATCGTTACTAACGAATTGATCGTAATATCCGAATGTATCGTTAATAATAATGAAACCTCTGATTGCAGTTGCGACAAGTAATTTACAAGTATAACGGACTCGGGAGAGTTATTGACAATCATTATATTTTATTTTATCGACAATTTGAAAACAACTTTGTTAATATTATCGTTTAAAAGGCACTTGGCTAGTTTTCGGTTTAAAGAATTTATTTACAAAAAGACATAAGTCACTTACATGTAAATAGTTGTTTAACAGTGAAAAATAACAGTAGTTAGTAGGTAGCCGTTCGATTACGTACAATTAAAAATAAGTTGGTAGAAAGGTGTTACGCATGTCACTTAGGTACAAAAAAAAAACATTAATCATCATGACATAGGTAGGTAGGTAGGTGTAGATCGCTGACTCGCCTCAGGTATTCATCCAACTCAAATAGTGTGCCAATTGCTATCAATGATAAATTTTGCGAGTTTTGTTTTGAATGCGTGAAGCGATCTTACATTTTTCAAAACTGAGGGTAGTCCGTTATAAAGTTGTGCCCCTTCAAACGTAAACATCTTTTTTCCGTAGTTTGTCCTAACCTTGGGTAAAACAAGAATGCTAGCTCGACGAGTGTTGCGCTTTGTTACCTGTCTTGACTTTATGAAGGCTAGGCTAGTATGGAGAGAATTGTTTAGAATTTTATGAACTAGAATGCATGTATTAAAAATGTACATTTGGTTTAGGGTCATTAATTTAGTTTCTTTGTATATTGTTTTAGTAGGTGTAAGGTAGGGATAATGGAAAAGTAGTTTAATTATTTTATTTTGAAGGATTTGTAAATTAGCCATTTTAGTTTTGGTAGTTTTTTGGAGCATTTTTAAAGATTGTTGGTGTCCCATTAATGTATTTTATGGTGATGTCAACTTCCCCAGTTGCTTGTCGGCGCGATAATTCTTCCTTTAGCCCTTGTAGGTATTTAAATTGCGCGGGAGTTTGATCAGAGAATATTTTAATGTTTGTCGGTAGTTTATCTTTGTTGCGTAGTAGAAGCTTTGCTGGCCCGGTTGTTTCGTAGCATACTTTGACCCGGCGGGTCTTTCCAGCGTCATGTTTACCAATACGTACAACTTTAATCGGCTTACGGATATCTTGGTCGACTAGATTAGTGATGGTAAGTACTTCAGTGTCATCGTGTTTTCGGTTATGTTATAGCGCATGGCACCTATTAGTGACCACTGGAAACAGACAGTTAATAAATAAATAAATAATGCTGGACAATCCACAGAGCATCATCTAGCCTCAAAGAAAGCTAGTCAAAGCTTGTGTTATGGGTACTAGATGACTGATATATTTAATACATTACCTATATACTAACATAGATAGATGTTTTTTATTATACATAAACACCCAGACCAACGGAACAAATTTCTGCAGATCGTACACAAATTTGTTCCGAGGCGGGAATCGAACCCGCAACCTCTTGCGTCGCAGGCGGACTCTCGCCCGCTGCGCCACTGAGGTCGTCAATGTTAATACAGTTAATACTAAAGTAAAACAATTAGTAGTAGGCTTTCATTTTGTTTACCTTTATCTGTCATACGTGCATTAAGGACGCAATGTGTCACAGACAGAGGTAGTATAATGGCAGCGGTCCCTTCCGATTCTAGGGTCGTGGGTTCAAAACCGGTCGGTACACCGATTAGTTGTTCTGTTAATAAATGTTTGTGCACATTGCCAGTAGGTACCCCAAACTGTGAAGGAAAACTTCGTGAGGAGACCGGTATGTCGTAGAACATAAAAGTTCTAAAACATGTCTCAAGTTCTCGAAAGACACATTGGGTAATGTGACGCGCAATTAAAATAATCCTTTCAGCCATCATCATCATTTGCAAACATCGCGATGGAGTCTGCTACAAGTCCGAGAACAACCAACATTGGTCCGCGGCGCGCGACGTGCCACAATACAACATTGGTCCGCGGCGCGCGACGTGCCACAATACAACACTGGTCCGCGGCGCGCGACGTGCCACAATACAACATTGGTCCGCGGCGCGCGACGTGCCACAATACACCGGAAACTTATTAAAAATCAAATTCATTGCAAAACTAGGTCCGAACTAGTTCTAGGCTATGTTTTGCAACAGTAATTGTGCGCGGAGCACTTTCAACCAGCAAATGAACCCCGCGCCCTGATTTACTATCATTATAACGAATGCGCGGGTAATGATAGTTTGCGCGCACGACGCCCACATATCCACCTAACTATCCAATCTATGCCTATCTATAGCTACCCAACTATGTTATCTAGGCGGACATTACTCGCATATCTGTGAGAATCTATCGAGATCGGAAGCTTGACAGTTTTTGATATTCCAAATTTAATTTTACAAATGTGAACAGTTGCATAGCTTGCTTAATTCAAGCATGATTTTTTTTGGGCACGTGTGTACCTTTACTAAAATATATCATAAAACATTATCTGAAGAATACAGATCGTTTAGAAAAAACGGCATTCAAAGATATTAAGGATGGGGTTACCAAAAAATGTGATTGTTGGTAAGTTTTGCAACCCCGAAGTGATCATTTTTTTTTTTTTTTTTTTACTCTTGTTTACATATCCTTTAAGTTCGGGCAGTCAGGTTTTTTTTAAGAAATATTTTAAAATCGCAATGTATACCTAGTTGACAGACAATTTTGTTTGCTACAATAAACAATCTTCAGTTTTGTTTGTAGATGTCCAAAGTTCATCTAGAGAGACAAGTAGGGCTAACTGATCTATAGCACACAATAGCTGTAGCAAAAAATGTCTGTATAAGTCTATCCTTACAATTACAATGTTGTCGATCCATTAGACGAGAGTCCACCGGTGGATTCATAAGTGGAAAGTATAAAAATGATCCTGTACTCCAAAGACACATTTTATTTCAGCCGCCCACGCACTCGATCGAACCGATGCCATCTCCAAAGCAGTCGAATTTGTCTTATTACTTTATGAGATGTAGGCATGTACCTTTTACGTCCAGAATATAATAATGAATGCGAATGTCTCACACCTGCCAGTGTAACCAAAGTGCGTGAAATAAGATACGGTCAATTGGTGAATTATATTATCATTTTATGAAGCACTCATTTAATAGGGATATCAAATGAAATTTTAATAAAGTACAAGCATAGATAAATAAATAAATAAGTAATGCTGGACAATCCACACACATCTAGCCCCAAAGTAAGCTACTCAAAGCCTGTGTTATGGGTACTAGATAACTGATATATTTAATACATTATATTTTATACATACATACACAGATATTTTTTATTATACATAGAAAACGCCCAGACCAACGGAAAAAATTTCTGCAGAGCGGACACAAATTAGTTCTGCATCCTATTGACAAAAAAAGCTTGTTTCATAATAATATCGAGCGTTCCTATAGTAGGAGCCAGTAGGTATCAATACGCGCATAAACCACGGCTCATATAACCTTATAATTTGCACAAATCATTGTCCGTCCGTCTGTCCGTCACGTCGTCGCAATGTCGACAGTGCCGCTTGCGACATACCTACCTACTCGTGAGAATGACATTTGAACAAATACCTATCTGATACCTGATGCTTGGCGTGTCTATGTATGTAGGCGTAAAAGGAGTGTAGGCCTTGATCTTATATCGATTGAGATTACGTAGATAGAGCACAATATTTTCGTTTCGTGTGTCTGTTTGTTGTGTGATGGACACGAAAGGTCAAATTAAGGAATCCTTTCGAAAGCTCGCTCCAAACATTATAAACTTTCTAAAACTTGTTACCGATGTGTTCGTTGCAGACCATGAGACCAACACGGATTATTAGTGACGAGAAAGTCTCCTCGCGTCAATGCTTGCTTTATTTTGACAAATACGTTTCAGGATGAGGCTACCTTAAAAATAAATAAATAATGCTGGACAATCCACACAGCACTATCTAGCCCCAAAGTAAGCTACTCAAAGCTTGTGTTATGGGTACTAGATAACTGATATATTTAATACATTATATACACAGATATTATATTTTTTTTATCATACATAGAAAATACCCAGACCAACGGAACAAACTTCTGCAGATCGTGCACAAATTTGTTCCAAGGCAGGAATCGAACCCGCAACCTCTAGTGTCGCAGGCGGACTCTCGCCCGCTGCGCCACTGAGGTCGACCTTATGGGTACAAGCATGGTAGTGTGGTTGCGCGGCGACGAAGCCCTATAAATAAATTTAAAAAAACTATCATCAAATTGAAATGTTGACAAGCCAAACAAAAATGACGAAACAAGCCAAAAAAAATAGGAATTTGAGACAGAATTAACAACAAAAGGTTAGGTAGAAGATTAATAGAATTCGTATTACTCTTGTCATGTCAACTGCAGCGTCTCCTCAAGCCCGCATCTACATCTACATCTACATCTACATCTAGAATGATAATTTAAAATATCAAAAAATAGTTCAGTAGCAAGTCATGCGCTGTAATTGTTGGTCGCGTCATCACATTCATCATCATCATCGCGGGACATTGGCCACGATGGCCGGGCTCAGTGGCGCCTTTGTCCACTGATTGGACCTAATCATGGGTTTTGTGGATGCTGGACCTCGTTCTGGAGTTTGTATAGCATTGGTTTGCTGTTAGAGGAATTTTGATAAGATTTAGTAAATCTTCATTATAATATTAATCGAAGGGCTTTCAGTAATATTTTGTAAATTCTTCAAGACCTCCAAACAACCGGACTTTAACGTTTATGTTATTTATTGTAAAATAGTCTGAAAACGTGATTTTTAAAATGTGGAACATATTTTTAGGTACCCCTGGAATAAATCTTATCTCTGTCTAACCTCTCGGACATCCTCAAGGTACATAGGCAGGTAGGTACCACGAGACCTGAGGGAATGTCTACCGTGCCCAGATACAGAGTTATTTTAAGAACAGGCAGGTAAGCTCAATTTCAATACGTTTCTCCGTAACGGTTAAGCGTTAATTTCGAGAAACTTCAAAGATAAACCGGTAGCGGCAATTAACCGTAACACATGATATAATATTGTGTGCGCCTGCGCAGCTTCATGGCAAGCACACAGCCTAGGCTAGATAGCTGGGACACTCCCCGACTCTACTAAGCTTGGTAGCGTGTACCTGGATTAGCCTAGCTTTTCAGACGTTTCAAAGAGATACTCCTTATTACTCAACGGAATAAATACATTTTGACTTTGACACTCACTCACGTGAAGAATGCACCAAAATAAACAGAACACCCTGAGTGAATGAACTTTGCAACCGTATTACCAGTTTTGTGCTCGGTGGTAATTAAACGCACGTATTGGTTTAAAACGGGTGAGACTCAACAACGTTCCCAATTATTTTATATGTTGCGGTCGGGTTTTGGAAAATAGCGACGCGCGCAGCGCAAGCAAGTACATACCTACTGAGTTTTTTAAAGGATATTTATAAAAAAGTAGACCAAAACTGTGATTCGCAGGAATAATAAAATAAACATCTACGCAAACTCGGTCTGATTGGACTAACATGTCCATATTTCACAGCAGTTTGTTTGTGTTCCTTGTGATAAGCTGCAATGACCGCCGCCATTGCAGCCTTGCCTTGGTTCTTTTATATCTAACAGGGTTAATTAATCCCTTTAATAAACAAACAAATATTTTCTTAGACTTCATTTATAAAATCTACTGTCTCAAAAATGATGAGTATATCTCGCCACTGTGGAGGAGGCGTGTGGAGCCGCCGGCGATGACTCCCCGCGCTTAACACCGCAGCCCAATTTAATGCGACGATTACACGCTGCCCTCGCCAACACAGCTCTTCAGCGATCGAGCAACTCTGCACCTTACTCCTTCGGAATAAGAGCTGGGGTACCGGCAGAGGTATCCTGTTGATCGACACGGTCACTGAACTCGAATTATTAATAGTTTGCGAGAATTTGAGTGCGAGGTTGCGAAGTACAAGTAGGCGGTCTGTGCCTGCTCGCTAGGAGTAGGGAAACCTACACAATGGAGCTGCCCCCCCCCCCCCTATGGAATCAAATAATATATCGCCTACATCGCAGTATATTTTTATGACATTATTTAGGGTTCCTGAGAACAAAGCTGAAACTTATAGAAAGATTATAAGAAACGCAAAGGATTTCTTAGAATTGTAATCATCCTATCTATAAAATCATCATCATAATCTTCCTGCCCTCATCCCACGGTAAGTCCTCCCACTGTGTTCTATCATTCGTCATCTCGCTGCACACTCCTTTCTTATCTATGTAGGTATGTCATCTTTCAAAAAGCCCATTTTTTTCACGCATTATGTAAATAAATAGAATACACAGATGTACTCATTGGTTAGCATTCCCGTGCGGTGAGTGGATGCGCACGAGTTCATTGCCGAGGCTGATTACTGAGCTCTTAATTGGTGTTAATTCTTTAATTTATTTCTGACTTCCCAAGAAGACACTCATCTTTATAACCGAACTATGATGCAGCCCGTGGCTTCGCTCACATACTATTGATGATTGCTACATTTGCTAACATCAGTTCTTTTTAAGGTTTTGTTTTATATTGTAAGGATCATCAACAAAACGGTATGAACCAAGCCGTAAGTTTGTTGCCGGTTCTTATCGGCTTGCGGTCGGGTGATACTGGCACCTAGTACCTACCAACTAGCTTATCGGCTTGCGGTCGGGTGATACTGGCACCTAGTACCTACCAACTAGCTTATCGGCTTGCGGTCGGGTGATACTGGCACCTAGTACCTACCAACTAGCTTTAAGACGTTTCAAATTCATCCTTAGGATTCAATTAATTAAATTAAGTAAAACTTGAGTAAGCAAGCGTGAGCGAGCATACCTACTATTGAATGAACTCACAAAAACGGCTCGCAGACTCACCAGAACAGAGCTGACGGGTAATTTAAAGTGATTTGCCCATTTCCAGGTCGCCATCGAAGGATTCATTTTATTATAGCCGCAGTGAACGTGCAAACCGCTTGTTTATTCATAATGTTATAACTTTACCTGTAAAAGTACCATAAATATGAGAAAAAAACCTTCAAAACCATTTAGCTTATAGTACGCGGTGAAACCGCGGGGCGCAACTAGTATCCATCCATCCATCCATCCACACTTACAAACTTTCACGTTTATAATATTAGTAGGATTACTAATGACCTTTAAGCTAGATAGTAATATTAGAGTATGCTATGACATTATAGTGAAGGTACCTACTCTATATAAACCAATATTTATTTATTTATTTAACTCTCATTTGGTTACTATTTCGTAGTTGCGGGCGAGTTTTTTGAACTTTGAACTCTATTCTTTCATAAGAGAAACAAACTTTTCTGAATGCGCTAAAATATATTCTTCATCGTTTTTACAGAGTTTCAGTCTAGCGAGTGAGCCAGGTGCGTTAGCCCCAGACTGCGCGGCTAATGTTTCAGTTTTTCCGAGCTTCGTGCTGCGCGGCTGCTGGGTGTCGCCGCCTGCGCCCGCGCAGCAGGATATGCCACGAGCGGAGCCACCTAATGAACTGACACTAATCTAATCTTGCAGCACTGCACGCGAGACCTGTCGATGAGACGATTTATGGAGAACTAATGGACACCATGTAACATCGTTTGAAAACTACCTACCCACCCCTGAAATAGCAGTATTTAAAATTATTTTTTATCACTATGGCTTATGAAACAAGCCTATGGTCCACGTAATGTTAAGTGGTGAACACACCGGGTTATACTATAACAAAGCATTGTCGCGCAAGTAGCGCACGGTAAGAACGTGCGCTACGACGCAGTGCCCAGCGACCACCCTGCGTCATACAGACGCTAAACATCATGTGCCTGTAATTTCACCGACACAAACTAAAGACAATTCTCTTCAAACAGACATAACAGTGCTGATTCACTGCACAAATAGACATGGCGGCGGTAGTACCTTCCCCGACAAATCATCTTACAAATAGACAGCTACTTATTCGCCACAAGAACACACAAAACTCTGACGAGTGATAGCTGCCAAGACTATGCAGATAATTATTAGTTTTAGCTGATAATGAGACGAGATGATTTAATTTTTATACCATAATGGTAGTTCGACTATCTGTGGAGTCGACTTTTCTTTGCTCATGTTTGTACAGGCAGCCCCAGCAGCGGCTTCTAATCCCGGCATTAAGAGGCGCGGGGGGCGCGTCGCGCGCTGCAGGCGGCCGGCACAGCCTCGTGTGTCAGGATTTGTGACAATGCCTGTCCGCGCCGCGAGGAGTGCTGCCTCGGAGCTGGGATGTACTGGCGTGAAGCAGCTACCATATACTACCTATTAGAATATACAGCATGGCTGCGGAGATTATTTAAATTATTTAAATAATAATTTAATTAAAAATGCGACTTTATATTTTTCAAATTTTTATGTATGAAAACTTGCTTGGATCAAAATTTCATTTTCGCTAAATCTTTGTAATGCCATTGTCCACAACTTGACGATTGCGATTTTACATAACTACATTCAGTGATTTTATATCTTTAAAAATATTCCATTGTGCGAGCGAGATAGCGGCGTGCCGTATGCTGCTGTAAAGAGTTATTCATATCTTAAGGTATTATAATAGTGGTTCTATTATATATATCTCTTACCGAAAAGACTTCAGCAACAAACATATCTCAGACCTCAGCGATCAAAATGAATAAGACCAGCCTTCACAATAGCGAATTTCTGAAATTGAAATAAACGGCGCTGCCAAGATCTTAGACGGTTCCCATCACTCACGCGCCCATTGTTCGGACACAGGGACAGATCGAACAGCTACCAACTGCAAAATAATTGCGTATACGACTTGTTAATCGAACAAGATGGCCCACCTGAAGTGAAGTGAAGTGGTTACCATCACTTGTAACAAAACATTGTAGCACATGACTGAAAAGGCGCACCCCGTATACATCAACTTGAGGCATAAAAATGTTGAGGCTCATGTGCCTGTAATGACACCGGCCAACTTTAAACCAAACACAACAGCACTACTTGATGGCCGACTTAAGCAAGGACTTACCCAGATGAGGCACACACAAAGAGCCCTACTATACTAGTTATGACAATATTTTTGATTTCGTCAATCCGGGTCAGACTGGTGTCAGACACGACCTGTTAGCGACAGTTTCCTTATCCATCACGTGGTTTTCCATCGAATGTTTAGTTTTTAGCGGATCCTTCAGCCCATCGCGCCGCGCCGCCGCGCCGTGCGAGTGCAATGGCGCGCGTGTCGCTGTCAACGCAACGAGTCCCGCCGTCCGTCACGTCGCGGCGCCGCCACAGGGAGCACGTGGCCTTCTATCGAGGCACAAGTTCTGTAGAAACAGTGTGGGGAAAGGAAGTGCAACTCAAACTTGCTCCTTCAGAGCATATAATGACATAAGTTTTGGAACTTAAAGGTTCTACGACATGCGGTCACACGATTCGACGTTAGCACTTTTGAGTCAAAGAGTGTCTCGCATTACTTTCACAACATAAAACTTACAAAAAATAATACTTTTTTATGCATTTTTCGTAAAAATTCATTCGAATAAGTTATTATGTAGTTTTTAGCATTATCTCATCATCATATTTCTAAGCGGTTTGATTGTCTACACTAATACATAGTATTTAGGTAAACTCATGTCTGAAATATGAAGTTAAATAACATACATTGTGAGACACCCTGTAGCCGAGGCGCCTACAGCGACCACCGCGGAACATGCAATGAAGATTTATTCTCGAGAAGATAAATAAATTACAAAAACTATAGTGAAGTGAAGTGCTGCTTCATTGAGGAAATCATAGGTCGAAGTCCATCCAGCTTGACAGCTAGTTTTTAGACTTCATTTTGTGTCTTGGAAACTTCACTTATTATAAAATACATTCTTTGCGATAGAAAAAGTCTATAAAACGTCCAAAAACTTTTTGAATTCAAAAGGATCCACCACCACGACGCGATAATGGATTAGGATGCATCGGAGAACGACATAGGTTATAAACGGATTATAAAAAAAAGAATAATTAAAAATATGTTTTCTTTCACATCGTGGTTCAAGGACCTGTTTTTATCTATTGTATCGTGTTAATGAGTACCTACATAAAATACGAACGATGTGGGTTCGAAGTGCTTATTAATAAAAATGTAATTTAATATTTCAATGTTCAATACTCCTTGCTATCAGAGCCACACCGACCAGCCTAGATAGTCCAGGCAACAACAACACACTACGATGCACCTACATAATTAAATCGCAACAATTTCTCGCAGTAAGCGCATCCGGGCGGGAACCAAACAAAAAGTTAAAAGCTCGATGTAAAAAGTGGCGGTCGATGCTCCGATCCTGCCTACTATCGATATGATAGTTGTGCAGCAATGCCCGTGTGATGTGAGGCCTCGCGTACAATAAAGCGTCTTATGCGACACAAATCAAATTTTAAGAGTAGTAGAGCTCTTTGTGTGTGGCTCGGCCGGGGAAGTACTAGCTCCACGCTTTTCTGTCGCCAAGCAGCAACGCTGTTTCGGTTTGATGTGTGGTCGCCTAAAGTCCACCTAAAGAAAAAGAGGAAGAAGCTTTCTGCACTATTCCTTTACTATCTATAATTGTTCTTAAGCCTTCTTATGCACAGGCGGCGTTAATCTAGGATAACTAACGGCTGTGCTACACTTCGCGATACGTGTAATGTCCCGCAGCGCGTGAAAATGTGTCGTATTATTATGGTAATTTGTGATACACCGTTAGGGGTGCCAACATTTGCCATTTAGCGATTTCAAAAGGATTAGCGTATCATTTCTTAGTGTTTGACGACCTCTGTGGCGCAGCGGGCGAGAGCCTGCCTGCGACGCAAGAGGTTGCGGGTTCGATTCCCGCCTTGGAACAAATTTGTGTACGATCTGCAGAAATTTGTTCCGATGGTCTGGGTGTTTTCTATGTATAATAAAAAATATCTATCTATGTAAGTATATAATGTATTAAATATATCAGTTATCTAGTACCCATAACACAAGCTTTGAATAGCTTACTTTGGGGCTAGATAGTGCTGTGTGGATTGTCCAGCATTATTTAATTATTTAATTGCAGAATAAAACTGTTCAAACATTCATAATAACTAGTTCAGATACAAGGTGACAGCCCTGCCCGGCTCGATTCCCGCGAAGTGCTACAATGCAGCTGGCTCCCAGTGGCCGGCCAGCACGTCGCGCGACAATGTGCTATTCATAATGCGCAGCGTCGCGACGCCGAGCCGTAAATCCTCCGCCTCCCGTCCCCTGTCCGCTGTCCGCGCCTCTGTCCGCGACGTCGAATAAGCAAGATTGATCTAGCTTCCTGTCTTAGTCACAGAGGACAACAACTATGCAAATACCACGGACACGCATTGTATCACTTGCTCGCTTTTATATCCTTCTAATAAGCGTCATTTTTCTTTAACTTTGTGAATGATCTGCTTATACGTGTTCGTGTTTTACTCGTAATAGGGAAGTTTAACATGACAAATAAAGACAAAAAAAAAACTTCATGTAACGCGTCAGATACCTACAACTAGCGAGCGTACAACTAATATCCGTCTTTGTGGTTAAAAGGTCTAAAGCAGAAAACGGAAATAGGTACTTTGTCAAACGGTAAACTTAACTCCGAGTTGGTCGATTTCATCCTTGATAGGCTGAAAACTTCCAGTACCTAAATTACTTCCTACTAAATAAACGGGTTTGCACTCGTTTATTTTATTTTATGCAAAGAATGCACTTAGCGAAACCTGGAATTTACTATTATTTGAAAGAGATAGGTGTTCGTGCGCCCCGACTAACAAAGTAGTGTCGCGCGCGGCGATAGCGCCGAGTGCGCCATCTGTCCTGGCCGCGCTGTGGCGTCGCGCGCGTTTACACGATAGCGCCGTGTGCGCCATCTGTCCTGGCCGCGCTGTGGCGTCGCGCGCGTTTACACGATAGCGCCGTGTGCGCCATCTGTCCTGGCCGCGCTGTGGCGTCGCGCGCGTTTACACGATAGCGCCGAGTGCGCCATCTGTCCTGGCCGCGCTGTGGCGTCGCGCGCGTTTACACGATAGCGCCGTGTGCGCCATCTGTCCTGGCCGCGCTGTGGCGTCGCGCGCGTTTACACGATAGCGCCGTGTGCGCCATCTGTCCTGGCCGCGCTGTGGCGTCGCGCGCGTTTACACGATAGCGCCGAGTGCGCCATCTGTCCTGGCCGCGCTGTGGCGTCGCGCGCGTTTACACGATAGCGCCGAGTGCGCCATCTGTCCTGGCCGCGCTGTGGCGTCGCGCGCGTTTACACGATAGCGCCGAGTGCGCCATCTGTCCTGGCCGCGCTGTGGCGTCGCGCGCGTTTACACGATAGCGCCGAGTGCGCCATCTGTCCTGGCCGCGCTGTGGCGTCGCGCGCGTTTACACGATAGCGCCGAGTGCGCCATCTGTCCTGGCCGCGCTGTGGCGTCGCGCGCGTTTACACGATAGCGCCGAGTGCGCCATCTGTCCTGGCCGCGCTGTGGCGTCGCGCGCGTTTACACGATAGCGCCGAGTGCGCCATCTGTCCTGGCCGCGCTGTGGCGTCGCGCGCGTTTACACGATAGCGCCGAGTGCGCCATCTGTCCTGGCCGCGCTGTGGCGTCGCGCGCGTTTACACGATAGCGCCGAGTGCGCCATCTGTCCTGGCCGCGCTGTGGCGTCGCGCGCGTTTACACGATAGCGCCGAGTGCGCCATCTGTCCTGGCCGCGCTGTGGCGTCGCGCGCGTTTACACGATAGCGCCGAGTGCGCCATCTGTCCTGGCCGCGCTGTGGCGTCGCGCGCGTTTACACGATAGCGCCGAGTGCGCCATCTGTCCTGGCCGCGCTGTGGCGTCGCGCGCGTTTACACGATAGCGCCGAGTGCGCCATCTGTCCTGGCCGCGCTGTGGCGTCGCGCGCGTTACACGATAGCGCAGTAAACGCTCGTCTAGATTTATAACAATGTTTTGTTCCTTCTTAACATTTCTAATCCTAAGCCTTATGCAAAAGCGTACTTATTTATGGCTGGGCTGGTTCATCGAGTGAGAGAATTGAGCGAATTTATATAATTTAATTTTTTGGTTTTTAAATAATACCTACACTTCATCAAGATCTAACATAATAATTCAATAAAATTTTCTTAGATTTAGATGAAGTTTACATGAATTTCTTACTATCAACCTACTTCATTCCACAAGTTTCTAGGAGTAGTTAGAGTCAGTGGCCCAGCAGGCTGAGAGGCGGCCTATACATTATTATGGGACGATATGTATGAGGGGGCGGCAAATTAGGGGTTTTTTCAAATGAATACCTTTATCTTGTTGTTGGTTATATTTCTATGGCTTTCACAACACAATCATAGGTAAGCACTAATGACGGGACAAGCTGATCTAATGAGGACTATAGTGCACAATAATAAAGTAATTTATTGGCCGTGCACACAGTGCAATATGACCGTGCACACAGTGCAATATGACCGTGCACACAGTGCAATATGACCGTGCACACAGTGCAATATGACCGTGCACACAGTGAAATATGACCGTGCACACAGTGCAATATGACCGTGCACACAGTGCAATACTCCACAGGTGTGTGACAGGTATATCGGCGATGGTAGAATACTAGTTTTATTTTTATTACTTTCTTTTGCAGGAGACCGGATCGAACCTACATCTGTCGCGTGGTTACCGGCGCGTCACCCGCCGTTCTGAGGTTTTGAAAATAAGATTTATATCTTGTCGATGATAATATAAGTAGTGAGCTGGTTGCATTATGCAGATCCGGAGGTGCGACCGTGCGAATGTTACGGACAGTAGGTATGCCTCGTCGCGACCGCCGCCGGGGCGGAGCCGCCCGCCCTTACCCCTTACCACTTACCACATCACACCCAGTTACCACGCATTACAAATGCATGTCTGATTCAAGCTGCGTTTTTGTGAAAAACGCCGTTTTATTTTTGTCCACTAGCAGGAGGAAAACCTTCATAAAAATCACTATCTTTACAAGCGAAGCTCGAATCGAAGCGAATCTCACAAAACGGATTCAAGCTGACTTTACATAACACTGGTCGAGTTGCAACTTGCAAAACCTACGTGTTTTTCTCGTTGTCCTAAAACAACTACTATTATTATTATTCATACCAGAATGTGTGTTTTGTGTTTGTTTATTTTTTGGTTTAGTTATCTATCTGTTTTTTAATTAGTGTAATTGTTTGATGCCGTTCTGATTAAATAAATAAATAAATAGAAATACTAAGAATTAATACATAACTAGGACTAGGGAATCAAACCCGCACCTATCGTCTCCGCAGTGCTATTCACTCCACAAAGCTAGTCACATCACCGTTTCGCTATCGTCTCATTATTCGCTCCGCTACACTGCCAGCGTCGGTCGACACCCAGCATTATGCATCGGGAGCTGCCGGAGAAATACATCGCCTTAAATAAGCAACTGACAGCTAATTTATTCGGCGCACAAACAGACGGACGGAGATATTTCCTGATAGGTGTTGCAGATCTGTTCTGTCCGCTGCGCTGGCAGCTTCGCCTGCTGAACCGCTCAACTAAACTAAACTCAACTAAATCACAGGATCACTTTGAAACGTTTTCTAACATAGAATCCTTTTATGGCGGTTTTTTATGAAGTAGACACCTAAGTAGTAGAATTAAAGGCTCATTTTATTTCTTTAAGGCGTTTCAATATTTTATCCAGAACTTTTTTAATGGTAAATGACGCGGCTTTTTCAGTAATTCTTACCTACTCATTTATTAATTGGACGAACCATTAAAAATAAAGACACCGAAAAAGAACGAAATAAAAAAAGTTTAATATATCCATGTTCCATCTCCATTTCCGTATTTTAATGTAATATATTTTTGTATGTTTTTACAAAAAATGTCTGTCTAATAAATAATGTCTAAAAAAGATCGGTTTTTGGAAGTGCCTGTCTCTCTTTAAAAGTTTAAACATGACGATGCTTTCAAACAGTTATGAATAGCAGCACTTTGGTGGACATCAGCCCCCGACTGGCGCGCAGGTCAATCAAACAGGCACACAACAAATAAGGTTAACCATTCTGTTAAAAGCGAAATGACCTGAATGTGTTCAATGGACGTGAAACGGATATTTATTTGCGACAGTTTTTGTGTGATGCTGATGAATGTCTCCTCGCTCTGACGGCACTTTCACTGGCCTGGGGCAGCTCTGCAGTGACGGTGAAGAGAGAGGGCCCAGGTAGTACGAGGAAAGTATTCTTATAGATACCCACTTGCTGATGAAAAATCCACATGGCTCGCCTGATGTTAGGCACCTTTAACAAATAAACTGAGACACAGCAACGTCACGACGCGCGACGTGTTGTTGCGATGACGTCACATATCGGGCACACCCACACACTCGCAGTTGTCGATGACAGTTGGGTGGTTTTCGTTGCATTTGAATTCATTTAGAGTCAAAATGTCTATCTACTCACATGGGCAGGCACATATATTTTTCTGACGTCATGTAGGTGATGTAGGTACCTACCTAATGCTTACGGCCGTCAATGACGGTGGCGGTATCGCAGCGCGCAGCGCATGCGTGACTCCATCTCGACTGTTTGTCCTTATCGTATTCAATTTCTAGCCGAATGTCACGGGGTTATTGAAAACAATATCAATTGTAGCTTCGTGCATTACGCGACGCGACCGCGATAGCATCGCGACTCGCGCGATTTGGTAGGGAAAACAGCGATTGTGTCGCGCGATGCATAGACGGCTTTATTTATGTGGAAGTGCGTTGAATTTAATGCTAGTTCGGCTGTGGCCTTTTGTCTCAAAACCTCCTAAGATCCATTACAATCTCTTTATATTGTTCCTTAATCGATAGATAAAGCTAAGTGGTTTACAACCGAAAGTTTTGGAAATGTAAGTAAAATTATTAAACCAAAATAATTATATTAAGTTAGCAGTAGGTACTTGTACAGACCAATTTATACTGGTCTGTGGTAGGTGCCTACTGGCGATAAACGATTTAGGTCTAAAAGAGACAAGGTTCAGGTTTCTAAAAAGACATAGAATAAAATTATTTATTGTAAAATAATATGACCGCCTCAAGTAGGTATAAGCTATCATTTTGTCGAACTCCATCTCGATCGCTTTATTCGCTTAGCCGTGTAAATGTAACCCATGGACAGACACTAGCTTTACAAATAACTGAGTAATACGAATATAGATCGAGTTAATTACGTAGAATGGTTAAACATGGCAGTAGTTATTTTATTTCCTGTTGAGCATGTATAATGACATCACTGTAGATTCCATTTGAGATAGAGCAGCTTGTGGCTTGTGGCTTGGGGAAGAGGCGTGTTTTATTTAATAGCTAGTTTTATTACCGATGTAGAGCAAGCTTTCATTTATTTTAATTACCTATCTGTATTGTAAATTTTTATTTATATATTTATTTATAATTTCAACATTACATCTATTATTACAGATGAAAAAATGTTAAGTTGTAATCAAAAACACAGATCTATACAATAGGATTCGAATTTATGTAGATAGGTATCTAAAGTACCTGGCTATGCAGATTTTGACTAATTCATAATCAGAATATCGGAAACGATTTTCATGAAATTTTGTATGCGGCTTTCGTTATGTAGGCTTTCGGGGGCGATAAATCGATCTAGCTAGGATTCAGCAAGCAAGCTAAGCTCGGTCACCCAGTTATTACTTTATCAATCCGATTAAACCAGGCCGGACTAACCCGACGGCTGTATATTATTGAAATAGATTCGATCACTTATCTCACAATCGCGCGACAATAAATCGCCCTTCCTTGTACGCATTACGGACAGGCACAAAGCATTGCCACAATAAGGCGGCCATTCACGAGGCGACAACCACTCTCGTCGCGACACGTGATACGCGACCGTTAGTACTACTTGCACATGTCGGCTGCTGCTGTGGCACAATGTAGCTTACGTAATCCAAAATATAAATAAATAAATAATCAATCTTCAATCAATAAATATCAAGATCTTATTAATTGCGCATCCTAGAGAGGACGTCTATTGCCCAAGTAGGTATTAGAGAGAGTGCATTTAGAATCAGAATCATCGCACATAGATGTTTTCTAAAGTATCATTGTATAATTTCATCTCCCGGCGCCTTTAACTTAAACTCACATTCAACTCCTATGCAATAAACCTAATTAAACTGGCCAAACTTATCTAGTAATTATAATTTATTGATGGACAAGTGCGAGCCAGAGTATAGATTAGTTTCCTGTTTATCTAACAGGCGTGTGTCCCATAGACCACATCGACCGCCGGCGACTGCGCCTGGAATTTAGTGCGATCGATACCGTCGCGTCGTAACTAACAGCCAAATACGGCGACAGCGCCGCTAGTGGCGACGGTGGCGTCCTGCAAGACGGATGGGGTGCTCCGTTAATGGGTCGCTTTAGTTTACGCTATTTCGCACATTGTCAAAAAAGACCCGGCGTTACGCCGGGTCTTTTTTGACAAACACTCGACTCATCATTTGTGCTAGACAGAACTGGCACTTAGAAACTCCTAGTCTTAAATATATTTTCTTTCTACTTGCTCTTGGAAAAAGCAGATGGTCCACCTGATGTTAAGTGGCAACCATCACCTATAGCAAATCATTTCCTCGCAAGTCACGCAAGATGTTAACGTGCTCTACGTTGCACCGCCTAGGCGCCTTGCCTTCATCAAGTTGATGATTATTGATTGAAGAAGAAGATTGCAATGAGATCCTTGTGATTTAACATAATAGACGCATTTTGCCTCAAGAGTTTGCAGATTGCCAGATACACCAGCGCCAGTTTTTATGAGTCAGAAGACCAGCTAGTAGTGAACCAAACACCAGGAGCAAAGCTGGGTGGCGACGATTTTGATGTCCTAATAGTGTGCAGGGAGCTTGAACGACGCGCGTCAGAATGCTGTCCCCAGACGCGACGCTTTCAGAGAACGTGCGAGCGGCCTTAGTCGTGAAATGCTAGAACGATTTGTGTGGGACCGACAGACGAACGATAATTAGACGATAAATATTGACCGTTTGCGAAAAGCGCACCGATTCAGATTCAGATCGCTATCTGACGCAACAGCACGGAGTCGGACTGAAAGAGCGCTGAATGCTACATTACATCCTGCCTTACTTTCTAACTCAAAGCAAAGCATTCTGAGGTAGCGGTGACGTCACTTGCCGGCAGTACCTACCTCCACACGTCTAGTGTGTACTGCGTAGTCTCAGGAACAATAGCTTTTTGTGAAATAAGAGAACATTTTTTTTAAGAAAATCTTATTTCTTCTTTCTTGTTGATGGAACAAGGACATGGCCCACATCACCTATAACAAAGCATTGCCTCGTAAGTCACACTCGATAGGAACGTGACCTACGATGCATTGCCCTGCGTCCATCAACTTGAGGCGTAAATTCTATTCATTTTCTTAAAGCCTATACATTCATCAATTTTGTTTATTAATCCAAGGAGTTAAAGCTATTAGGACAGTGTTGGCAGGTCACAGTTTCTTACACTCTAACAGCTAATTCGGAAACAGGTATGACTATTCGACACAGAAACTCGATGACTCCATAATCAATTCACAATATAAATTATATGTATTGAGTCTAGAATCCCGGTGATCTACAAGTTAATCCTGCAGCATGTAAGTCACGAATTTTAATCTAGCACTAGATCTTAATCAACAAAAAATATTGTAAGAACTGGTTACGGCATTATTAATGGAGCTTACTATGAAATGCAGACGGAGTCGGCACCTACAGACCCGCCCACAGTAGTTTTTCGCCATCAAAACTAGAGCTATAATAATTGTATATAACTACTAGTTGCGAGATTAACTAGATCAGGGCGATCATAATTCACATAGCTTTCTAGTTTAATTATAATCATTGCACTAGTGTTGGGCTGAAGTTTAAATTTCTTTCATATTCTTCGGTTTTGGCCGAAATGGAGGTAGTTAATTTTCAAATGACATTTAACCTTCTGAATAAATGAAGGGCTAGTAAGAATATAGTTTTTTGAACCAAAATAGAAAAGTTTCAAGTACCTAGATTCAAGTTACTTAATTTTAGTGATTTTGGAAGTGACTTAAACTAAGTGATGGGAATGCAAAACAAAGCAAAACGTGTGCGAAACCACTGCAACTACCATCTACACACACATCTAAGCAGCAACCAACTGTATAGGCAAGGACCAAACTTCCAGAAAGTAATAAAAATTTCATTCATTCATTTCATGAGCTCTTCCGGTTCGGCTCGGCTTCGGTCCCGCAACCCGTGAGGCCGAAGCCGAAGGTCAAGTCGAGTCCGACCGCTACACACTGACCGCGTCCAACTGGGTCACTTGAGCAATGCATTCTATCTTCCCAAAATTAAGGGCGATAAAAGCTCCATAATGAGCAATAACGTGGTATAACTCTACATGCACGTACTAATTGTTAATTAATGGTCGCGCGTGCAATGGCACGCAGTGTTCAGTGCGTTTACTGCCTTATGCACGTATCTAGTGGCTCAAATGTCTGAGAATTTCGTTGCATACAAAATGTCTGACTAAACGGCTGAGAAGCGACAGGTGTGGGTTCCGTTCGCGGGGATTTTTCGTGGTAGGTTATTACAAAAACAAAAGGCGTTATATTGTTAAGCTGAATCATAAGAATCAATTGGAATTCTTAGAGGTAGGTGACTTTAGGTGCCTGTTTTTATGTTTACCAAGCCTAGAACCTGCTAGTTAGTCGGGTCTGATACAGTGCGGTATTTTTTTATGAGTCTGAAATAATTCGGAGATCTAAAAGTAAGTTTAATGAAGCCTGAGAAATTGGTACATAATTATTAATTTTATAATTACACATTCGATACATATTTTTTAAGGAAAAGTAATGTTAAACATGAACGATTTTATGTGGTGACTTATTATTAGCGTTTCGTTTTTTATAGTACTTTTGATCAATATGTGAAATGAAATGAAATTCATTTAAATTTTTAGCATAATTTCATTTCATAGCCTCATGAAATAATATTTACGATAAATTAATTCGACTAACCCACTTCACTGGTGCTTCCAAGTGGATATTACAGCAAACAACAAAATATTGATACAGGCACTGTTTTGACATCGAATCAAGCTGCACCTACCTACTATTTATACCTAAGTACAGCTTTCCCACAGCAACAGCACATCATGCCATTACCAATGTTTCATGTTCCCAAGGCAAGCCTCAACATTCACTAAAGGCAATGCCCAAAACTGGACCAACATAAGTCAGCGCCGAATCGGTAACAAAAGATCGGTACGTGATGGTCGCAGATAGCGGCCTATACCATGCCCTCTGCACAGAGTATAACTACCACCATTTATTACTTGTGGCTGCCATTACTTGCTGGCTAGTTACCGGCACTCAAACCATCGATTTATTTCACAGAATAATTAGTTGCATTGCCGGCGAAGTCCCACCACCAGAAGCTTTTTTATTTACTGACCAGCAGCAGAGTTGAGTTCCGGGCAAGTTGTCATGATTTGTATTTATTGATTATCATCACCTAAGCGTAAACCTGCTCTGTTACCATAAATTTCCAGAAATAATAATTTTAAGGCCTCTCCTTCCACCGACGGCTTCCCATGTTCCTTAAAATATATAAAAAAGCTTGTAATGATGTTAATATCTCAATAAATAAATATCATCAATCCATCGGTCAAGCGTTTCACGTCTTCCAGTTTGTGGTTGCCTTTCGTAAAACTTTATTCCCTGGCTGTAGTTGGTTCTACAAGCTAAATGACCTACACATTGCCACCACTCATTAAATTGATCAATCAATCTTAATTCACTTCAATAACGACACTGTCATGAAGTTTATTAAAAAAAATACAAGTAAAAAATTCAATAAAAAAAAATACAACTAATTTAGTACATGGTGCCCGAGAACCGGCAAATGCATAACAGACTTAAAAACATAATGAATTATTATTAACAACCAGTAATTTCATGAAATAAGTGTACCTATGTATCCTCACTTGCGCTGCAACCGTCGGCGTCGGTCGCGTGTCGAACAAAGCCTGCGCGGGCGCCGACGGACCAGTACCATCCGTTAATTGGTAGAGCCACGTGATTGCCGTAAGCACCCCATAATAACATGCTGGACAATGTCAGGTTGGACGCAGAAATCATGGTATAAGGTCAAGATTGAAACAAAAAGTCAAAACCAAGTGAAGCCTGCTGAGAACTAAATGTTGTGTTTAAGCGATAATGTTTGCTAATGTCAGAACTAGAGGGCGCTAGTAAAAGTGTCCGGTGTGTAGAACGCGCTATCGATGCGTTTTGGGTTTTTTATAAGGTGAAGCCTTTGTTTGTGAAATATAGCTACCTAGTTCAAGAGATTTGTTTTATTCGATGAATCCCTCCTCAGTACGTAAAAGGTCAGCTCAAAACATTGGTCCTTCGTAAGCCAGATTGGCATTTGATTTTAAAAATTCAAAGTACTAGTACTACTACCAGCCTTACAACGTGGACGGGTGGTACAGTACTAACCCCCGCCCCCCCCCCCCCACCCGGAGTCTCTTCACTGCCGCTTACGGAGGCGGCAGGGAAAATTCGTGCTAGCAAAGTCAGCCAGTTCGGCAAATTGAGTGAAATCCCAAGTGCAAGTTCAGCAAATAGTGCAGTACAGTACAGTGAGTGGCGGGAACGCTTCCCCCACTTCCGAGATCGAGTGGACAAGACTGTCCGGGTACTTGATACTTGATACTTGATTTGGACTCCTGTGTCCGCATTTAGACTCTAAAGTGGTCCATTATGCGTGAGGGGTGATCTGGCTACACTTGTAGCCAGCCTAGCTCCTCCCAAAAGCGCAGAAGCTTCCTGGGGGCTTCACAGGCGTGGAGGAGTGACCTGGGGGTTCCTAGGATTTGCTGTCGTTGGGAGGCTACGCCCTCGCATTCCAGGACTACGTGGGCGGCTGATTCTTCTTCGGATAGGCAGCCTCTGCAGAGTGGACTGTCTGTTGCTCCGATGTTGTAGAGATGTTTGTTTAGTGGGCAGTGACCTGTTATGGTCCCCACAATGGTTCTTAGATCTCGTCGTTTTAGGTTCATTAGGCGTCGTGTTAGCCTGGGTGAGGTAGCTGGTATTGCTGCTCTTGACTGTCTGCAGTCAGTCGTCCGCGTCCAGCGTTGGTGGTGTTGGTTTTGGTAGTGTTGTCGCATCCATGTGCGTAGCTGTGAGAATGGCAGAGGGAGGAAAGGTGCTGGTCCTTCGGTTGTTGTTTCCGATCCTCTTCTGGCCAACTCGTCAGCGGCGTCGTTTCCAAGGGATCCACTGTGTCCTTTTATCCATTGTAGAGTCACCTTGTTTTTGGTAGCAATGCTCTCTAGGGCAAGGTGGCATTCGTGTATGAGCAAGGAGTTGCAGTTGTGGCTCTCCAAGGCTCTGAGCGTTGCTGCGCTATCTGAGAGGATGCGAATGTTGTAGTTGTCGATTCCTCTCCTGTTGATAGCTGTTGCAGCTTCGGTTATGGCTGCACATTCACATTGGAAAATTGAGCTGTGTGCGCCTAGTGTCATAGTTATGTTTATGTTGAGATCCATTGAGTGCACACCTGCGCCAGTTCCCTTCTTGGTTTTTGACCCGTCGGTGTATACTCGGACTTCATTGATGCCCGATTGATCTCTTGGGTTTTCGTGTGTTTGTATTCGGTAGTGTTTCTGGAATATTTGTTGTTTGGGGATCCTGTCGCACGGTGCTGCTATTAGCGGTACGTGTGATGTCGCTCCTTCCAGAATAGATGCGTGTGGGCTTCTGGTGGTTCCCCATATGTTCAAGTGTTTAAGTCGGATAGCAGCCATCGTTGCTTCTTGTTGTATGTGTAGGTCAAGTGGTTTTAGGCCCAGGATGATCTCGAGGGCCACCGTTGGTGTTGTTCTCATGCAACCCGTTATTGCAGAGCATGCTAGTCTCTGGAAGCTTTGTAGCTTGCTGATCACGGTGCTGAGTTCGGTTCTGTTCCACCATACGACTGCTCCGTATGTGACTGCCGGTCTTATTATGGCTGTATAAAGCCATAATGTTATTTTTGGCGATAGCCCCCATGTTTTTCCCAGCATTCTACTGCATTGAAAGAATGTGGCACTCGCTCGTTTTAGTTTGTAGTCAAGGTGTTTGTTCCATAGGAGTTTACTGTCCAGTATGACTCCTAGATACTTGACTTCGTTGGTGAGTTTCAGATCAGTGTTAAATAGCTTGGGCAGTCTTAAGTTGCCCAGACTTCTTTTTTGTGTGAACAGTATTAGTTCTGTTTTTGTGGGGTTGACTGATAAACCGTGACAAGTGCACCAGTTTTCTATTATTTTCATGGCTGATTTCATGAGGTCACATAGTACACTCTCGAAGCATCCGGTTGCGAGGATGGCGAGGTCGTCTGCATAACCCACTGTGAAGAGACCTCGCCCGTTCAGTTTTCGGATAAGTTCGTCCACCACTATGTTCCATAGTAGGGGAGATAGTACGCCACCTTGTGGGCAGCCTCTCGCCACTATACCTCTTGCTGTGGTGTTTACTGTGAGTTGTATTGCTCTGTACCTGAGCATGTTGTTTATCCATTCAGCTAATGTTGGCGCGACACCGTATCTTGCTAGTGCTAGATCCATGCTAGTGAAGGTAGTTTTGTCAAAAGCCCCTTCAATGTCTATGAAGGCGCCTAGGGTTGATTGCTTGGTGGTTAGTCCGCCGCCAATCCTAGAGACTACGCTGTGGAGGGCGGATTCGGTGGATTTGCCTGGGCTATAGGCGTGTTGGTGTGGGTGAAGTGGTTGTCGTCGGAGAGTGTTGGTTCTTATCTCCTGGTCGCATAACCTTTCAAGGGTTTTTAGGAGGAACGACGTAAGGCTAATCGGCCGGAAGGATTTCGCCATTGTATAGTCGGTTCTGCCTGGTTTTGGTAAGAATATAACCTTCACTTCTCTCCATTTCTGTGGTATGTATCGGTGGGCGATACAGCCTCTAAAGATGTTAACTAGTTGGTCAGCCAAAAGTTCGCCACTCCATCTTAGTAGGCCCGGGAAGATACCGTCTAGTCCTGGAGATTTGAAGGGAAGGAAGCTGTTGATAGCCCAAAGTACCTTTTCGCGCGTGACAAGGTTTTGTGCTGTGGTCCAGTCTTGGCTACTAGCTGTACGTTCACTGTGTATTTCCCATTCGTGGGTGTCCGTTATTAGGCACCCTGGAAAGTGAGTTTTTAGTAGTAGTTCACTGGTTTCATCGTCAGATTTTGTGTAAGTGTTGTCAGGTTTTTTGAGGTATCCAACAGTGCGCGCTGGTTCGCTGGATAGTATGGTTTTCACTTTGGTTGCCTGGCTGGTGTTGTCTATGTTGGTACAGAAACGTTTCCAGCATTCCTGTTGATTGAGGCGTATCCTTTTTTTATAGATTGTTTTCGTTGATTGGTATTTATCCCAATCGATCGGGTTTCGAGTGTTTATTGCTCTGTTAAATAGTTTCCTTACTTTGCAACGTAGCCTTTGCAGTTCAGGACCCCACCAGTGTCGGTTTGTTCCCTTTTTCGGTGTCACGAGGGGGCATGATTGTTCATAGCTGTGGGTTAAGACATGGGTTAGTTTGTTTATGTATAGGTCGATCTCGTTGAGCTCTAAGTAGTTAGGTGGAGAGCTTTCGGAGGATAGAGCTGATTGGACCAGTTTGACAAACTTGGCCCTATCAGTTTTACGGGGAGCGCGCCTGGGGCTCGGCGTCGGCAGACACATATTTAGACTGAAACGTATCCATCTATGGTCAGAGCATGACGCTTCGCCCGACACGCGCCAGTCCGTGATGGAGTGCGACACTTCTTCTGTAGACAGAGTTAGGTCGATTATGGTTTGTGCTCGGCTATTGACAAAGGTTGGCTCCGAGCCTTTGTTAAGGATTAGTAAGTTAGTGGAGAATAGAAAGTTTACCAGTTCTTCTCCTCGGGTGTTGTTCTTGGCGCTGTTCCACAGGGTGTGGTGCGCGTTGGAGTCAGTGCAGATGATTAGCTGCGTTTTCTCCCTCTCGCAGTAATCAACTAGTGCTGCTAACTCTGGCGATGGAATGTCCTCGTCACTTGGTTGGTATACGGACGCTAGGACTGTATCGCCGAGTTGTTGAGGTGGTCCTGTTTGGGTCCTAATAACTGTTAGGTCTCTAGAACAGAATTCGGTAATTAGTGTTGATTTCATATGTTTTGGAGTAATAATACAGGTTCTGGGGTCGCTTACAGTGGTGTCCAGGAGAAGTTTTCCACCAGTGTTTTGCAGACCACATACTCGGCCCTTTCTGATCCACGGCTCCTGGATTAGGGCTATGGTGTCGGTGTTTTCCTCCAGCACCCTGCGTAAAGAAGCCGTCGCAGTGAGGCTGTGCTGGAGGTTGGCTTGGATGAAGGGGACGGGTTTATGAGTCCCGGAGCGGAGAGGAGTTGAGGCAGCTGTCGCTGGCCTCGCTCCCCTCAACGTCCAGAAAGTGATCCTCACTTGGTCCCGGTGTTGCTGGAGGATCCTCTCCCAGGTCCATACCTGCTGGTTGGCGCTCTGGTGTAGTTGCGCCTTCCCCTACAGTGGCCTGTGGGGTCGGCTTTGGTTCGGTAGGGGTTGCGGCGGCGCCTTTGGTGTTCTTTTTGGCATGTACCCCTTCCAGTATCCGGATATAAATACTGCCAAACATCCAGTTGAGGCGCCGCTCCTGTTGTTGGAGCTTGTCCACGTCGGATTCGGGTACGCGGAGGAGCAGATAAATCCCAGGTGTATCCGTTTCTTTCTGTTCCTCTGCTTTTACTAGTTGCCAGGATTTGATGTTCACAGTTTCGCTGTTGTGCACAGTCAAAACCTGGCGGATGGTGTTAATCTCCATGCTGACCTGGGGGACGAGCAGCCCGCAGAGGAGTCGTCGCTGGATCTCCGACTGTGGTCGGACCACTAGCGTTGATCCAGCGATGGGTGAGGCCAAGGTTTCCACTGCTCGTCGCAGCCATTCAAGTGCGATGTCATCTCTGCACCACATCTTGAGGACGCCTTCGCCAAGGTGTGCTCTCCCACGGTATACAACTTTTGCCATGTGTGCAGCGGTCGCAGGGTTGAGCAGGTCGTTCACAAGCTTAGTTTCCAGGCAGGTCCTGATGCCATCAGCTTGCGCAGTTGTGAGGTCGTGGAATGGTTCAGTCATTATAGCTACGCATAGGTCGTTGGCTTTGAAAGCCTCTGCGTAGCTGGCTCTGGTTTGGCTGCTTCCCGCCTTAACACGCTTACCGTCGCCGGTGGGCGTGGTCGAGTCGTCTGGCCGACTTCTCTTGCTGGCGGTGGGTTGGGAGGGGGGGGGATTGGTTTGGCGACTGGCCACCAGTTTGCCTGCGCGTTTGCCTCTGGCTTTCGATTGGCGGCGGGGCTGGTTGTTTACGCTTGGCGCTGGGGTCGCATGGTGCGAGGCCTGCGCCTGGGCCTGTTCAGGTTGACCAGAGGTCTCACTTACTTGGGCCAAGGGCCTGGCTCCAGATTGGAGCCGAGGCTCTCCGCCTACAACCTGTTGCCTCGCCGGAATCGGAGCCTTGGTTCCCGCTTTGGCTTGCTGGAGCCTTCTAGCCTTCCGGTTTTTCGGTTTTTTGGTGACGAGGGACCAGGTTGGTTCGGAAGGACATTCGGAGATGGCTTCCTTTAGGGTTGACAGTTCTATAGTGTCCCTGGACGGAGCCCCGAGGGGCACGTCCGTGGACACTGGATGGGGTCGAGGTGTTGGTCTCGATGCTCCCGGGGAAGCAGCCTGGTTCCCACGTGGCGTTGTCATAGACGCGGCTTTGTGGGAACTTGGCGCATTCGTGGGAGCACGCGAGCTCGTGAGTGGCGCGCCTGAGGACGCTGCCCTTGAGGAGGTAGGGAGCGTGACATCCGAGGATGTATCACGTTCCGAGGTTGGCGCTGCAGTAGCAGCCTTGGTGTTGTTGTAGTGATTCTGTTTTGAAGCCATTACAAAAGGTTTGAAGGTTTCGTCCTTGAGAGTCTCCACCCTCCATGGAGTCCTCAGTCGGGGACGTCGCGCGCTCGGCACGCGATCGCCAGAGCTCTCTCTTGGATATAGGGCCCACACCCTGGTGAACGAGCGAGACTAAACGCTGCGAAGAGGTCCGCGGGATCACCACCCCGCGGTTCCGCGCCTCGCCGCCTGCTCTCCCCCAGTTAGGGACCCTCGCCCAACGGCCCTCAGACGGGACGTTACAGCCGGTTGATCGTGACTGGCTAGGACACAACCGCCTGTTTAAGAGGAATTCGGGGCCAAAGAGGTGTGTTGACGGTAGCAAGCATCTACAGCCGGCTCACTACAGTCTCAACCACCAGGATTCCTTCCTCCCTCCGTACAGGTCTCCACGCACGGCACAAACACGCGGGAGGTCATTGCTGTCCAACATCTTGCTTATCGCACGATGGTGAACCCGTCGGTCCTGACCTCGGGGGATCCCGACAGTATGTCGTCTACCGGTTTCAGTTACGTCTATTTCTGAGGGAATTAGACCAAGAACAGGGGTCAACCGCGTGAAGGACTCCCCGGTAGGCTTGCCTTAAGGATCGGCGACTGTTGCGCTACACTCCCTTAAGACCATCCGAGCCTTACTCTCTTGAAGAGACAGTAAGGCAGGTTTGCGCCCGTGCTAAGCAAGCGGCTATCCTAGGAAAGCTAAAATAGCAAAGCGACAAGCTAGAGTGCAACTATTAAAGCACCAACGACAAACCCCCCCCCTGTCCGGGTAACACAGAAGACTACGGGATAACGTGGACGGGTAGTACAGTACTAACCTCCGCCCCCCGCCTCGTGCATCAGCTGTGGAGTTCAACGACCAAGCGGGGCATCGGTGAATCCCCGCTCGCCGCGTCAAGAAAAAGATTAACGCTAGCTGACGGGAGGACCCCGGCTAGCACACCGAGTCGGAGTACAACAGGATACCCCACTGAATAGATCATCATCGTCGGAGATCATCAGAACATTTTGGAAAAAAGCATTGTGGACCGAGGTGATATGTGATGATAAACTGTGAGTACTCTTACGTTATTTCGTGCTGCAAAAATAGTCATTTTTATTGATTCTTGTTGTTAAGTTATAAGTTTGTTCGTTAGATTTATCTGGTATTTTTAGAGTTGGTTAATTTTAGAAGTTATTGTATTTTTGTGCAGATTTTTAAAGTTCAAATTAGTAGATTTCTAAAATGGATGCATTAATTAAAGTTCAGTATCATCTCAGTAAATCCATTCAAAAAGCATTGGGGAACTTTAAAAAATCTCCAAAAGACAGAGTGACGTCTTTTTATGTGGAAACTAAAATTGAGAATTTAGAAAAAGACTGGTTGCTATTTAGAGAAAATAATTCTAAGTTATATGTAACATACGAAATAAATGATATTGAGGAATCAACTTACACTAAGAGTGATGTCTACGAACAAACCGAGGAAAACTATACTATAGGAAGGTCATTTATGAAAGCGGCTTTACAAAGTCTATGTCCGGTTGTGCCTGTTGTCATAGAATCAAATAGTTCAAAAAATAGTTCAGTTAAATCAACTTCGCTGGCAAAATTGCCAAAGATCTCTATTCCTGTGTTTTCAGGCAAGTACGAAGAATGGACCACCTTTCGTGATCTGTTTATTTCATTAGTTCATAAAAATACTTCGCTAGATAACGTACAGAAAATTCATTATTTGAAGGCGCATCTTACTGGTGAAGCTGAGCAGTTGATTCGACATACACCGATCACAGACTCGAATTATGAACGTTGCTGGGAACTCTTAGATAATCGTTATAACAATAAAAGGTTTCTATCAAAGTCAATACTAAATAAGTTGTTCCAGCAACGAACGATCAGTGCCGAGTCTGCATCGGCATTAAAGGACTTGCTTGATACCAGTACGGATTGTCTGAGTGGTTTGCGTTGTCTTGGCATCGATGTTAGCACGTGGGACATTATAGTTATTCATATAATTTGTCAGAAATTAGATCCGGAAACTCGAAAACAATGGGAATTAGTTGTGTCAAGTCCCGATAAAGATAAGAACGATTAAACCAACATTCTCACAGTTACAAGCATTTATTGAGGGTAGGTTTCGCGCACTTGAGTTCATAGAACCATCGAAAAAGGTTCCTGTTCAGCGAGCGGGTGGTTCAGGTTATCAGTCGGCACCTAGATCTTTTGTAGCTACGTCAGAGACCGAGAATAAATCAAGTTCAGCCACTGCAATGCCTTGTGAGTTTTGTTCGGATAATCACAAACTGACGTTTTGCAAGAAGTTCACAGAGCAAGATACTAATAGCCGAAGAGAGTTCGTTGCAAAAAACAAAATGTGTTTTAACTGTCTGGGCGGCAATCATAACGTTTACAAATGCAGAAAGCCAACGACATGTCGTATTTGTCAAAGACGACACCATACATTGTTGCACATTTCGGTAGATTCGAATGCTAAGGAAGAAGTTGCTCCAAAGGTCACCGTTGAAAAAGAAGTTTCTCCATCTCCAATAGTGTCATGCCTCTCGACCGGTCAAGTAGCCATTAATAAGCAGGTTTTATTAGCCACTGCTCTAATAAAAGCCGAAGCGAAATCGGGTGAATACCAGACGGTGCGAGCACTATTAGATCAGGGATCGCAAGCGTGCTTTATCACTGAAGATACAGCTCAGCTATTGCGGTTGAAGAAAGTACCTGTGGATGGGAGAATATCAGGATTAGGAAACGAGCACACTAAGATAAAAGCCAATTACATAGTTCATACAACGATTCGATCACGTACCAATCCACAGTTCCAAATGAAGATCAAGGCATACGTTCTGAAAAGTATTACCTCCTACCTGCCGGAGCGGAAGATTGAAACCCTGAATTGGCTCGAATTAGAGAATTTAAAACTAGCAGACCCCCAGTACGACTCGCCACAGAGAATAGATATGCTATTAGGTGCAGATGTCTATGGTTGCATTATTAACGAAGGCATGAGGAAGAGTCCAACAGGAACACTTGTAGCTCAGAGTACCTCATTGGGTTGGATCTTGTCAGGAGCTGTAGTTCAACCGATGTATCCTGAAAATAGTACAACAGATGTTACATTTGCGTTCCATGTACAATGCAGTGAAAACGAACTACTGAAGAAGTTTTGGGAGATTGAAGAACAGTTGCCGATCAAACCTATGTTAACTGAAGAAGAACAAAAATGTGAAGCATTTTTTGCGCAAACAACAAACAGAACTGAAAATGGAAGATATGTAGTTAACTTACCCTTTCGAGATGAAGATCCACTCTGCAGAAACGGCAACTCCAGGAACATAGCTGTGAACAGATTAAAGTCATTAGAAAAAAGATTAGCGAAGAACAACACATTGAAAGAACAATATACAGAAGTTATAAATGAGTACTTACGTTTAGATCATATGAGATTAGTAGAAGAGAACGATAAGAAGATTAAAGAAGCGGTCTACTTACCGCATCATGCTGTCGTGCGAGACGACAAGACGACCACAAAGGTTCGAGTAGTTTTTAATGCCTCCAGTCCCAATGAGAAAGGTGTTTCTCTTAACGATACTCTAATGGTGGGACCAACCTTACAAGCAGACCTGCGGCATATTATTCTTCGTTGGAGAGTACACAGCATTGCAGTCGTTGCAGATATTGTTAAGATGTATCGTCAGGTGAGAGTAGCAGATAAAGATACTGTGCACCAGAGTATAGTATGGCGTGACAGTCCAGAAGCTGAAATAAAAGATTATGAGTTAAAAACTGTGACGTTTGGTACATCTCCTGCCCCATACTTAGCGGTGAGAGCTATGCAGCAGCTAGCGTATGATGATGGAAAAGAGCTCCCTTTAGCGGCAGAAAACGTACTAAATCGTTTCTATATGGACGATCTCATGTCTGGATGCTCCAACGTTGAAGAAGGAGTAGAACTGTACAAACAAATGGTGAAGTTATTAGAAGGTGGAGGGTTTAAACTACAAAAGTGGAATAGTAATAAGCAAGAACTATTAGAACGAATAAACGAATACGAGAACAAAGATCAGACCGAAAAAAGAAAGGACAAAATAGAACAAGAGGACAGAGAAGTAGATTTTAAATTAGATACAACAATAAAAATACTAGGACTTACCTGGAATCGCAACGAAGATCACTTCCGATATTCAGTGCAGCTTCCCACGACGACCTCCGGACCTGTAACAAAAAGAATGATAATATCAGATATAGCGCGGTTGTTCGATCCGTTAGGATGGATAGCCCCTACAGTGATAATAGCTAAGATGCTCATACAAAAGCTATGGCTTACAGGAATCGGTTGGGATGAAGCTGTGCCAACAGATCTACTGAATGAATGGGATACTTACCGTAAAGAACTGCCGCAACTTACTGCAGTACGCATACCACGATGGTTAGGAACGCAATCTGATGATACTGATGTGGAGCTGCATGGTTTTTGTGACGCCTCCGAATTGGCATACGCAGCAGTCATCTATCTTCGGGTACTTAGACCATCTGGCGAAGTTCACACTTCATTGTTGGTAGCAAAAACCCGCGTAGCCCCTATTAAACAAGTAAGTATACCAAGGCTAGAGTTATGTGGAGCGGTGTTGCTAACTAAACTCATTCAAGAAGTAATGGAAGTTCTAAGCATAAGTAAAGAGAAGATCAAAGCCTGGACAGATTCCACCATCGTACTAGCCTGGCTTAACAGCCACCCTAGTAGGTGGAAGACATTCGTGGCGAACCGAGTGTCTGATATTTTAACCACGCTTGATTCATCACAATGGAATCATGTTGTATCTGAGCATAATCCCGCTGATTGTGCTTCAAGAGGAGTACCCCCATCTTTGCTGGCTGAAATGGATATATGGCTGTATGGACCTCAGTTCTTACGTGATCAAATTATACAGTACAAAAGAGAAAGAGATCTAAAGATTAATTTAGAAGAAAAAGTGAAGGTTCACGTAGTTTCAGTCCCGCCAGCATCAGTTCTCGAAAGATTCTCATCTTTGCAAAGAATGTTGCGAGTAATATCTTATTGCAGACGATTTATAAATAAAAATAAAGGATATATAAAGAAATCAGAAATAGAAGAAGCATTGGAACGTTGTGTCCAAAGGACACAAGCAGAAGAGTACGCAGAAGAAATTAAGGATTTGACCGAAGAACAGATTATGTCAAAGAACAGTAATTTAAAATCATTGAGTCCTTACCTTGATGAAAAGGGAATAATCAGAGTGGGCGGAAGGCTCCACAATTCAAATTTGTTAGAACAAACCAAGCATCCCGTGATACTGCCTCACCACTCGCACTTAGCGAAGCTAGTGGTAGATGATGCTCATAAGGTTACCCTGCATGGAGGAGTTCAGTTAATGATGAATTTCATAAGAACAGCTTACTGGATTGTCGGTGTGAAAAGTCTTGTCAAGCAGCACATCCGCAAGTGCGTCATATGTTTACGTCAAACCGCTGCAGTCAAGACTCAGTTCATGGGTTCACTCCCTTCAGTTCGATGCACACCGGCGAGAGCATTCCAGCACAGCGGCGTAGATTATGCTGGCCCAATACAAATAAGAACAAGTAAAGGACGCGGAAACAAATCATACAAGGGCTATATCTGTTTATTCATTTGTATGGCCACTCGAGCCATACATCTAGAGCTAGTAAGCGATATGAGCTCTGAAGCATTTATAGCCGCATTCCGACGGTTCGTGTCTCGGCGTGGACACTGTTCCGATATATGGAGCGACAATGGTACAACATTTGTAGGTGCATCCAAGGAATTGACAGAACTTTCGAAAATTCAAGAAGCTGCTGCTGAATATTGTGAGACGCATGGCACACAATGGCATTTCATTCCACCACGCGCACCAAATTTCGGTGGCTTATGGGAGGCTGGGGTGAAATCCACAAAATACCACTTGAAACGTGTAATTGGTGATTCTACACTTACATTTGAAGAGATGACCACGCTGCTTAGTCAAATAGAGGCTTGCTTGAATTCTCGTCCCGTAGCCGTAGTCAATAGCGATCCAAATGATCCATATCCCTTAACACCAGGCCATTTCCTGATAGGTGAACCACTTGTCGCTGTCTCAGATCGTAGTTTTATGAGTTCAGGTGTAAGCTTATTGTCTAGATGGCAAAGCCTACAAAAATCATTGCAGAGCTTTTGGGGTAGATGGTCTCAGGACTATCTAAGTAATATGCTACATCGCTATAAATGGTCCGTAAAAATACCGGAACCAAATGTAGGAGACCTTGTTCTTATTAAAGAAGATGACCTGCCGCCAGGTCGGTGGTTAATGGGTCGTGTAGTGCAGAAGCATCCAGGTCAAGACAATGTAACACGGGTAGTCACTTTAAAGACCAGTAAAAATGTGATTAAAAGGCCAACCTCAAAGTTATGTGTGTTGCCAGTTAGTTCTTAAATTAGTCATAAGTTTAGAGTAGAAGAGTGGTTAGTCGATAAAAAATAGTAGTTCAGAAAGAGTACAAGTTCATAGTGTATAAGTTCACAGAATGTATAAGTTCATAAAGTGTATAAGTTCATAGTGTATAAGTTCATATGTAAGTTAAAGATAAAATGTAGTGTTCTGACCCACCAGGAAACTGTTTGTAACCTTTTGTTTTAAGGACATTTCTCATAATGTCCTTCGTGGGCGGAATGTTTAAGCGATAATGTTTGCTAATGTCAGAACTAGAGGGCGCTAGTAAAAGTGTCCGGTGTGTAGAACGCGCTATCGATGCGTTTTGGGTTTTTTATAAGGTGAAGCCTTTGTTTGTGAAATATAGCTACCTAGTTCAAGAGATTTGTTTTATTCGATGAATCCCTCCTCAGTACGTAAAAGGTCAGCTCAAAACATGTTGCAAACATTAAAAATCGCTACCTTTTTGGGTAACAATCAAAATACTCTTACATATGGTTTAAATGGCGGCCATAAATCTTTAGACTTTTATCAAAAGCACTCACAAGCCAGAAGACATTTGAAAAGGTATGGTAACATGAAAGTTCACTTTGCAAACTCATGTGTATAATGTAGCTGTGCTAAAACTTTTTTGGATGTCATGAATGTTTAGCACTGAACGCTGATTTTCAGCTGAAAAATTTTGTAGATTTTTACTTATTGTTTAAAATCATTTGACATGCATGTCTCGCGACTCACTTGTGATAACCTCACCTCACCACCTCTCCATGCATATCTGAATCTAATCTATCCGCTGTGCAATAAAGCTATCTGCGATGGGGATAGTACAGCTACACATCGGGCCGCGGTCGAGCATCGAACCCCCATCATTCTGCGGCATCACGACCTGACACCGCGGTGTTAGCTTGTAAAGGTTTGAACATAAGAGTTAGCGTACACAATATTTCCTGGAGCCTTTTTTTTAAACTGATTGATGGAACAAGCAGATGGTCCGGTGCCTCGTAAGTCACGCACGATAAGAACGTGCCATACGAGGCGACCACACTCTTCAACCGAAACACAGCGTTGCTAGTTGGCGGCAGAAAAAGGCGTGGTGGTAGTACTTCGCCGGACGAGCCCTTCACAAAGAGCTTACTCTACTACTGTTTAAACTGAACATTTTCTATACGTAATGAATTAATTCGTGTACTAAGCGTTGACTCTTTGCTGGTCGCACTAAGCGATGACAATACTATACATGAGAATACAACATTCTCGCAGCATACAAACATTGTACAAAAGCTTCTCTAACAGCCTTAGTTGAACCATCATGTGCATGGACGCGCCTCAATGCCGGTTGGCGCATGAGCTGCGCAGGCGCATGCATTTGCTTACGAGCTGTTAGAGCATCGCACGCTCCGCATCTCTTGACTGAGACTCTTGAGGAAGTCACAAACCGATGTTTAACTGTTCATTTATTTATTTTATTCACATTCCTTACTTTACTTTGTGTTTTATTCACAAAAGGTACATCATTTCTTACTTGTTAAAATACATTATCAAAGACAAAGGGCTTTCACCCCATTTTAGCAATCGTATAGATGCTCACGACACAGATTTATATCTAGTGTGGGTATCACAGGTAACCAACCTTATTTATCGCTCAGCAAAAAAAAAAAAAAAAAATACCATGTTATTGATTACTTGTTTGGACTTAAGTCAATTTGAGTTCGTCCTCTGTGGTAGCCAGTGTAACCCCTAACCTAAACTTAAGTAGTGTAAACCATTGTCACTGTTTTGCTGTAATAAATATATTTTTTCATTTTCATTTTCATTTTTTCATTTTATTCAATTGTATCACAAAGATCATTTTGAAACGACTTAAAGGTGAAAGGGCCAAGATTTGATTCCGTTTTAAAAAATACAAGATTTAGGTCAAGGGAACGTCGAATGAGCCCTAATAACGTCACATTTTGTACTAAAAAAGGGGTAATTTAGTTGCTAAGGCAGCTCATTTCGCTCTGCTTAGCTTAGTTGTCAAAAAGAAGTAACAAGTAGACGCGGCTGCCTCGAATGTTGATTCGTATCGCGGCCATAAAACACATGTCGCCTGTCGCAGGCCTGTCGCGTCGCGCCGGCTTTACAATATCCTGTGCATCCAGCGCTGGGAACATGAGCGCCTGCTTCACGCACGCACTGTGTCTACATGTGCACACAGTAGCTAGCATAATAGCTAGTTTCTACTACTTAGAGACAAGGGATGTTCCCATTGGTTTCACTAAAACTTTCGCCAAAGCTCGTATGATGCCGGTGGTGTTGTAATTGTCCATCATTATTAGGTCTTACCTGTAATAATAGATGTAATGTTGTTGAAATTATAAAATAAATAAAATCATTTCGTTCTCGTACTGGATCAAACTTTTAGATAAGAAAACTTAATCATCATCATTTCAGGCCGGTGTCACTCACTGCTGGGTGTAGGCCTCCTTTATTATCTGCCAGCCTCCTCTGTCCTGTGAGAAAACTTAGTTGGATCAAAATGATATATTTGCTGAAGCTTTTAAAGTTCAAAATTTGATTGTTTGCATTTTATCATATACCTTCAAGGTCAAGTCAAAGTTAAAAGGTATTGATTCAGTTGAATCACAAGGATCACATGAAAATGAAATGTCAAAACGAGGTGAATCGACCCGACCAAGCCTGTACGTTTATATTTTAAAAAATGTAGGAATGATTATCAAAATCAAAACAGTCTTTATTCAGTACAATCACATGGAACACTTTGAAACTTCTTATAGACTAGGCGAAGAAGAGAGAGACTAGAAGCGTATTGTGCGAGCGAGAAGTGGTGCACGTATATCACATGGAAGTGTTTCCGTCTTTGAACATGCGGCTGTTTACATTATCTTGCGCTGTGAGTCTCAATTAATGTTATAAGTTCAAATAAACGTGTATCCGAATTCCTCGCGGCTATAACTCGTCCTAATTTCCATAAGCATTGAACAAATCCGGAGATGTCGCTCTAATCGCCGACATGCCTTTTCAATCAGCGGGCGGCCATTAGCGTTAACGTTAGCGTTAACGTAAACGTTAGCCGTCGAGTTATGGTCCGAGGACACGCGACTGATGGGTGGTCTCATCTCCACACTCAAGCGGTAAAGTAGGCTTTTGTAATTTGGTTCCGTAGGTATACGAATATATTTGTATATTGTGGAGAAACATTTTATTTATTTATTTTCTTAAAATATCAAGCTTCTGGTTATTTAAAAGTATAAAGCCACTCCCTGTGTGTGGCTCATCTGGGGAAGTTATGCCTTTTTCTGTTGCAAGAAACGTTGGTGTTTTAGTTGGAAGGGTGTGTGTTTATCGGTGTAATTACAGGCACATGAGGATTAACATTTGTATGCCTCACGTTGTTGGCACCTCACATTTACGACTTTTTTTAGCTTCACTTATAACCTACATTTAAAAACAGAATTTTACCTACACTGTATCCTTATTTTGTGTTTGTGTCACAGCAAAGAACTCTCACATGCGGCACTCACTAGGTTTGCTGACGTTACCCGCGGAACCCTCACCGCGATAATCGTTACATTGTCTCGAGAGCGCGCATGCGCATGCGACTATCTTCACTGGAGAAATTAATAATCATTTAAATAATTTTATAGTTCCTAATGCTCGGAACAGTTATCTTAGATTATTGTTTAATTTTATGAAGTGCTTTTTAAAAAGCTTCGGTTTGGAAGCTCGTTTTTATGAATTTACGGACGCGTCCTATCACCAACCCTCGGTTCCGGAGATGACGGCCGTTATATAGCGAAACACGAAACCTTGCTAACTATATGATAAAGCAATCGTGATAGAAAGGCCATACTTACCTACTTTAAACAATGTTGTGTTGTGTTGTGCCCCAACTCGACGCAATATAAACTGTAGTTAGTAGGTACCATAACTAGGTATACATAAAACGATAAATTAATTGACCGAGCGAGCGAAGCGTCTCAGTTTCCACATTGGCCAAAAATGCGTTTGTCCGGATGTCTGTCTGTCTGTCTGTCTGTTCTCCTCTACAGGTCGCATTTTTCAACCGATCTGGACGAAACTTGGTACACAGGTTATATGACTTATTAGAATTTTTTTTTCGTCGGGGATTTTTGATTGGAGGGGTACTTCCCCCAAAAAAAGGGCAAAAAGGGGACTATTTGATATACTGGATACCTCCACCAAATGAGATCCGATTTCGATTATTCTTTTTTTATTTGAAAGGTAGTAACTATAAATTGGTCTCATAAAAGTTTGGCGAAGATCTGATAAGGATCTTCAGCATGATGAACAGGATAGCTCATCAAACAATCGATGGTTTTCAATCAAATTTGAGAGAAACACAAAGGACCTCATTCTACACAAGATGATGCAAAAAAAATCAAAAAGATCAAAAAAATCACAAAACGGAAAATGCACTTGCACATTACATTCCTCAAATAGCTCACTTTTAGTATGCTCGCGAGGTCTACAGCTCCCAGAGCCACTAGTCTTAATATTTATCTACCCGGTAGGTAGGTAGGTACACAAATATTTATATGGACCGCGTTTTGTACCTACACTCATCAAACTGACTTGCCATAAAAAAAATACAAATTAAAATTCTGTTTAAAGCTTGTCTTTTTCAGTTCACAACCACAGAAGAAAGAAAGAAACTATGATAGAGTTCCTATCATTGTGATTTCTACTGGGAACAAATGCTATTGCGGTGACCGTATTCAGTAAACTATTGGCTAATAGTTAAGGCGCGGATAAGAAGCTGAAATAGTTGTAATTGACTTGATTGGAATGCGCTTGAATGGTTCAGTGGAATATTCATTAAGGCTTGGAATAAATTTCGTGTGTTTGTTTACACACAGGGGTATTTGAATTTCAAAGCTACGGTCACTTGTTACTGTCTTACAAATATTTATTCTTTATGCAAATTAGACTAGTTTGACTGATGTAGCTAATACTGATGAGCTGTGTAGTGCACGCTCTGCATTTCGCAGTCGAAAGTCAATTTTAATACAAAGGAAACGTGTTTAGTTAAGCAGAAGTCAGTAATTCCCTGATTATTCTATATACCGATCTCTGATTATTTATACTGTGGCTACCTATTCTTTCGAATATTATGAAATCTACCAATGTAGGTAGGTACTTACAATATTTTCACCCTTGATTTGTTATATTATTACGTATAAATGAACTATGAACAAGCCCTCCATAATAAGCTCTACTACTGTCGAAACCGGAAACTTTTTACAGAATACTGAAGCTTCTAAGTGTATTTCAGTTCATCCTAATGAGGCGTGCCTACCTAACAAGACAGACAATATTTATATTAAAGATAGGCAGGCAAAATCCATGCGCAAACCGAGCCTTCACCATATATATTACTGCGGTAAGTATTCGTATGTTAGCAGCTGACTTATCTGCGAATCCTGCGCAGGCGCAGGTCGGTAACCACCCGTGTCGTCGGCTGTATCGGATCGCGTGAGATTCAGATACACACGAATTATCTAGATTTATCTCGCGAACACTTCCTTACTGGCAGGGTAATGTTTCATCTTTAGTTTGCATACATTTACGCATACAATTCGCTGTTCAACATTATACCAAGTGTTTAATATTTTACTGGTATTCTTGATACAAACTTGCTTTGTTTAAGTATCAGGTTGTAAGTGATTCATACTGTTCTACTGTGTGGGAATACTAGGAAAATCCAACGAACTCAATTTTTATTCAGGTTTTCAATTATTTCTTCTATTTTGTTTTTCGCAGTCTGGCTTACATTTTTTGAAACGCGCAAAAAATTTTTTATTTCGTTTCATTTCAAAAGTCACAATGTGTAACAGGTAGGACAAAAATTCCCGTTGAGTAACCAACGGTAAGTTTTCAATCCATTGTGTGACACACAGTGAGACTGAAAGGTGTTACTCAACGGGACTAACCCATCCCATCCTATTGATGGACGCAGAAGGGCACCGTAGGGCACTTTCTTATCATGATGCGTGACTTACGTGGCCGTTGAACAAAAATGGTAGTCTAACGCATAATTGTTTTGCAAAATATGGCGGTTTTCGCAGTAAATACTTAAGTAAATCAGTTTTAAAATCCAAAAACCCTTCAATATCTGGTTTTACTACATTTTTTCAGCGAGTTCCTTCAAGGAATAACCAAGAAGCATGTCGTTAGTTTGTGGTCTCGATCAACACAAACCGCATCTAAAAATGCCTATCAAAGCCAATTCATTCGGCGCAATTTATTACAAAAACAACCCTATCACTTATAGGCACAAGACGCAGTTCTGATTGTGTGGCAAACGGTGAGGCACAATTTGTGGTCAGTAATGAAGTCTACCGTCGATTGATTCCGATCACGATGCTTTTTATAGTCTGTGGTTACGATTTATCCGATACTGTTGGTAAAGACGTTCGGAAAGTGCTATAGATTCTAAACGACCTGACCACAGCTTGGAGAGCATATAAATGGATTTATTCCGTACTTCATGTTGTTACTTATAATATTTCTTAAAGTGCGAGTAGGCGAGGCACATATCTACACCATCCAATCCACTCCCTACTTAATACTTATGAAAGTTCCGATGTTTGGAATTAACCACTGTCTGATTAGTATGAATCTTAGAAGTTTGCAACTTGGATGAGTACCTACTTATGCTACAATTAATTCCGAAAATAATATCGGATATACAAAAAAATTACGAAATTATCAAAGGAAAAATGCCTTAAGTGTACCGGTATGCTAGTACTGAGGCCTCATTATTTACATATTAAATTGCAGGTAGGTAGGTACTACCTGGACTAGATGCTCCCGCTAATAGCGGTGTTCCTTCGTGTACAGCCATTTAAATAAATAAACTTAATAAATAGTAATAGTGGGCCGTTACTATAAATACTTGTTCCGTGATGGGCATCGTCCAAGGAATACTGAGAGGGGCACGGCATGGACGAAACAATTCGGTTCTTTATTATATTAATATTATTAATGAATACGGGATATTCCATTTAAAATAATTAACAATTATTATATGAATTAATTAACATTAAATGTCAATAATGACAAAAACAATAAATTTAATAATTAATGAAAACAGCTAAAAATAAATAAATAAATAATAATCAGTAAATTATAATTAAATATAACATTCACAGTACTTTAGACTTACAAGCTAGAATCTCACTCCGTGCATCCACAAACAAAACACAGTCCTTGTTGGTTCACTATGATTCCTGTGTTAAGTGGTAACCATCACCTATAACAAGCATTACCTCCTAGGGCGACAACACTTAACATTTCTCTCGCTCGCACGATTAGACATTTTGAAAGATATAAAACACTAAACCCATTTTCGAAAAATCGCAATCAATATATAATCAATATCTTTCAAAATGTCGAATCATGCGAGCGAGAGGAATATTAGGTGTTGTCAACGCCTTAAGTCACACACGATATCAACGTATCTTTTAATACACTCTGCGTCCATCAACTTGAGCCATACAGATGTTTAGTCTCATGTGCCTGTAATTAGTCCCTTCAAACCGAAACACAGCAACGCTGCGCGCTGTTTGGAGGCTCGAAAGGACAGTTCTCTTCAAGAGCCTTCATGACTTTGCTTCTCAAGAGTAATAATAATTGGTCATCTATCTACGCCGACCATTGCGATACCTATGGCCAAGTAAAGTCCACGGTTGGCGTGTCCCAGGCACCATCTATCTACGCCGACCATTGCGATACCTATGGCCAAGTAAAGTCCACGGTTGGCGTGTCCCAGGCACCATCTCTAGTTACCCGGCCAACAATCGTTATACAATGCACAATGAAACATTAAACTTCACCTTTTAATTGTAATCTTGATCTCAAAATGTAATATAAGAGTTGTGGCGTGGCGTGTAATAAGTACACGCTATAGGCACTGCGTGGTGTAGGTAGAGGTCATGTTTGGACAACAATGCCACTGATTAGTGAACTGCGAACTTTGGGAGATGGGAGACAGGACACGACGGGCGGAGCGGATCGTTTGATTGTGCTGACAACCTCAGTGGCGCAGCGGCCGAGAGTCTGCCTGCGACGCAAGAGGTTGCGGGTTCGATTCCCGCCTCGGAACAAATTTGTGTACGATCTGCAGAAATTTGTTCCGTTGGTCTGGGTGTTTATGTATAATAAAAAATATATATCTATGTAAGTATATAATGTATTAAATATATCAGTTATCTAGTACCCATAACACAAGCTTTGAGTAGCTTACTTTGGGGCTAGATGATGCTGTGTGGATTGTCCAGCATTATTTATTTATTATTATTATTATTGTCAGTAGTTTGTGACGTCACACAGGTGAGCGTCTTCAATAGGTTTACGCACAATCTGTGTTTGCATGTAATTATGTACTTCAAGCTTAATTTTTCATCCTTGTAATTATTCCTGAAAGATTAAAATAACATGACGTAACAAACTACAAAACAACATGTCGAGTGTTGAGCTATTTCACTACAATATTGTAACATTTGTATCAAGTGATTCAACGTTAAAGCCCCAGCTCATCTCCATATATTTCCCAAGAGGTACACTCAGCGCGGTAAGTGGACAACATTGATTTATGTTAATTTCCCCGGAGGGACGCGGGCGGCGGCGCAGGCGCAGGCCGCCGTTAACGTGTCAAAATTGAATTTTCGGGTGATTTAATGCGATGTTGGTGACCCCTGGAGATATTAGATACGCAAGTTGTGGTAGTGGTACTTTCTTAGTGAGGGACTTGTAAGCTATAGAATAGAAGTCACTCAAACTGAGAAAAAGAGATGATTTAACTAGCATATTGATAAAAACCTTGAAATTAGACAGTTTTTGTACTGAATTGTTTTATTATTAAGATAAACTTTTCAAAAATTTTGTTTCATAAGACGCACAAGCATTACCTACCTATTTTTATTACACGCATCTTAAAACACTCTTTTGCAACATCATGAGATCATTTTTTTTGTCATCTACCTTTTGGGACCTAATAATAATATTTTCTTCTATATGTTATAAAGTCTATGTTCAGTAATCTGTCTGCAGCGCGTACGTACGGTACGACGCGGTACGACACGGACGGACATTAGCCGTGGAATGCGAGGTCGCGGGTCGGGGGTCACTGGAGTGCTCCCATACCAATAACGATACAACAACCTTCTTCCTAAGAAATGGCCGCCGTCATAAGATGGACGTGATTTAGGCCACGACTTATTTTAACTTACTTAGAGTAAGCAAGCAGTATACTTGCCTAGTTTCTACTCAGTGAAATGAATAACTGAAAGCTAGGTGCCATTATCGCGCACCAAGCTCAGATCAACATGCAAATTTGCGGGATTGGTTCGTACTGTTTATTTATTATGATCTTGAATTAGAAGTAGGTTCCATTAGCGTTAGATTATAATATAAGACAGACGTGAAATTAACTCTATCGAATTTTAATCGTTTGAGTAACTGCAGCGCGGTGTTATGACGGCGCCTGAGTTTCGGAGAACAAAAAAGCTTTACTCAATATTTGAACTTCTATACACTGATTGAAGACTTGAGTTTTGGCATTTAAGATTCATAAACTTACTATTTATTATTTGTATTTATTCGAAATGCTATTTTTTATTATTTCATTCAACATTTCAATACATTATGGGCATAGTTGTAGCTTAATTTGTAACGTCATAATATTTTAGGAGTTAATGGCCAAAAGTATGGTGATGTCATTTTAGGAGCAATTTGTAAGCGTTTGAATTAAATAATTAGGTAATTTATTACTGTGGGAACATTATTTCTAGTTAGCTAGCTACTATTTACTTGATTTAAATGAGCCATTTCCCTATCTAAATGTGAATGTAAAAATATATAGGAATTATTGACTTGATAAAATTAAATAAATACGAGTAAGAGAAACATTTGTATATATTTTGCAAGTTTTATTGGAATTAATGTGCTCTACGAGATTCTTCAATTTGATGATATTAATTATGATGAAAAAAATTAATATTTATTTAAATTTGTACACGATAACACACAGATCCACATCAGGTGGGTGATCTGCATCGTTAACATGTTAACAATTTGTAAACAAAATTGTATTTAAATATATAGGTACAAAGATACATGAGAATTGAACCATACGACTGCCACCATGTAAGCCATCCCTATAGAACTATGCATAGAAACCAGTTTATTATCTTTATTGTTCACACTAGCTGCACTTCACCTACAAGCGAATGTTGCAGAGTTTTATCTTGGCGTTTTGTCATCACATTCACACCTACCCGATTTATAATTAACAACCTATCTAAATAGCTAACATAACACATACACCATGACACACTACACATTTCATTATCACGTTTTATTTTACACGTTGTTCTCTTTTATTTTGTGATCAACTTTATACTTTATATCTGTTTTATTAGTTATCTTTCACCTTATTATTTTGGTTTGTCTTCTCAGTATCATCTGCCTACCTACATAAGTTGCTTATAAAATGTAGATTCGATTTGGTTTATGCACAATGTATATTATATAGTTTATATTAGACATTAAGAAAACTGTGAATCTAAGAATGAATAAATAAATAAATAAATAATGCTGGACGATCCACACAGCACCATCTAGCCCCAAAGTAAGCTACTCAAAGCTTGTGTTATGGGTACTAGATGACTGATATATTTAATACATTATATACTTACATAGATAGATATTTTTTATTATACATAAACACCCAGACCAACCAAAATAAATAGATAACAGCAATAATGACCCTATTTTCAGAACAAGCAGGCCTGTCTAGCACCTTACCAATTACCATCTTCCATCATCACCTATGCCGTCATCACAGTTTGTTCGGCTTTACACAGGAAATACATGGTCAATAGGTGCAGCAAGCTGACTAAAGCAAGTAATTACATTACATACAATAATGAGAAGAAAATTATCTATTCTATTCTATTATTATTATTTCTAAATTTAATAATAATTATTGAACGTTCATCTGATAAAACATTTTCAATTATCCAAAAGGCTTTTCAATTAACTAAGACAGGCAGGAAGCTAGCTCGCTAATAAGCTCTCCCGATTCAATTAAAAGATAATAGGAAGTGCGAGCGAAGCCGGGCGTGGAGCTAGCGGGGTTAATGGAATGACCTGGTGATGTTCACACTTGGCACCTGGATGGTTACAAGCATGCGATGATTGTAGGCACTACAAACATCGCAACAACAATACAATTTAGTCAACTACTTTAAATTTATAGTTTCCTGAAGTCGAAAACACAGGCTTTTCTACGGCAACAAATGCAAGAAACAGTAGTAGGTACCAAATCCAAAATTTTATTGACTTTTTCTTATTGGTTTTGAGTTTAGCTATATATGCAGCGCGTCGAAAAGCTGGACCGAACTCGATGGAACGTGGAGTAAAGTCAAAAGGTATTTGTCAGATAAAATCACAAGGATCACTGACGTCTTAAAAGTCAAAACTAGGTGGATCTAGGCGCCCGTCCCCGCGACCGATGCCGAGAAGAACTGATCAGGAACTTACGTAAATAAACATACGAGAGCTTGTGAGCTGGAATAGCATTTACTCTAGAAGTCTAGAAGAGTACCACGCGAGCGAACCCGCAGGAGGAAGCTAGTTATTATACAACTTTTCATAATGTATAATGTTTTTTATAATGTATTAAATACATCAGTCATCTAGTACCCATAACACAAGCTTTGAATAGCTTACTTTGGGGCTAGATAGAGCTGTGTGGATTGTCCAGCATTATTTATTATACATTTAGCACACAAAACATGCTTGTTTACTAAACCTCTAATTTCAAATATAAAATCTAAATTTAAAAAAGTTTCGAACGGTTTTGTCACGGTTTAGTAAACAATTAAAGTCTTTTTGTTACTAAACCACTTCTCTGACAAGTAAATGACCTAAGTTTACTAAATCGTACTTCTGCGAACCTCTTATCTGACCGGTAGGTTCCTGGCCACGATTCCCCTGTTTAATAGCGCTCAGCATTACATTTAATAGCAACAAGTACTGAGTAGGTAATATGCGGGATGGGATGGTCGGATGCTAACGGGTTGTAAATGTTACTGCAAATTGTTTTTCCACTGTAACAAATAAAATTGAATGCCCCGGAAGAGTTAGATAGAACTATGAGTTTAGTACGTTTTTACATAAATCAGCGACACAATAGCCACTTCAAATAATAAATAAATAAATAATAAAGAATGCTGGACAATCCACACAGCACCATCTAGCCCCAAAGTAAGCTTGTGTTATGGGTACTAGATGACTGATATATTTAATAACTATATACTTACATAGATAGATATTTTTTTATTATACATAGAAAATACCCAGACCGACGGAACAAATTTCTGCAGTTCGTACACAAATTTGTTCCGAGGCGGGAATCGAACCCGCAATCTCTTGCATCGCAGGCGGACTCTCGCCCGCTGCACCACAGAGGTCGTCGAAATAGGTTATTGTTACTACAATGATATACCTACCGACCCTATGTGAATATGTCGCTCTGTGTTCTTCAACTTCTACTGGCGTTCAAATTGTTGATAGCCCACAACAAGCCATAAACGTCCAATAATTCACCGGCGAACACGATGCGCACACGCATGATATCCCTAATCAATTTAAATTCCCTGGTAGCACGCGCGTCATATTAAGCAATAACATTCCATACATTCAGCTTTATTATTAAATATTGCTTCGAAATCTGAAGATTTAAATTATAGCATGTGTATCCAAATATTACCATAACACGGCAGAGAGCCCATAATGAAACAATTCCATAAATCTAACCATTCTTGCAGCATGTGCTCACAGCTGCATGACAACAGCTAGTCTACTTTCATCAAGGCATTATTGCGCGAGGGCCTGTACTTCTAGGCTTGGTCGCATCTAACTGGCTCCTAGACTCACCTAGCTTTAAGACGTTTCAGTGATCCTTGTTCATTGAATTTGACTTTGAAGTCACAACAATATTCAGTGCCCGCACTCTTGTGATATTTTCAGCTTGTATTCTAACTACCAGCGGCGATGGTCGTGCACAACCTGTTACGAAAAGAATACCAACTCTACTGCTCTCTACACAACGAGAGAATGTGCTAAATTGTGTTTCTTGGACGTAGGTAAGGAAGCGTATTCACTTTGAGAACCTCGAAAAATCTAAAAATTAAGTTGGTGTTAAGAACTAAGAAAACCTACCCGTGCCTTCACGTAGGTATATTTATTTATTTATTTATTTACTTCAGGAAGACCAACAGCTTATCAAAAACTTAAAATCTAAGCAATATAGGTTATCAGAGAAGCCAATTAGCGGTCCTCACGCATGGTCACAGAACAGATGATAAAAAAATGCGCAAACAAACATAACGGACTTAAGTACGTACCTATTTATAAAGATATAGAAATCTATGCCTTTTTTTCTCTTCGTGTTTATATCGAAATTATTGCCAACTTAATTTATTAAGTAAATAACATAAAAGTTTAGCAAGCTAAATTAGGTAATATCGTATACCTACCGTGCCTTCACGGACATTAATGTGTTAAAGATTACATCAGATAAAAATATTGTTATGTTGTTTTCTGTACATTTTAAACCAATACCTAATTTCACGTCGATCTGTGTGTGTAACTGCCTTCATACTAGTCGCAAATAAACCATTCATACGCACGGACGTTTTAATTTCACTCAGATAGGTACCAAATCATTATAGACCCTAATCTCCTGAACATAGTGGTCCTTCGAGCCGGATCGCGCTCTAAATTATCGAAGGAAGAATTAATTTTTGCATCGAACTTGAACTTGACGATCGCTCGAGCTGCTTACCGCGTGTTATCGCATCAATCATAACCTATCTTAGAACTTTTTACAAGGTGAATAACAACCGGCGTAATTACTCACGGAACTTGCAGTGATATTATAACTTATTGTGAACTGATATTGTGCGGTAATGAACAATGGCGAAAGTGCAAGATCTTGTTCATCAGTTAGAAGACTTGGCCGAGTTATTAAATAAAGCACAAGTTAACTTTAAAAAGTGCCCCAAAGTGCGTAAAACAAAAGGTTATTTACAAGCACGATTACAATGCATGGATGAGTATTGGACTTCGTTTAGACAAACACACATCGAGTTAGTGAAGCTTACTTCCAAAGAAGAGAAAAGTACTTTGTCGTATTTTGCTAGTGATGTACACAGTGTATGCGAGGATTTGTATATGGACTTGAAGGCGGACATGATGGATTGTTTACAACAAATTCAACAAAAGGAACCTAATTCAACTCACGTTCCGAGCATTAAGTCGAGTACACCGAGTAACCCAGAAGTAAAATTACCTCGAATCAACCTACCATCTTTTGGTGGAGCTTATGAAGAGTGGCAATCATTCGAAGATACATTTACATCGCTTATTCACAACAACAACGCGCTCAACGACGTGCAAAAACTCCATTATTTGAAGTCATGCGTTATCGGTGAGGCAAAGAACACAATCAAACATTTTCAAATCACGGAGAAGAATTATTTGCCTGCATGGAACAACCTAAGAAATCGCTACAATCAACGACGGCTTATTGTTAACGCAATTTTGAAAAGATTATTTATGTTGAAGAAGCTTACATCCCCATCACCTGTTCATTTGAAATCGCTGATTGATAACACTAAAGAATGTTTGAATAGCCTAAATAGTTTAGACATTTCTACTAGTAGCTGGGATCCGATTATCATCTTTTTGTTGGTACAAAAACTGGACAGTGAGTCACACAGAGCTTGGGAAACCTATGTAAGTGAAGAGCACTGGGAAGGGATACCTACTTTCGACAACCTAACAACATTCTTGGATAGCCGTATCTGTACACTGGAGTTGACAACATCATCATCCATGGCACGCGAAAAAGTGAAGACGTTCCACGCAACCACTCCTGCACAACACACCTGCACTTTATGCAACGAGAATCATCTGCTTTGTCACTGCAAGCAGTTTGGAAAGCTGGACCCGGACAAGAGAAGTGAATATGTGAGAGAAAATAGACTATGCTACAATTGCTTAGCCCCTGGTCATTCTATGATGTACTGTAGACAGAAAACTTCATGCAAGGTATGTGGAAGGCGGCACCACTCTCTTCTTCATTCGTTCACGAAGAAGGACACAGAGGAGAAGAAGCAAGAGCCTGACATGTCATCGCTGCACGCTAATGTAGAAGAAAATAAAGAAGAAGATCAGGACATCACAAATATAGCTACACACTTCGCATCACACTTCACCAGCAATCGTAAGAGTTCGCTGATGGCTACGGCTGTAGTTCCTGTCAGAAGTAGTTCAGGGCACACGACTTTACTCAGGGCTCTTATCGACTTAGGTTCAGAGGCATCATTCGTGAGTGAGAGGGCGGCTCAGAGATTAAAAGCAATCAAAACTCCAACCCACGCTAGGATAACCGGAATAGGTTCCACGGAGACACAGGTCAGTCATTCAACTCAACTTGAGGTTCTATCTAGATATGAGGACTCTTTCAGCCTCAATGTTGATGTTTTTATTTTTTCGACACAGCTGACTAAACAGTTACCTAGTAAGACAATCGCGCCTATTTCATGGTCACACTTGGATGGTCTTGTACTGGCCGATCCTAAGTATAACGTTCAAGGCAAAATTGACATGCTACTCGGAGTTCAAGTTTACGCTGACATCGTGAAAGGAAAGGTAATTAAAGGTCCCTCAGGTTCCCCATGTGCACAAGAAACAAGCCTGGGATGGATTCTTTTTGGTAAGGTAAATGAAGAATCACACGATGACAGAATTATTGTTCACCATCACCTGGAAAACCTAGATGTACACAACATGTTGAAGAACATGTGGCATATTGAAGAAACATGTACAAGAAGTATGACAGCTGAAGAAAGAAAGGTTATGTGAAGAGATATACACAGCTACTCATTCCAGGACAACAGATGGACGTTATGTAGTTCAGCTACCACTCAGAAGTGCACAACCAGTAGAAGAAATTGGTGAAACAAGAGATACAGCACTGAAGAGATTTTATCAATTAGAAAGAAGATTAGATAGTAAGCCGAAGCTGAAGGAAGAGTATAAGAAAGTAATAGATGAATATATACAGCTCAATCACATGGAAGAAGTACCTAAAGAGGAAGTATCAAAACCAGCCGTATATCTTCCACACCACGCAGTTGTTCGAGAAGACAAAGAGACGACGAAGTTAAGAGTTGTCTTTGATGGATCATGTAAAGGATCTAACGGCAAATCGTTGAATGATGAACTTCTAGTTGGGCAGCAACTGCAAAGTGATTTGCGAGATCTGATAATGAGATGGCGCATGAAGCCTGTCTGCTTCACATCAGATATCAAAATGATGTACCGTCAATTGTTAGTCAAGAAGAAGTGCACAGACTTGCAAAGAATATTGTGGAGACCAAATTCTAAAGTTGAAATTAAAGAATATCGAATCCTAAGAGTAACGTTTGGTACCGCAGCAGCACCACACCTTTCGGTAAGGACACTAATGCAACTAGCAGACGATGAAGGGAAAATCTATCCAGAAGCCGCAAGAGTAATCAAGGAAGATTTTTTCGTAGATGATTGCATGAGTGGAAGTTCAACTGTAAAAGAAACGATACTGTTGAGTAAGGAAATAACGACTATCCTAGAAAGAGGAGGATTTATTCTCCAGAAATGGGCATCGAATAGTCCTGAATTTCTTGCTGAAATAGAACCGACACTGCGAAGCATGCATACAATACAAGACATTAACAACGAATGTATGATCAAAACTCTAGGCTTATCATGGAACATGAAGACTGATACACTGCATTATAGATTCGACATACCACCGCAACCGAAACAAATCACCAAACGAAACATATTGGCCGACATACAACGTTTCTTCGATCCCCTTGGATGAATCAGTCCTGCTATAGTTTTAACAAAGATGTTGATCCAGAAATTATGGCTAGAGAAACTAGAATGGGACGATGCTGTAAGCGAAACTATTGCAAATGAATGGACAACACTACGAATTGGATTTGAGAAATTGAATGAAATTTACATTGATAGATGGATAAAAACGAACAAAGAAGACCTGGAACGAACTACTCTGCATGGATTCAGCGATGCATCTGAGAAGGCGTACTGTGCCGTGGTTTATGCCAGAGTAGAAACCAAGACAGGTGATATAAAAACAGCAATCATTGCTTCCAAGACACGAGTTGCACCTGTCAAATCCATTACACTGCCAAGACTAGAACTCTGCGGAGCACTACTTTTATCAAAACTCCTGACACAAGTCTGCGAAGCTATGAGAATTCCCAAAGACAAGGTTTACGCATGGACAGACTCATCGGTAGTTTTATCATGGCTATTTGGTGATCCTCATCGTTGGAAACTCTTTGTGAGCAATAGAGTGATCGAAATACTGGACAACATAGCAAATACCCAATGGCACAACATTCCAGCCTACAGCCCAAATTTTGGAGGACTTTGGGAATCCGGAGTAAAATCTACCAAATACCACCTGAAAAGAATCCTGACCAAAAACCTGACCTTTGAAGAGATGACAACGACCTTATGTCAAATAGAATCGTGTCTAAATTCGCGTCCCCTCGTTCCCATTGATGCTTCTGACCCTGACGTCACGGAACCCCTCACGCCCGGTCATTTTTTGATAGGCGAAGCCCCTGTTATGATCCCCAGCCCTGATCTACGCAATGTTAACGTCAATAAACTCTCACGTTGGCAATACACCCAGAAGTTGGTAAGAGATTTCTGGCATCGCTGGCAGTCAGAATTTATAACGAGACTACAAGAACGACCCAAATGGATGAAACGTGAGAAAGAACTAGAACCCGGTGACATTGTTATAGTCAAAGAAGATGGTTTACCCCCCGGGAAATGGTCCCTCGGTCGTATAACCCATAAACATGTTGGTCCAGACGGTAACACGCGAGTCTATAGTTTGAAGTGTCGTGGCGAGATTATAAAACGCACAAATACCCGATTATGTCAACTACCTATAGATAAGAGTGAATAAGATTTAATCTAATGCATGTTGTTTTTGCAAACTTACCCTCTTATTTATTTCGATTTCGATGTATTCAAGTACGTATACCTAACCTCTTATCTCAGTTAGTTTTATGGTAACTTACCAGATTTGTTATTGTAAAAGAGAAGGTAGGTATGTATTACTTAATTGTTAAATTTTTGTTTTTGTTATCAGTTCTTTAGAGACAACAGTTTAGTTTGAGAGAAATTTTTATTGTTTTTGAATCAAAGAATTTATAGGTACAGATTAACCTATGAAAGTGGGTATGTAGTAATCAGTAGGTACTTATAGCATGAACTTGTTGATTATTTTGTTTAGAAAGGACTATTGTCCTTTGGTGGGCGGCATGTTATGTTGTTTTCTGTACATTTTAAACCAATACCTAATTTCACGTCGATCTGTGTGTGTAACTGCCTTCATACTAGTCGCAAATAAACCATTCATACGCACGGACGTTTTAATTTCACTCAGATAGGTACCAAATCATTATAGACCCTAATCTCCTGAACAAATATAATTTATATATTGAACGGACAAAACGTGTACAGTCAAGCGGACTTCTCGCTTGTAAAGTAACCCAGCTCGTGTCTTCCTCGCCGGACACAAGCACACTTGTAAAACACAAACAATTAGTCATATTATCAGCATGCAGCCACGAAATGGTCTGTGTATGTACCTTCCTACGCCACTACCAGAGAACTAGCGCAGTATGTACCTACCTACGCCACTACCAGAGAACTAGCGCAGTATGTTGCCAGTTTTGTCAACGCCACTTATCGGTCCCTCATGGATTGCATACCAGCTTATATCCGTACCAATTTGTAAATACGCAATGTGTCTGCCTGTTTGTTGCTTGACGTCTATATTACTGAACCGACAGAGATGGGTTGGGCACGGAGATAGCTTGCATTTCGGAGATGTGTGGATAGTATTATTTGCATCTAGTTTTTCCATAAACGTTTAAAAATTGCATCGTCTCTTGCTTGCTATCACATTTGCCGAACTATTTTATAATGGTTTTAGTTTCAAAGTACGAAATATTTACCTATATATTTTTGCTACCTACAAACGCTAGTCACAAAGTAAAGTTGCGGTCTAAAGCTTGTGTGTCTATACTTTAGTTACGGCGTATAAGTAAACAATTTGACTCAACTTCCAGTTTCCATTAGAATAATTTTATTGATAACTTATCTCTGCCGTAATTTTCTAGAGACCGCTCATAATTTTGTGAAGTAATAGTCTGTATTTATGTGTTAGTTCAACTTTTCGAAGCCCCCTACTTATTGTAGGCAGTATTTCACTTTTTTGTCTTCTTCGCCGTTCTTCTTTGTCACAGATCCAGTTTTAGCAGTAGGTAGGTACAGATAAACGGAAACAGATGATAAGGTTTTAGTACCAAAGTACTACGTAAAAAATAACAGTGTTTTCAGACAATGAAAATGAAAATGGAAAATTTCTTGTCGAGCAACTGGAATTTCATGTAGCCTAACTATCTGCAAATTTCAGATTGCTGCATTGTGGATAAGGGTTTATTGATAGTAATAATATCACCCAGAAACCTTTTGAGACACATAGAGAAAATGAAAAAGGGGCTGCTAAATTAAATTACTTGGATTTAGAAATAGGTTAAAATCTTGCTCAAATTCATAATATACTCGTAACCTAACTCAAGACCATAAAGTGAACTCATGAGTTTCGCGGGCCGCGTTTAGAAAGTCGCTTATCACAATTAAGTACGTGAGATGACTTCCTGAGCTGATGCTGCGCCGCCGGCATGCTAACTGCCCCTAATGCGAGGGTTAGGGCAGAAGTACACTGGACGTTGCCACCACCATCATGGCATGATGGTCATTTTTAACTTTGGTGCGTAGCGGGAAACTCCGCTCCCCCAGAAATTATTAAAGATTCCAACGTCGAAGCCTCTTTAGGTTTTGTTCAATAAAATAGGTACCTACATAATAATTTCAGCTTCACATATTTTAGCTGTATACCTACGCTAAGTGAAAGCCTATCTAACTTGCGAGCAACTCTAGTGAAAAGCAGCAAAGTTGGTAGTCTTCATACTACGCTGACGATATTTAACTCAAGGAATAATACCTTTACTAGCAGATCCGGCAAACGATGTTGTGTCATATAAATTCGGCGAGAGTATAGAAAATTAGTAGAATAATATCGCTATTTAAAAATAGAACCTACTGAATATACACACAAAATTTCATCAGAATTGGTCCAGGCACTTCGGAGCTTTGTTATAAACAGATCACAGAAGAAAGATCTCAAGTAATATTTACCGTGCCTGGCCGTGCCTGGCTTGGAAAAAAATGCTCGGAAATTTTAGCAACACCTTGAAAGCTGCCTTACAATAACAGCCGGAAAATGAGATCTAAAATAAGTCAAAAGTATACAGTTGAGATGCGATCATTCCTCAAACCACGATTTATGCATTTAGGCGACACGTCACAACCGACGCGACCCGACGCCACGCGACTCGCATAGCTTAGTGGAGGTTGGTACTGTTAAAGATGCCTTGTATGATACATTTCATATTTATAAAGGCTGTTATGAATTTAGATGGGGTAGAAATGTTGCAAGAAAAATCTGAAAGTTTTTACAATCGCAATCTCATTTGGTTTGGTGATGGTGCGGTCGACGGCCGCGAACGCTTAATAATATCTATGGTGTTCGGAAAAACAGGCGCTGGTAAAGAATTCCATTCATGGGCTGACCGCAACATAAAAGTTGAAACAAAACGCTTTAGGTGGCATGTACCTACTTAAAAAGATACATTATTCATACCTATATCACCTACCTACTCGTATAATTCGGTTACTATGATCCAGAGTTTTTCAATCTTTTTGAATAAGTGACCTGTGTCTTTTTGAATGGGTTGACAAAATCTGGCAACCCCCTTGGGCCATAGATGTGTTTTTAAGGTTCTGAAAATCACAGATTGAAAAACACTGCTATAAACTGAAAATCCCTATAAACTGACCACAGGTAACAGTGGTAACTGTAAACCACTGTAAATTGACTCAGATTCGTCTTAATTATTCATCTTCTTAGCATAAATTTTATAACAATGTTTTTCTTGTGATTAATTACCTATTTGAAAGAAAGCTACGCAAGACATTATGATACATTATCTCTAATAATCCGTTTACGCCTAGGTAGTGCCCGGATTCGGAAAACGGTTGATTAGATTTTCATAAAAATTCCTCGCCATTTTTCCTTCTCATTAAAAGGCACACGATTGAAACATTAAAGTTAAAAAGACGGTCTCAGAAAGAAGATTTCAAGCCTCTATAAAAAAGATTCGCGTCGATAAAGTTGCACCGGAACCGATACAAATAACACCGAGTTACAGTCGACTCGGCCGGACCCGGACAGCACATAGGCACCGCATCGGGTTAATTGCCTCGATTTTATGTTTATTGTAATTGCATGTAATTGATACTCCGTTTGTCGTTGAGATTTACACTGTCGGGGACTGCGATTTACACAGCCGCCGCCGTGTGCTAGCGGGCCCGTTAGCTATGCACGTGACTTAACGAACAGGTACCTACTCGATCTAATACATTGATAATGTAGGTGTTTGTTGAGCTAATCAATGTCGCTCAAAGTCAGGTCTTTAAAAAACAACAAATAACTATTCTGTAAATAATAGATTAAGGGCCCGGCGACAGCGGCTCGCAGTTTCGAGGTGCGATTGGCTATTATTTCATTTTATTTCATTTCGGAGACGTTGTTTGAAAGAATAACTATCCAGTGACACGCATAAATACTGTTCGAATACAAATAATACAATAATAAAAGGGAAATGTGCTTGAGTCAGAAATCATTTTGGTATTAGGTAAACGTAAAGTGACTGAGAGTAGACACTGATCACAGTGTTCAGAGACTGGCAGTAGCAGGAGGGCCCACTAAACTTTCAACAACATCAAACCGTTTTTCTACATACCTACCTAATTTTTCTTTTTGCTCTCAAGTACGTTTGCAATTCGCAATGTATACCATACATACACTGACACAAGCACACACCACACAAATCTTTACTCACCCTCATACACACTATCACATCTATCCTGTGATACCCAGACTCTTAAGAGACTGGTAGTAGCAGGAGGGCCCACAAATTCACACACTCCATTCACAACAATTTCTACACATACTCACACCACCCACTCACATGACCGAATATTTTTATCTATTTAAACTCATTTTCTCTTCCCCCCCAACCTTCCCCCATCTCCCCTAGGCAAGACTGAAAAACAGCGCCTGGTCTCCAGACTAGGCAAAAAAGCTGAGTCTTGGCTTTTTAACTATGCAGACAAAGTCCGGACCACTATTCCCTAAAGCTATTGGATTATATTTAATAATAAATAAATAAATATGTTTCATTCTTTCTTTCCAATAATATTTCACTTCTCCAGCTTTTTATTTTTTTTGTATTTATGTTTAATTGTAGTATCTTTTAAGTAAAATTGTAACAAAATTTCTGTATACCTATCTATCATTATGTAATGTGTCTGTGTAGTTGAATGAGAATGAGAAAATGTATTTTCTTTCTTTCTTTCTTTCTTTTCGTAAGGCCAAACATACTAATACCAAAATGATTTCTGATTCGGGCATGTCTCCCTTATATTATTGTGTTTGAACAGTATTTATGCGTGTCACTGGATAGTTATTCTTTCAAACAACCTCCCCGAAATGAAATAAAATGAAATAATAGCCAATCGCACCTTGAAACTGCGAGCCGCTGTCGCCGGGCCCTTAAGTACAAGTAGTAGTAGCGATGGACAAATCTAAAGACTGTGGTTCAGCATGCGCTAGAAATCAAATACAACGCAACGTTTGTCGCAGGGCACAGCCTTATGTATGGACGCCACTTGCCACTGATGAAGATGAACTTATGTATGGACGCCACTTGCCACTGATGAAGATGAACTGTCAAGGTAAATAATTTTTACTGCAAGTGAAATCGCTGCCCTAATCAATTACATTTTGCTATATTGTATCTAGCTACTCAGTACTGATCCCTGCCGACAATCAGTCGCACTATCAATCACACTGTCTGTACAGTAATTAGGTACTGCGTGACTGTCCAATTACCGAAGGAGTTTTCCAAGCCAGTACCAGCAGGTAATTTACCGCCAGTTTGATCAGAGAGCGCGTCCGCCCGCTGCGGCGCGTCGGCTACGAATGACCGCCATATTTCTTTCTGTATAAGGTTCGGCGCATGCGTCAAAGCGATATTGGCGGATAAATCTGGATTGCACGCTGAGTTGTTGATGGATTGCTTCAACTATAGGTAATGATTGATGCTACGTCTCTCGTCTACCTACTACTTATATAATAGTCGCGAGTCAGATTCAATAGCCGACATTTTTTATTTTGTTAATAACAGACTATATAAATCATATTGAAAGCCGTAGTAAGTTTAAGTTCACACAAAACAACGTCCTAAAAAATAGAAAGCTCCAGGAACTCCACCTGTTCCAAATGATGAGTTGTGAACCTCGAGAGCCTCTTCTGAATAAACAACCATTCCAGTTTGTCATCGCAGCACTAAACAAACATTCATCTCAAGAAGTTACAAAAACAATGGTTCAGTAAAAGGGAGTCGGTACCTTGCGTTTCCAACGATAAGGTTTAAGACTGTGTGGCAATGTTTGCAGTGGACTGTACATCCGTGGGCGACTGTCCACAAGTGTGTTTGTATTGTAATGTTTGTGGTTAAACGTGTTAAACGACTATTAGGCTCATTCGGTTTTATGGCCCACAATTGAATGCAGGGAAAGGAATTCACTTCTGAGGTAGATCGAACCGAACAGATACCTAGATCTCGAGAATGTTTTAATAGTCTCTATGTATAAAGTATAATAGATATTCTGCCCTAAAACATAAAATGGTTCAGCTATAATTGAACAGACTTTGTTTTTCTTTCTGTATGTTTTTTTCTTCTATTGTAAGTACCTAATATGTTTTATACAAGGAATTTGAATACAATTCCTTGGTTTTATACCTACCTATTGTAGTTTCCTGTCCGTTCTGTATTTCTTCTTTTCTTTTTTTTTCTGTATGTACTTATGTGTGTCAAATAAATGTATTTTCTTTCTTTTCTTTCTTTCTAATTGTTTCCAAAATCTAAATCACACAGACTTTGAACTATTACTACGGGCTTAGTGCGTTTTCTGAGTACCTAGTGGTGTGAGTGAGTAGCCTGCTTGAGCTTGCTGTGTTTCTGAGTGTGGTTTCTGGTAAAATTACGGGCGCATGAGGCTTTTCATCATTTTGATGGACGCAGAGTTAATACCGTGCGTGACTTACGAGGCAATGCTTTGTTACAGGATGGTTACCACTTATCGTCAGGTAGCTATAGCCACAGCATATACGCTTATTCTATTATATAAATACCCTTCAGTTCTCTTAGTAACAAGTAAGTGCCCAACCACTCAAAAAAGACAGCGAATAGCACAAAAAATATCCACCTGTGATTCAGCAGACCGTGCGAGGCTAGAGATGAGAATGATAAAGCTTCTACATATGTCAATATCGACACAAACCATGAACATTGTACTTCATATTTTGATAAACAAATAAAAATTAAAGTTCCTCCCATGAACCCACTCCGATGCCGATCTGGATGAGGTATGTGAAATTAAATTAAATAAATTTAAAGAGGTGAATGGAAAGCCAAAAGTCAAACACAAGAAGTACACCTATATTATTTAACGTAGGTATGTAAAATAGAAATTAAATGGGAGTATATTTTATTTCAATATGTACTAACGTACTTTCCGAAAGTTATTTTTACGACTAAGCATCCTAGAAATGAAATATTTACAGGTTCTCATACAAAAGACTTCAACGCGCTCGCAGCCGTAACTATAACTAGTTTTAATTATGTATTAAAACGGAATAAAATAGAACAGCTAAACTACCTAGGTATTTCGTAGAAGGTTTTATTTTGGGGTTTTGATGATTTTTGTAAACATTTCTGGTTCGTTCCCAGACCTTTGAAATAGGCAACACAACTCAAATTATCTATTAGTTAATCCTATAAGAATTTCAGTAACATACTTAATTGATAATTTGAGTCTAATTCATGTTAATTTAAGTACTTATCGTCGTAATTGACGAACGTTGTTTTTACTCTCGCAAATGATCTTGTTATTTTGAAACTAAACCGTTGTAATGTTAACATTCCAGTGCTCTCAAGTACAAAAGCAATTAATCCGACGGTCACTCGACTCTTGCGCAACGCGTCGCGCACGCGCACGCGCCTTGTGCAATACACGTAGGTACCTAAGGAAAGAGCAATTAATCGATATTCGAATTTGCGTAGTAAAAACTCTCCGACTACCTAAACGAGCTACAAAAGTTTCAAAATCAGTAGTAACATGAGCCACATCGCCCTCCATAAACATTTCTCTCGTAACACTGGACCCCCAGGCTAATCAGGTCACGCTCATTGTTTAAGCTCATGCGCAGACGCAGGGGCAAGCCATCAAAATCTGCACGCTGCAGCCAATGGCAGCCCTCGACCACGCCCCCCGCCTCTCGAGTGAACGGCAATGGTGACAGTTGACCTAAGAAACTAAGGTTACCTTACCTTCTAAGCATGGACTATAGGCATCCGGAAAGAATCCGCAATAATATTTTTTTAAGCCAAATTGGATAATTTAGCAACTGTTAAAAATTCTGTATTTTAGTCTAAGGTATCTTATGAAAGCTAACATCCAAAAATGGAAAGCCCGGTGGTCTAGTGGTAGAAATCCTTCGCTTTCCGGATCTGGTGACCAGTTCGAATCTAATCGTATACTTAATCCAAAAACTTATGGTTGTCATGTTAGTGCTAAAACCTACTCCATCTCAATTTCAGCCCTAACCCTGCTTCCCGATGCTGTATTATCAATGCGAATTAGCTATGCAATTGATATAATGTAGCGGAGTATTTATAAATCCAACCTCCAAGCTTCAACCAAGTCTTCTGTACTCTGTACGGAGTTGTTCGGCCGACGTATTATACCTGCGGCCAGATTACCCTATTGTGGCTATCGAGATAGCTTTCATTTTGACATTTGATTCCCATCTATCCTATACAACAGCTACACACTTTGGGAATCAAATGTCAAACTGGAAGCCATCTTGATAGCCAGACAATAGTGTAATCGGGCCGCTGGCGCTGGTCCGCATCCGGGCGCCTGTGGTCTCGTCCCGCTAGATGTATCGCAGACCTACGACACTCGGTGATGGCGATCTCATTGCGATGGGCGTAGTGTAGCGTGAGGAGTTTGTGCACAAGTTACGATGCTTATTTATGAGTCGTGCACGAGCTATCGCGGCAGTTACTTTCAACCGTAAGTTGGACATTAGCAGATTTTTACGACGCACTCGTTAGTTTGAACACCAAAGTAAATCACCATTTAGCGGTAATAGATCTCGTTGAAAGAGTTCGCCCGGGGAAGCCAAGCCACTGCGATCGCATTGCTGTATCTATTCCAATTCGAAGGGACCGGGTGGTACAAATATATAGGCACTTTAACAAGGGAGGTATTTCATTGTCGTTGTCTCTGAAGTCATCCAAGATTGGTCACTATTCCAATTGCTCCGTCACTTTTTGTCCAAAATACGGTAATTTTTTTCATTGTGGGTTTCGTTATTACGAGTACTTTGTTATTTCTAATTAAAGAGAATAGACACGATCTCCTATTGGTATTTTTTATCTCGTTCGCCCTGGCGCATGGCGTGTGGCGTGATCGGACCGAGTACTCGATTCTTGGCCTCATCAATGCTAGCTGCAAACGACTCTAGTCCTGCAGAGGCTGCGATGGCCATTAAAACAAACACTGGCCGGTGTTCGCGTCATATCTCCGATCGCAGGGTGTTGCAATCTGGACTCGTTTGTTGCAATTTTCTCAACAAAGTTACTGAGATAAGTGAGCACCTTGGGACGTAACATAGCGGAGGTGTAGCAGTGCTCAATTATCTCTTCGACCTTCGCTTGGAAATTGTTGACTGTAAATTTATAACCGATTTTAAGAACTAAGTAGGAACCTATTTTTAATGGGTTACAATAAAACTACTTAGCATTAATCGGCCTTGCACAGGTCACAGTTAAAAAGCCAACAGCTTTCCCGTTTAGGTTTCCCAGGATATATTTCAGGATTTTGAGCACTCACACATCGACTTCCGTGATCGTTATACAAAGGTTATCTGGAAGATAATGCAATAAAGTATTTTCAATCAATCGTTAACAACGTCATCCCATCGTCATAAGCGACGGCTGAACTAAGAACTATGAGCCTTACTACAAAAAAATAGGCAAACGTTAAACACTGCCTAAACTTTTGACATCTCTTGCCATTGCGTAATGGCAGACAGAGACAGCGCTACTTATAGACATTGTTTAAAGTTAGACACCGTTTTGTAGTGAGGCCCTATATGTTTTAGAGAGAACAAGCAGATTCTTTTAGTGTGAACGATGTAAGGCTGGTAGGTACTTTAATAAAAAAAGCAGCAATTAAATAACGTTTGTTACAAGACGGCGACCGCTTCTAATGAATTTCTCTTTAAACGATATAAAATTCACACCATTCGTAAGAGGGCTAACGAGTGGTATCGGGATCTCCTGGCGTAGCGATGTGGTGCGGGTATGGGGGCATCGCAGGATCGAGGCGGTAAATAAGGTACAAACGATCGCAGAGCACGCCACCGGACAATGCTGGGGCGGTGTTACTCAGTCAGGTCCGGGGCACATCGCTTAGTGCAGGAGACAGCGCTCATCCAACCTAACATAACCGAATATAAAATTAATGTAAAATTTTTGCCGTGCCCCCAGATTCGCAAATGGAGACTATTTTGCAATTTGCGAACATTTTGCGAAGGACCAGCGGTGGATTGCTAAATTAAATTGGCTAACACAAAACCTTTACAAGACTAATACCCGGTTTCTGGAAGCTCGATCAGCACTAATCGATTGTCAAGTAACTTGTTATGCTTTTACACAAATTAGATAGAGATAGCAAGTGACTTGACAGCCGATTAATGTTGAGCGCGCTTTCAGAAACCGGGGTTAAGATTCCCGAGGTAGGTTAGCGATAAAGTGGAATAGGCTCCTAAACAGATGGAGCGCTGGGCCGCCGCCGCCGCCGCCGCCGCCGCCGCGGTCGGCGCTGGCGTCGTGACCGCGCTGCAATTGCACGTCACGGCGCGGTCGCTCGCCGTCGCCGTCGCGGGTTATTTATGAGAGCCGGCGCGCGGGCCGCCCGCTCCCTCCTCCCCGCAGCCCCGCGCGCTGCACTGCGAGCCTCGCGACACCATGCATCTGCAATCCGACGGACTTTCCAACAGGTTTCCTGCCCGGGATCCCTACAAATCACTCAGTTACGTACGAGTCCAAATATGTATTTTCAGTAGAATCGAAAAATAGCATAAAATTATTTGATTCATAAAAAAAATGCATATCAGAATGTCTACCTACTTACTTACGCATAGTTGGTTGACTAGAAAGAAAGAAAGAAAACTTTTTTATAAATTATACTTGGACGGTTTCTTTTTTTTATCATTTATTATTTAGGAAAATTACAGTTAGGGTGACGGCTCCGGTGACAGCGGCTCGCAATTTCGAGGTGCGATTGGCTATTATTTCATTTTATTTAATTTCGGGGAGGTTGTTTGAAAGAATAACTCTAAAGTGACACGCATAAATACTGTTCGAACATAAATAATACAATAATATAAGGGAAATATGCCCGAATCAGAAATTTAGTTTTTTTGGTATTAGTATGTTTGGTCTTACGTTTACCTAATACCAAAATGTAGTAGAATGGTGTTGAGAAACAAAACTTTGGTACATGTAGGTAATCATTTTAACAAATTTAGCAATAGGTAGTTTATTCTAGATAGGTACCTTCTCTACATTGACACGATAGAGGAAGAAGGAAGAAGAATTCTTTGAATATGCAATTACTTTCCACGATTGTCGAAGTCAGCCATGGCCACCGCAGCCGGGCGCTAGCGAACGGCTCGGTAGGTAATCTATCTGTCACGGGATATGGCTCATTGTGAACGATTTTACATCCTGCCCCCGATGCATCTCCCGTTCGCAGAGGTTATTGCAGAAAATGTTTCGTATTGAAGCTTTTGTTTATGGAGCAGATTTGAACATGATTATGTATTGTATGGCGGTGACAAATGTTATGGGAGAAATGACTAGCTTCGGATAGGTACCTACCTAGGTATATGTATTATTCAACTAAGTACTTAGGTGCATAATCATTAGTTACACCTTACCTACACCTACAGAGGGAAGTACCTTCTAATGACTGTTCCAAATGAGACAAGTTTCTATTCTTGTATTCACTCAAACAATAATAGGTACCAACCTAGAGTACCTGACTTTGTGATAAGTAGGTACCTACGTTTATTATAAATTAGTGCTGGGCACTACTAGGCACTTCTCCTATTTCATTGTAGGTGGGCAATACTTAAGTTCATTACAATTTTGTAATATTTATAATATTTTTGTAATAATTCGCATCACAAACTTGTATTTACACGATTGCTTACTTATAATAATATTTTGTTAAGGTTATTTCAACATCAAAACCATAAATACTTAGCAACTGTACTTTCCATACTAATTCATAAAAGCTTTGAAAATAGAATACCGCTGGAATGCTGACAACACACCCAAATAAACAGCCAAATGTTTGATCCGTTTGACCTAAGTCCTAGACCGTGATACAGTTAGATATAATAACTTTCGACAGTGACAACAAGACAGTATATACAATACATCGTTATAGACACTGTAATATCAATATTTAAATTCATGCAGTCAAGTGAGAAGCTAATTATTAAAGCTGTTTCTGATTATTAGTGAACCACTTTGCTAACATTTCATTTCGCAAGTTATGGCGCCATAGACAAATTTTGTTATTAGTGCCTGGCAAAGGTCTTCCTCCACGGGGCTTTGGTTAGAACATGACTCGACTGCATTCTACGAAACTGGCTACAGGAGAAAGGTATAAGTATGCTTAGAACAACAGATCTTCGTCGCCCTCGTCCAGAAGATTGACACCGGTTGCGTCGCCCACGTCTTTGCCAGCGAGCAGCATGGCTTGCTTTCTCGCCTCCGCCTTTTGCTTGATAATCTTTTTCTTGTCCTGGATCTTCTTCAGCCGGTAGAACTCCTCACGCTCCAGCTCGTCCAACTCGGAGATGATGTAGGCCAAGGTACGCTCCAGTCGAGGGATGATCACATGTTCAATTGCGTTGACACGTCTGTTAGTGATCTTGATGACCTCATCCAAGGTGACGAAGGAGGTCTGAAGAGAGGCCAGTTCAACCAGAAGTTTGACGGCGCTCTGGAAGTTTTTCTTCAGCTTGGCGAGTTGCTGGCCACCTCGCGCCAGTCCCGCGAGCTCGTACGTGTCTGATCCATCCTGGTAGGACTCGAAGACTGGCAGGGTTACACCAGCAACATTGTCTTTCTTAGAACGGATCTTAATTTGAGCCTTTGTTACGTTTTGGAGTACCACTTGGTTAAAGTCGCCTGTTAGGAAGGGAAATTTAAATTAGGAGGGGAACACCTAAAATATTAAATAATAAATATTACCTAATGTGAGAAATCACTACCACGCGGGCTAAGTTGCGGGTGCAGCTAGTATTAGGTACCTATATATTCCTATGTTACATTTTACAATAACCCAACTTCACCTTTCGTAAACTGTCACCTAACTGTTGTTAGGTTTATGATTACCTTCTTATAATTGTTGTCAGTAATTTATATTTACTTTAGTATTTGTTTGATTTATATTAGGGAATGTCTTATTCCACCTCCTGCGGATGTTATCTTGGTAATAAGCCTTTTTCTAATCTAGCCTCTTTTGTACAATTAAGAAAAAACCATGACGCAATACGGACAGGTTGGCAGATGACATCGGGAGATTTTTCGGAGTACTAGCTTGATGGTGGCTGTAATTAAATAAATTGGAAAGTATTGATTGTATTAGTAAATAAATGCAAAGAACACAAATGAATGTATTGAGAAGTAAAAGCAGAATAAATGCTTGGTGATATTGACACTGGAGCTTTGATTGTTAATACCTGACCACCCCCAAAAGGTCAGAATGTGGGATCGACGGGAAAGATTATCACTCTATTTTTCCGTACCACGTCCATGATTATAACAAAAAGGGAAGTAGGTACAGTTTTTCTTGTAGGAATGTTTATGTATTTACATGAGTTTGATTTCGCTTTTGCGTTTTAATCTAGGTATCCCATCGAATCTTGAGAGATTACATAATATAACCGGTTTATTTTAGCGATAAGTTTTTTTTTTGATGCATGCAGGTCGCATTTTTTTTTATCAATACTCAACAAAGTTTTTTTTATTTCGCATTGTTGCATCCATGATTTCATTCTATATTTTTATTTTACACCTATTTTTTTTTAACTACATTTCTGGCGACAATCAGCGTAGATGTGTATGTAACCCCAAGTGGGTATGGACGCAGGTTACTGCATTACAGGGTACCATTCTATTAGGTGAGGAAATGATTAATTAAATATGGAAAAATTATAAATGCAGAAAAAAATATGTACAATCACTAAAGCAGCTTGAAAGTTTCAGATAATTTAAGAATGAACGATAAAAGTACCAACGATGGCCAGGAAAAGGCGGCATCCAGTAATCATGGTGGAACTCGTATGCCGTATGGCAGACGTATGGAACGTCTGACGTACGATGAATCCGTGGGATCGGATGGTGGAACTCGTACGCCGATGCCGTATGGCAGACGTATGGAACGTCCATAGTCGATCTGGAGGATCGGATATGGATAATCATGTGACCAAACGAGGGGAAGGTTTGGCTCATGACGGAAGGAATGGAAATTTATTTATTTATTTACCGTTTATATCATGTGACCAAACGAGGGGAAGGTTTGGCTCATGACGGAAGGAATGGAAATTTATTTATTTATTTACCACTTATATCATGTGACCAAACGAGGGGAAGGTTTGGCTCATGACGGAAGGAATGGAAATTTATTTATTTATTTACCACTTATATCATGTGACCAAACGAGGGGAAGGTTTGGCTCATGACGGAAGGAATGGAAATTTATTTATTTATTTACCACTTATATCATGTGACCAAACGAGGGGAAGGTTTGGCTCGTGGCGGAAGGAATGGAGATTTATTTGTTTATTTGCCGCTTGTACCACTGGTGGATTGTGCAAGAGGACTATCTATTGCGTCGGCGGTGGAGACTTCGGCGGCCGCGAGGATGGGATCGACGAGCTGCTGAGGCGAATGGTCTGGGTATGGCGTTTGTTTGTCTTTGCGGCTTGGGCACCGAAACAATAACATAGTTCACATTATTTACAATGTTTTAACATGACTATATGGGTGTAATTACTATATGGGGAGGACTATATGGGGTATATGGGTGTAAGATTACATTATCGATACACAGAAGTTATTGCAAATGGCTCTTAATAGGTATTATTCTCGCAGTACTTCAAGGAAATCTTATTCGAATGATATAGTTAGTCCGCGAAGGCGTCGGTGTCGGGATACATATGTTGGGGATGGCGTTGAGATGGAGTTGTGCACGGTGTGTAGAGCGGTGATTCTTGACGAGCGGAGGTGCGCGCGGGTTTCGGCGCGAATGGATGAACTCGCCCGGTGCGGGATCTGGCGCGTTGTTCAGGTGCACTGAGCCTGCTTGCTTCGGAGATTGGCTCTGAGCAGTCTATGGTGGATTGGGAAATGGTGTGGCCGGACGGGGGGAGGGTCTGGCTGCTGATGGGCAGTGGGTGCACATGGAAGGATGCAACGCAGGCATTCTTGGTCTGGTTCTGGAAACGACCGACCCTGAGCATCGTGAGGATCTGAGAATGATGGCTGTGAGCTATATGCAGGGTTTCCCCAGGTTGAAGGGGCGTGAAAGTTGTGACGAGTGGGGCTTTGCGGCAGAGGACTTGTTGGTATTGTAAGGTATGATCCGCTATGCCAGGATGTTGTCTAGGAGTGGGTTTGGGTCTGCAGAGGATCAGGGGACGGGGGCGAGGCTGATTTTAACTATTGATTCCGGATCGTTTGTGCGCGTCAGGGAGGCTGGGACCTCGATGGAGTTGTGGACGAGGCTAGGAAGACATGTTCAGTGATTCCGGCTTCTCGAGAGAGAAATGTCTTTGCTGCGACATTTGATGTCCATATGGCAGGAAAGCTGTGATTCGATGACTGATTGGGATTGTTCTGGTTCTGATTCTGTTGCTCGGGTTGTCGAAACAGCACAAAAATTGAAAGGAACAGGATTTGCAATTACGAACGAGTGATGGGTAGGATCATTATTATTATTAGCGGGATTGTCAGAAAAATATGCTCCAATGATCATGGCGATAGAACATTCAGGATTACCACAGACTCGTTAAAATCGAAATTAATCGATTTGGAAGTTTCTTCAAATTACACTAATTTGGATGCCGGCAGTGGCGCTGCATTCGCTGCGAATAAATCATAATTGAAGTGCTACAAGTGTAAAGAAAGTAGGCATTTAGAATTCAATGAATAAGCAATCTAATGCTTTAATGTGGTATTCCTGAATGGACAGTATTAACAAAATTGAGTGGTACATAGACTTCGGTGCAAGTGCACGCACACATGACGTCAATTATGGACCGGCTAACAAATGCAAACTTTATGCCGACAGTAATAAAGTGACTGATCGCAACTACGACATCACAGTAAAGAATGTTTTGTGCATTCCGAAGTTGTCAACAAATCTGATAGCGGTGAGTGAACTTCTAAAAAAAGGGAAACAAAGTAGTGTTTGAAACGAATAATTGATAAATAAGAAATCAGAAAAATGAGCGTGACGACGGCACACTTAACCAATGGTGTTTACAAGTTGAATATAAAAACAACAGATTGTATGTCTACAACACTGGCATTGGCGAGTGCGGAACTATGGCACAGGCGTCTGGCACACATAAACAGCAATTGATAAAATGAGATGATGATTTGAATAAAATGAGAAATGGCATCGTAGAAGGGCTAACATTTTCTTATCTTAGTGACACAAAAAAAATTATAATGATGATGAGTGACACAAAGAAATAGAAATGTGTTACATGTTGTGAGGGCAAACAAATGAGACTATCTTTTCCTCATAGTGAACAAAACTGCACGGAAACACTACAAATAGTCCATGCTGGTGTATACGGAGCTATGGAGATAAAGTCCATTGGAGGTTAACATTATTTTTTTTAACAAAAAAAATGGAGATTCTACGGACAGATAATGAAGGTGAATTTTCTAATAGTGTGATGGAAAACTATTTAACCAATGAAGGTATAATTCATTAAAAGACAACAGCATACACTCCAGAACAGAATGGTGTCTGTGAGCGAGCTAATAGAAAAGGCCAGATGTTTGATGCAAAATTTTGGGCGGAAGCGGCTAAAACTCAAAACTAGGCGTGCAATAATTTTGTTTACATATAAATAAAATGATAAAGGAAAAAAAGAGACAGTCAACAATATTAACATAACAATACAATAGAAATAAATTTAATCAATAACCTACCTACATATTTAACTATAAATTTTACCTATATTATTTTGATAAATGTCAATACAGATATTATTTTGTTAAATGTCATTAAGGATACTATGGTTTCATAAATTCATTCATTTCATAAAAACAGTTTACAAAACAATTATAATTTTAAAACAATACAAAACACAGCAGAAGCCTTACACTTCCGTAAATATGTTTAATTTTATAATCTATACGACGATAGTGTAGCATTTAAAACCATTTTTAGAAAACCATGTTATGGCACAGAATATTTCCTAGGCTATATGGGTGCAGAATGAACAAAATGATGAAAATAACCTAGTTCAGACAAGAGGTTCAGACAATACAGGATGTGTTGGAATCAAGTGAAGAGAGTAGAAATTCATTGGGGGATACTACTTTTAAAGAATCTCTGGCTAACTTTAGTTCAGATTCATCATTTTATATGGATCCAGATGAGACTGGCGGTGATACTTCGATTGACTCAATTATACCAACAGATATTTCATCAAGTGAGCTTCCAACACTAGGTGGTCAAGTAGTTGAAAACATGAGAACAGAGAGTGCGAAAAAAACCCAACTCGCTATGGTTATGCAAACTTGTGTGTTTCAAACAACTTACCATGACACGAGGAGATTGACTTTTTCGAAGCAGTCAGTGGACCAGAAGCAGAACAGTGGAAGCTGGCTATGCGTGAGGAGGTACAGTCATTCGAGTACAATGATGCATGCGAGCTCATTGATAGACTAGGTGATACCTCAATAGTGCAATGATGTATGGACAAACAAAATAAAATTTGCAGTAATGATTGAATTGACAAAGATATATGGTAATGAAAAAATAATAGTAGGTAGCTGTTCAGGTTGATGATTTATTTATTTATTTTTTGATATTTTCTACATGCAAAGATAAGACAGAAATAAAAAAAAGAACTATATTAAATAGGTTCTGAAATTAAGATTAAGGATCTAGGCTGTGTAAAACGTTATTTAGGCATGAGAATTAATGTGAATAAAGAGTACTATAGTATTTGCAGAAACATAACATTATTGTATAAAATACTGAAGCAGAGTATGTAGCATTATCAGAGGCAACTAGAGAGGCTATATTTTATATTTGATAAATTTTATGCAGAGAATGAGATTATTGGTAAATTATGTGTTGTTAAGAGTAAATTGCATTTCGAAAACCAAAGTGAATTGAAATTGGCAACAAATCATCAATCACTCAATAGAACTAAGCATATTGATGTTCGTTACCATTATGTTATAGATGCTTTAAAATATAAGTTAATTGAAGTTAAATATGTTTCAACTCAAGATATGCCTACTGATTTATTATATAAGGGATTATTGCCAAGCAAGCATTATAAGCTCTTAAAAATTATAGGTCTTATTCCTGATTAAATTTTAGTTAATTTTGATGGTTGTTATGTATCTTACACTTATACTTTAGAAGACTTATTTTGTTAAGTAGCGGTGTTATATTTCAGTAACAAAATGTAACAAGCAGCGCCATCTATTATGTATTATGTGTATTGTCATGTTTAAATAAGTCAGTCGTTAACTGAAAGTGTGTGTTATTACAAATTGTTGGTTTATATCTTTATTCAAATCACTGAACTGTTATGTACTGTAATGATTATTCAATAAAAAATGTATAATTGCTTATTTAAAGAAGCGTGAGGACACGCTAGGCACAGGATGGCCGAGCTGTTAGGTTTATGATTACCTTCTTATAATTGTTGTCAGTAATTTATATTTACTTTAGTATTTGTTTGATTTATATTAGGGAATGTCTTATTCCACCTCCTGCGGATGTTATCTTGGTAATAAGCCTTTTTCTAATCTAGCCTCTTTTGTACAATTAAGAAAAAACCATGACGCAATACGGACAGGTTGGCAGATGACATCGGGAGATTTTTCGGAGTACTAGCTTGATGGTGGCTGTAATTAAATAAATTGGAAAGTATTGATTGTATTAGTAAATAAATGCAAAGAACACAAATGAATGTATTGAGAAGTAAAAGCAGAATAAATGCTTGGTGATATTGACACTGGAGCTTTGATTGTTAATACCTGACCACCCCCAAAACTGTAAAGCCTCTTATCTCCACATCCCCTAACTTAATTTTCGCGCTGTTTTCTTATCTCCCGTTGCAGTTCTCATCGACAAACTCCTAAAATGGTGTAAACAAACTGTAACTTATACATAACGAGCGGTTAAGATAAACCGGGAGATAGTGCTCCAATATCCTATACCTCGAACATAATAACCACTTAGCAGGTGATTACACCCGGCAACTTAGCTAAACTTATAGAATAACTAGCGACCCGCCCGCGCGCCCCTGCTTCGCACGGGTGCACATATCATGCATGTATTATACATATAAACCTTCCTCTTAAATCACTCTATCTATTAAAAAAACCGCATCAAAATTTGTTGCGTAGTTTTAAAGATTTAATAAGCTTACATAGGGACATAGGGACAGAGAAAGCGACTTTGTTTTATACCACGGAATAGAGAAAACCACTATGTAGTGATGACAACAAAGTCAATCTGCAGATAGTAGGGGTATTTACAAAAACTGTTGAGCTATGTCACCACCGCTCTGTTTTATAATTATCATAAACCTGAAGTAGGTAATCTACTGCTAAGGTTTTCTCTGTTTCGTGGCTACTGCCTCCCCCAGACATTTCCGGTAAGAACGATTTTTGAGCTTTTCACATCCACTTACTTCAGGATCTTCATTATGGACATTCTGCGCTTCGTTTTTATTTATGTACTTATATATAATATTTATGGAAGTGTAAGAATGTAACTTAAACTTTTTACATAATAAGTATTCTCTAAACTTTATAAGTGGTGAAAAAGGGAGCGTTTGTCCACCAGTCGAACGATACAGGCTAAAATAAAGGTGTGTTAATTTACCTTTATCTCGAAGATGGCGCAAAATACATACATACAAATAGGTGGGTAACTGGCAGTAGTACCTACCTTACTCTGTGGTAGTTAGAGTGGCCAGTCTAATTAACCTAGAATGGTTCGCGGAAGGAAAGCAAGGCGCCTTCGTGCCCAGTACCTTGTGGCTACACCATGACACGATCACCCCGTAACGATACAAGCGGCACGGGAGGTTACTGACTGACCTGACCTTACGATTTAAGGGATATGTTGGTACCTGTTCTATAGCGGAAAAAACTTGGACACACCTAAGTTACATGCAGTAAGTATAGATAAATTACATAGAATTTAAAATCAGTTTCAAGTTATAAATTATTTACTTTGTAATCAGCCGGAACGGAACACAGAATTTTCTGATTATTATATTTTTCATCTCGAAGACGCCTTTACCTCTAGTCTAGTCTAGACAACCGGGTGAATTAGCGTTACGTAAAACGAAATGCTACGCTTCCGTCTATAATTCCCGTTTCTTTGGTTAGCAACTATGCTAACTGATTGCATGCTCAATTCCTAATAAGAGCACTGAATTTCTCAGTCGTGAGGTTGAACTGGACCACTGACAAGAGATCATTGCTCTTCGTTTGAAATTCAGATAGAATCTAGCTTGAATTATTGAAAATCTTAGCTCCAATCAATCGGCGAGTCCTGGTTAGCGTGCTGGGCGCCGCGCGCGGTCACGACGCTCGTTACCGCCACATCTGACTTTTTGATTCCAGTCGTCACTCGCCAAGTGTGAAATAATGAGACGCCGTGACAATACTAACAGATGTAGTCGATTTGTCGATACGTTACCGACACGCGAGCGTCCTTGCGCTGGCGCTGGATGGCCGGCTAATGGCGCGAACCCGCTCGACGCTCGTTATACGGAAACAAACGACGCGACGCAGCCAGCTAGTCGAATGGCTACACGACCATGTAAACTGAGCCCTGATGGATGGCACTCTTCAGCGAGAGGCTCCGAAGGCGTGTGAATGACTCCGCGACACTTCGAGCTGTTAGCCGATTTATGAAGATGAACTTCCCATTCAAAGTCGTCCCATTTATTTTTAATAGTTTACAGAGAGCGATTTATTTCCATGTATATCACAAAAAACGCGATAAAACAAAATTAAATTTATTAATCCTCTAATTTATCGTACAGTAGCTGTCATTCAAATTCCGATTCGACACGATCACGGCACTTATAACGGTAGCGATAAAAAACGTTTACGATAATCGCTCTCGATGATCCATTCGATTGAAAATAATAAATGAATGATAATCGATCCGATTTCACGCCGCGATGCGCGACTCAAATCGGGTGCAATGAATAAAAAACAAATTCGCAAGGGGCAAAGTTGATAGTGCGACAATTGAAAAAGGGACAACTTAATAGAGTAACCACATGTCGCTTAGATAAATTAAAAGAGCTATACATATAATAGCATTTTTACGCGAGCTCAGACAATGGGCACTTGCGCAGCTGACTCTATAAAAACGCCGAGTATTCTTTAGACCCTTCGCGATCGGTGCACGATAATTTCATGGGTTAGAATAATAATGTCGACAAGTGCCCAATCCGCAGTCTGTTCACGTTCTGAATGTTTTATTGTTGTAAATAAACTAGCATTGTTTGGAGATAGGTACTTACATTATGGCTTGAACTTTTTCCTTAGATTCTCTCAACTCATGAGATGGATACAATTGATCGCTTTTAATAATTTTTTTGACGAATACTGTTTGAAAAATCCTACAGAATAACAATAGAAGGGTCTAGTAAGAATTGTCTCACTAAAAATAAGATCGCATTACCAACACGTTGTAGCCTGAATAACGAAACAAATAGCCTCACAAATGAGTCGTTAACTGCTTACAAGGCTCGCCTCGACTACGACTAAGGAGATAGTGGTGACCCCGACTTCTGACCTGTGAAATCGCTTCATTAGGCTAAGTTTCGCTAAAGTTTATTTATTTTGTATTTAGCTTGTTTTCAGTTCTATTCGAGTAGCATTCAAAATAAACGCGGAATTTAGGCTACTTTGTTATGAAATAACGATAGGCAAAACTAGATGGCTTGTTTTAGCGCTATCCAGTCCCAAGGTACCTACTTACCTACCTACAAAATATCTTTCAAAAATATCGTGATTATTTTCATCACGTAACTAACCGCCGCCTGTGGCTTCGCCCGCATAGAGATTGGTAACTTTAATACGTAGGTATATAAAGCGTTTTCCCTCACATTATATTTTTACTCCCTAAACCTATATGCGAAAGATCCATTTGGATTTTTGTTGCATCCCAATCAGTTCAGAGTTAGGGCGTGTAACCTAATGGCTACAAACATCCAAATAGAACTTTCGCATTCATTAAATAAGATAGGATATTCAAAAATATAAATATCCAGTTTAGGAGAGCTATCCAATGGGCCGCCGTCACAATAAAACGACTTTTTATCTATTTCATTGATTTAATAGACATGTAGGATTACATATACATACTCTCATCATAAAACTATTATATGCATTATACTTTAGCTAATGTGAGTCTAACTGTGAATTGGTTAACAGAACTAGTAGGTATAAGTAATATGCGCTTGCGCAGACGGCTAGTTAACGAGAACTCTAGAGGCACTCTTCATGCACAGGTACATAAGACTGATTTACACAATATTTCTTTACCTTGTGAATCTAGCGAGTTAAGTCAGAAGAGATGTTCACCGGGGTTGTTTTAAGTTAGATGGAAACTTGACTAGCTGGCAGCACGATCCTGCAAAGAACCGTGTTGCCAGCGCGGCAGCGTCTCAAATAAGAGACAAGAATGAAAGTTTATTGTTTGCCTTTTAATCATTTACACGTTGACATTATTGGGACCAATGGTAGCCAATGTATAAGCACTCAGGTAAGATTAGTTGGTCATACATTAATGAATTAGTGTTTGTAATAGTATCTAGGGACACTTATAACGACATTTAATTTCTTACTACAGTCCAAAAAGTGTGCCAGTAAAGTAGCAGTCATGCTGTATGCATATTGTAATACCTACCGAATTTAACGAAATATATGATGTGTGTATAGAATATGTTATTTCCCGTCGGTATGGATGGAGTATCTCCAGAGTTCCCTGAAACTAGAGTTCTGTGCGAAGCCAGCAGACCGCATATCTACACCTGTCAGCTACAATAAACGCAAACTAAATGAAAACACAACTCCATGCTGCAAGATACACTTTAACATCCAACATTATTTGAGATTTTGTACAACAGATCATAAGTTTCAATAAAAATATTAAAGCAGTAAAATAAGAAAACAAAAAAAGAACATAGGGTGACTTATGGAAGCTAAAAATTACGACAATTTCTAGCTGCAATTTTAAAGAAAATAGTTCGTAAAAAGGACAGCTTACAATTTGCCACAAATTTATCCCGTTAACAAGGGCTGTTAGGATGACACTGGCAAAAATGGCCTCTCTCCACCAACTCGAGATTCAATGCTAATCAGTAACGTGCAAGTTATTGAACGGCTATCGTTCAATGCCGGCCAATATTTGCGATACAGCATGCGTTGGTCAAATCATTTTGCTATTGTAAGGGTTGTTACCTCAGGTGGTATAAGAATTACTTGAACGTCGTACATCACAATGCCTTTTTTTTAGCCCTTTGGTAAGCGTTAGCACCGCGCGACGCACAAACCATTCTCACGTAATAAGCTTCAGCGCTGTTTTTGAAGTTGAACTGACTGTCAACGTTTAAACCAATCTCATTTTTTCAAAAAGATTGGATACTATTGTTATAAGTATTGTGTGGAGCATCTCGTTCAAAATTCTCTTTAGTCTTTCCGATGTAACTTTATTAAAAATTGAAAATAATAACTTTATACGCAAACTATTTAAGCGTAGCTACAATAAGATAATGAAATAATAGGTTGTATTAAAAGTGAATGTGTATCTCGCAGCGCGGTCTACCAACCAAGCGACACGTGGCAAGACACCCCTGGCTTTCAGCCGCTCTGCAATCCTCTGGCTACGAGACGCCTCTGGGAAGCGTATTACTCTAAAAGCATTCAAATATTTGTACAAAATTCATTATGCTGTATTTTTGGTGGAAATCTTCGTAAAAAATTAGATTCGAATGAATTCGGACGCAATCTTTGGCCTTTAACAATATGTGATCATAATTCATTTATCAGTAACAGTTAATTTTGAACATTCACGAGAAAAGTTGGTATTTTTCAACAAGTTTGGTTTATTAGGTACGAAGATTCCAGACAATCACAAAAACGAGTGCGCTATGTTTGACACAGGACATCTGTATACAATAAAATATAAATAGGTACATAGGTACACTATTCACTATTATTTTAATATAAAATATATCTTTAAAAATCATAGCGAATAGCGTGATATGTTGAGTTACAGCCAGCGTAAGGTCCGTTCACATCGCACCAACAAGCAGTTACGTTCAAACTGGCCGGGCGCTTGCTCGCTGTTCCTTCAAGAAGGCAGTCTTTATAGGCAGTGAACCGGCTATTTTTTCGGCAACTTCTAACTGCTGTAAACTACACTGCTTTACAACTGCAGCTAGAAATTGCCCAATAGCTCGTACACAAACGTTGCAAGGCTTCGTTCGGTTCAAGCGACTGATCATGTTTGAAGTCGACAAGTATAATGGATAACTGCGAAAGAGCGAGCAGCTCGTCAATGTGGTGTTAAAAGACCTTCGCTGTTACAAAATGGCATCGAATAGCGTTACAGTATGTATGTTCGATTCATTGTTAAATGGACAAATGAGCGAATGCAGCGACCGACCGCGCTCGTACTACTCGCAGCTTTTCGGAACGAGCTTCACTGACGACAAATCAATATCGTGTTGTTCTCATTTCGAAATACTGAAACACAATCAATAAAATACTGGGTAAGTACTGGCTTTCTTAAAAAACTGGGAGATTGAAAAAATTTGTCAATTCACTGGTAAACCGTCAAGTGACAGACAAAGTTACTTGTCTCATACTGCAGCCGTAAGAAGGAGATAGAGTTCCCCTTACTCCCCTCATAACTTTCATTCCACACTACAAGATGGGTTCATGTTAGTTCGAAGACGAGCGCGGTCAGTTACACTCGCACAAACCCTGTGCACAAGCTAATTAATATATCCATAACGGCATTATTTTAAATGAAGCCCCCACTACGCAGTACCTAGGTAAGCGTTTTTAGTACCTAGATTTATTCGACCAATTCACGAGATTACAAGCACAAAGGCGAAAGGGTATGCCGTAGTGGGGGACTTACAAAAACCGGTGAGGGTCACCAGTGAACTACTAAGAAAATAAGTGAACAATAATGTTGAAAGAGATTCAAACGATGCCCTGCTGATCGATCGATGTCCAGTCCACACAGAGGTACCACAGATGGTATTAGATATGAAGATCGTAGCGCGTCATCACAGTCCGTCATCATGTTTCCAGCGGCGCGCTCGTGCAGCGGGCCAGCGGGGACGTGTGCTGCGACCGTCTCGTTCGTACGATGGACGAGGACCCGCGTGCGTGTAGTCCGCAGACTCGCAACAATATACGCACGCGAGTGGATGCATATTCATAATGAGTGAATGAGAGAACGGGGGGCGGTCGCTTCACGGTTTCGCTGATAGCCCGCTGTGAGCCCAACGACCGCTCCGCTAGAAACACGAGACGCCACTGTGAAAACGCGCATAGACTTGTGGTAGCACTGATTTGAATTTGGCACGGAAGGTGACAGAACGATCAAACGTAAAACTATATTTTGGTAAAGTTTCTATTATATTACACTGGGGCTGGACCACATACGGAGTACGTAGAGGTAGAAGCCAGGTCTAACCGTTCTGTCACCGTTGTAAGCACTGACTATACCGACAGCTGTTGACGGCAGTGTTGCTTGGACGAACGAGCATTGCCGACGTAGAAAGTACGGAACTCTAAATAAGAGGCTATGTGGACATAGATACACGAACAATTCTGTGTCCTTTTGTAACCTATAGAGTGCTTTCTATAATGTAATGTAGGTATAGCTTATTGTGCGGTTTGTACAGCCACTGCAACGCCCCTTTACACGACTCGTACTACATTAATTAACAGCTATGTTATCAATAAATAATGAAATAAAAATATGTAAAATCTCAAAAAAATAAAATAAAAGATCTTTCAAAAATGTTTTCCTACAATTAGTTTTAAAAACAGGTCGGCAAATGAGAACACCTTGTGCATTTTTGGAAATTATTATGGTACGCAACAAAATCACAGCTGAATTAGGCCGTCGACAGACGAGGCGACTTCCTCTTAAGGCGAATACAAGAGCTAATGTGTCTCTCGCTCGCACGTTTTGACTTGTTCTAAGATATAAATTCACTAAATAAATTTTCGAAAAATCGTTGTTTGCGATTTTACGCAATTATATACACATTGCGCACAGTTACAAGTACAACAAGATACTAGTACAAGACGATACAAGTTTACCTACTCAAAAGTAAGCAAGTTTTAGTACTCAGGCAAACCTTTGAGTAGGAAAAATTGCATCAATCAAAATGATTTTTTTAATAAACTGTGTGCAATCACATTGCAAAATGGTTGTTTGTGATTTTTCAAAATTGGGATTAGTAATTTTATATCTTTCAAAATGTTGAATCGTGCGAGCGAGAGGAAAATTAGGTGTTGTGAACGCCTTAACAATAAATAGTTATAGTAGTTATCGCGTTCTCTTTCTGGGAAACGAATGTAATTGATATTATTTTCATGACTTCGAAAATATGAAGTTCAGTTCTGAAACCATTCTATGCAATAAAGAGGTTTTGCTTCGGCGTCGTCTGCCTGCGAACGGACTACGGCTGGACACATGTTATTCTAGTTTCGAAGCGTTATTTAGTTAAACACAATTAAATACGCAGAGTTATGATGATAATGTACTTCGTGCCCTACATGGCGCGTAACTACGAGATAAAGGCTTGTGGCGTTTGCGAAACGCGACGTGCCCCCTTGTCGCGCGACAAACAACAAAGCCGGTCGCGCGACCGGGGACCAGTCATACACCCACACAGGCACACACGCAGACGAACAATAAAAAACACATCGTGAACACACAACTATGAATTATGTTCGAATAAATAATAACGTTTGTGCGGCGCGACGCAACAGACGCTCCGGTCGCGCGACCTTTAGGCGGCTGCGTCTCACACGCGACGCGACAGCCGCTCCGGTCGCGCGACCGTTAGGCGGCTGCGTCTTACACGCGACGCGAGGCGACACAGCGATTATCTTACATCTAATATTCCACTATGCACTATATTTTTAAATTTTTAGTACGGTCACATCAAAAATTATTTTTGCACATACATTTAACTTACGCTAGTAACGGCCAGAATTATTTAGTTATACAATACATAAAACCTGGCTGTTCTTTTACAAAACTGCCGGAAATGTTTACTGAAATGTACATTTTCGGCAATTTAGCAAATAACAATCGTAACATTTAAAACGTTTTGAAAACGACGATGATAAAACGAATATATCGAAGGATTATCTCGTTTTCTTGTAAAATAGCGCCCCGGGCGGTCCCACCCAGAGTAACGATCCATAACAAAAACCCTGATCATAAAAATTAAACTTCACATCAAAATTATTACAAATCAAAAACAACGACACCAAAATATATATACGTCAAAATACAATTTTAACACGGGAACACGAACAGAGATTTTTAATAATTATTAATAATATATTTTTGTATTTATTATACACTAACAACTACATAAAGCATTATATTTGTGCATAGGTTTCTCCGCTGGTAGCGCACCTGTCCGCGACCGATACGCAACCGTCACGGAACCGACACGCGACTGGTACGCGACCGACACGCGACCGCCACGCGACCGCCACGCAGGCTCGTACCAGACGGACACAGCGCACAAACAACAACTCCCATTAGAAATTATTCTACCTCGTAAACTATATTTATAATAAACTTAACAGCTTTGGTATTCACTACGACTAACCAAATAATACTTGTTAAACACTGCCACAGCAGTAACCAACATCTCAAACAATAAATAAGTAATTCATTTGACTGGTTAACATCGTTCTATTGTACTCACAGTACATAAATAAATTCCATAAAATTATTAAAATAATAACTAAAAATTAAAACAAATAATCTCAAAATAGGGGGTAACGTAAGGCCAGTGTTACACATTGACACTTCAAACTGAACTGCGTCTCAAATAAGACAGACAATACATACAGGGCGTCACATACGACGCATATTTTAACTTATCTCTCACCATACACAGGGTATCATAATAATATGTTCACTTCACCGTTCACTTCATAACCAGGAACCAAACATCTTAAACTAGTCAAAAATAAAGAGGGAAATATTATTACTCGACGAATAGCATTACATTTTGTATTTCGTCATGTGTGACACCCATAACGACGATCAAGGCGCCATTTTATTCAGCTCAACAAGTGAAAAAAGTGGCGCCTTATTCTTATTCTTATTTAAAACGTAAAATATCAAGTGTAACCCGACGTTTCTCAAGTGACGAACTGCAGAACGAACGAAAATAATACTTAGCAAGAAATGTATGAGTATTGGAAGAAATGCTTCGCATAACGCAACACAACGCGGGACTAGAAGCGGTAATGCTCTGTTAACACTAACATAGGAACCAACTTAGCTTGACATGCTTTTATTAGCTCTAATTATATCATCACTCATTGAATATTTGATTGTAAATTTAAGATTACTATCGTTCAGTGTTATTTTTCATCATAATTTTATTCGTTATTTAGTACTACGATATTTTTTTTATGACATAACAAATGTCCGATAAAAAGAGGTCTGCTTAAATCAGGCATTTTGTCCTTATAAATTCATTTTGTGCATATGCTTCAGAGCTAAGAAAAGCATGCTTATAAAATTGCCTATAACATAACAACCAAAGCACCGAACGGTAGAGTGAAACAGAAGTATCCTCCTCCTCTCTCTCTCTCCCACTAACGAACCACACGCACACACGAAGACAACGTCTTCAACTCTCTACTTGGGGTTTACCGATACCGAGTGCTGCCATCTAGTTAATGAACTGGCAACACGTCGACAATATACATCTTGTCAATATTTACAACAACTTGTCAATATAATCTGGATAAATAATGTAATTTCATGTCAACTTTCATAAATTTGAATCTGCAGTGACGAATCACAGTATAAATATATTTCTTTACTTAATTATATAAATATTTTCGGATTGAAATATAATTTATGTGTAGATTTTAACCTAATTATCCGATTTCGATTCAAACATGGCATTTCATTCATGTTTTTATAAATAAATAAATTATTATTATTATGGCTGGTTAGTGTCATTCAAAACGTCATAGGTACACCATTTCCAAAATAAACTATTATTTGGCATCTACAGTTATTAAGAGAGGTAATCGCAATTAAACTTATTCTATGAAGCCTACGAATTTAGTATTTACGGACACTGTAATACGATCTCTATTTGATTGTGATGTGTGCAAAGCTGTTTCAGCGGTAACCGCTTGTGTAGAATACCTTACAAAATATGTAGATTGTATTATCATACCGATAAAGACTTTGCGTCGCTCGTGATACGGTCTATAATCCTTTCCACACTAACTTATCACCGTAATCTTTCAGTACATAACGTACCTGACTCCACTGTGCTCGAATTACGTTCTATATTTACTTGTTTCACTGTTACTTATCAGTACATTCAGTACTAGACTTTACCGTACTATATATACGTTGCATAATCGCTCGAAGTGCGACGCTAACTAAACGCGGGTAACTAAGAGACTCGAAGGCTCCTTATCCTAACCTACAGACATACAAAACAAAATAATACTAGCGCAGTCGTGCACTGACTAGAGTGATGGCATTGCACTTACGTTTATATTAACTATGGCACCGGTAGATATCAGCCTATGCATTCTTCAAGAACATTCTGGAATTTTACCATTCGTTAAGCGTTGCGATTTTTTTGTAGTTTCCAATAGATTTTTTTCTATAAAACGTTTGGAATTTCGACATGCGTTTAGAAACGCTTAAACCCCCCAGAAATCTACCAACGTGCCGCATTCGAAACGATTTAGGCTTAAAAACCGACCGCTGCGAACGAAGTTAAACTCTACCTGCAATACTTAAGGTTCAGGTTGCTCGACCACCATTCGACAGGATAACCTGTATTCGATTTAACACTTTAAAACAAGTCACACGATCTAAAATTACGTCACAAAAGCGCATAATTCATACAAGTTTTTGACGATGTAGGTCACACGAGTTGAATGGTTGCGTGTTGTAAATGCGACCTTAGTGCGTTACAAATAGAGTAGTTAGCGTGGTGAGCGGCTAGTTGGGCGCGCGGTCGGCGGGGGGCGCGGGGTTGAAGTCCGCGTTCACGAACGAGAAGCCGCGGAACTCCTCCTGCGAACACAAACTGGAACTCACTCTCTGATCAACAATAACATAGGTATAGTCACGATTTAATAGCGCTGACCTTGAATGCGCAGGACTCGTTTTTAGTAAAGGGAGATTTTTAATGTGCTCTATCCCCACTTTTTTGGGCTCAGCGCTATGTAACCGTGACGCGAACTACAACAATAACTACGCAATGACGGCTTTGCTTTTCTATACTTCTTGCCCATACAATGAGAGAACCCAGCCGATGTTAAGTGGTACAAATGCAATGCCTTGCAAGTCACGCCCGACAATTACTGTAGATCGTAGATCGCTAGAAGTCGGAAGATGGGGGAGTGGTCGGAACCGTTCTCCCTGGAAGTATGTCCAGCAGCGCTCTTGTTCAGGCTGATGGGTGGGTGGTGGGTGGGGGGCTGCAGACGCACCTGGTTGATGGTGCGCACGAGGTCCGCCGGCACGGGCGTCAGCACGGGCTCCTCCTTCGTGAACTCGGCGTCGAAGTTGGCGGCCTCGCGCTTGCTCTGCTGGAACAGACACGGTCACTCTCAAGCGGGTACACTAACTCGCATACACATGTTCATACAGGTTGTAGACAATGTGTACGTACGAGCTTGGGGCGGAAGGGGGGCCGCAGCCTGCGCTGCAGCAGCGCGTCCCAGTCCACGTCGCGGAAGAAGGCGTGCGCGCGGATGCCGGCCGCGCCGCCGCACACGCCGAGCCGGCGCAGCGGGGACTTGGTCATGAACCCTGCACAGACAGGGACACACGTTAGCGGAGGTGACGCGAGGCACGACGCGACGCGACTGACTGAGTACACACCCTTGAGGATGGCGCAGGCGTCCTTGGAGAGCCACACGGGGTAGAGCACGTCGTCGTGCAGGATGCTCTCGAACAGGTCGTCCTCGTTGTCCGCCTCGAAGGGCGGCTGTCCGGCCAGCATCTCGTACAGCAGCACGCCCAGCGCCCACCAGTCCACCGACGGACCGTACTCCAGCTCCTGCAGGATCTGCCACACACAAACAATTACAACCAACCGCCAACACAACCCAACCCAACCCACACCTCACTAACTATGCAAAGCATCCATGCATCTGACAATTTTATGAGCTTTTATTTGGTCTCAGAATATTTTTTCTACAAAGATGGTAAAACGATAAAGATGAGAGCAAAATCTATAAATACATTTATTAGTTCTCACCTCAGGAGCGATGTAATCCGGAGTGCCGCAGAAAGTAGTAGTAGTGGCACCCTCTGAAACAAACCAGCATTTGAATATCCACTCTATCACCAACAGCGTAGCGTACATAACTGTTAGATGGAAGCCCTCAGATCTCATAATCTTATAGTCACGCGGCCACTCTGCATCGAGCGACTTAAAAACGCTTTCGCAGCTTCCCTCCAGAGCTATTTATCGTCATTGGGCAAAATAATAAGCATTACGGTGAGTGAGTAGCGGTAGGCTAGCCGTAGGTAGGTGGCTAAAGTTGCAGGCTTGTCCGGCGATCCTGCGCCGCCTGCCCCGAGGGGGGGCGAGTGGTAGCCCCTGCCAAACAGAGATCTTTTCAGATTTGTTGGCAGTCGGAGTGAGGGATCCCGGGAAGGCGGCGGCACTTGGTGGAGGGTGTCGCCGTGAGCACGGTGGTGGCTGTGGACAGCATGCGATGTGCTCAGGAAATTTGCGAGAGGGGCACCGATATGTCCTTTTAAGAGTCGACGGATCCCCTTGACAGCAACGAGGCCGGCCCCCAGGGTGGGTTTAGTGAGTCGACGAGTCCGTCATCCTCAAACTACCGTATCGTATCCCTCGATGCAGTAGATGTGCCTGTGTGCAGATTTCCCCCGACAACAAAAAAGAAAGGTAGTACGATGTGTTGAGGCTCACCCATGATGCCTTCCTTGCACATGCCGAAGTCTGCCAGCTTGCAGTGTCCCTCGGAGTCCAGCAGGATGTTGTCGAGCTTCAGGTCGCGGTAGATGACGCCGTGCGAGTGCAGGAACTGCAGCGCCAGCGTCACCTCCGCCGCGTAGAACCTGCGCCAACACGCGCACGTCACACCGGCATTCACGAACACATTCTTGTTATGTCATGCCGTACCCGTGTCCGTGTCTCAAAACATTCTACTCTATTCAAATGTATGTGATATATTGAAATGCATGTTGAGTTGAAAATCTGTACGCGACAATACATACGGATACGGATCAAGCTAGACAAAACCAAAGGGGTGTCAGGTTCCCTGGGAATTAAGACAAAGTCCACTATCTTTTTTCGGAACACTTTGAAATATGTTCCTACAATTTAACATTACGCAGGAGAGATCTGCAAATGGAAAGTGCATCTAATCTTAGGCCCTTGGAGCGTTTCTTTAATCGCCTCTTAAGTGATCCACGGGGGTGACGGAAAAGTCATAACTCAATGCCGAGAGCATCACGGACAGTTGTCCCGGGATGGCATGGATAGCGCATGAGTACGAGGAGCATACCTCGCTCGTGGCTCGTCGAACTTCCTGGCGCGCTGGATCTGGAACATGAGGTCTCCGCCGTCCACGTACTCCATCACGAAGAACAGACGGTCGCGAGTCTGCAATCACAACATACTATTTCTATGCGGCTCCACTTTAGGATGATCAAAGTAAATATAAATTAACTTGAACAAAGCAACATGTAGTACCAATCCGCTGATCTAATCTCCCTAAGCTGGAACAAACTCAAACAGACTTCGACACGTGTTTCACCTCTCCACGAAGCATCTTCAGGAAATTGACCCGCTGTGCACCGAACGTGTTACCTCGTCGAGCGCTGAGCTGAAAGTGACTTTCAGCTTCCGCAAAGTCACGCCTGAGTCAATTAACTATGATCAAAGTACTCTTTTTTATTCAGCGCACTGTTTTCATCTTACCCTCATGCCAGAAACTGAAAATGAACTGCCAGATTCGACAATTATTCGTACATTTCCTGGCCTACGGCCACTTATCGTTAACCTGTAAGGCTCTATTTGTGGACCAGCGAGGCCAGTGAGTGAGTGAGACAGCTAGCTGCATGCGAGTGAGTGAGACAGCGTACCTGGAAGGCGGAGTGCAGCGCGGTGAGGAAGGGATGCCTGGCAGCCAGCGCCAGCACGCGCCGCTCGGTGAGCGTGCACTCCACGTCGTCGTCCTGGATGATGGCGTCCTTCTTCAGCACCTTCACTGCGTACACCTGCGACAACACCGCAGCCGTTACCCACGCCGCCGCATGCGCTCACTGGGACCCGCGGCGATACTCTTAACCAGTCTAAAGTGTGTCTACTCTACTTGATTTGGTACAACACATTACGTCACGTTAAGAATATAATACAGATGGCTACAAAACTAAAACAGGTACTGGTACCGGGACGTTCTAAACATCCACATAGCAGCAGCTCTGTGCCAACATGATTCCATTTACTAGACAGAATGTGTTGGCATAATCCAAGCTTCCAAGCCAGTGCAGTATTATGATGAAAGGTAACTGGTTAACTGGAGCATCACCACACAATGAATCAAAGGTCACAGAGCATTTAGAGGTAAAGACGAAGCAGACAGACGCCTTAGCTAGCATGGGCCCAGAGATGCAGACCGCAGGACCAGGGCCGAATACCACTCCCTTTTAGCTAAGCACGATCCTGGATCCTCAGTAGAACACTTGAACTGCACCAATCAACTGGGCAAGTACCCAGGACGGCAGGCATTCGAAGGAGGCTATTCCGAACCTAAACCCGAGATACTCCCGATACTCCCAAGCATGGATCGTGACAAACTTCGTCTCGTCATCGGAATCGTCACAGGTCATTGCACACTAAACAATCACCTATTTACGCTGGGTGTAGAAGATGCCTAAACACAGAGGAAACAGCAGCACATGTACTCTTGGAGTGCAGCAGCGAGGCGCCTCAATGAGCACTATCTCGGAGCACGGAAGACGCCTGGGGAAGCCTGCACATTAGCTGCATTACCGAGTAAAATTACTGTATATTGCAGAGTATATATATAGTAGTACGTACCTCGTCGGAGCCCTTCTTCTCGGCCAGCATGACCTTCCCGAAGGAGCCCTTGCCGAGCACCTTGATGAAAGTGAAGTCGTCCAGCGTCACCTTGTCGCGCGCCGTCACAGTCGCGCCCGTGAACTCGCCGCCTGCGCCCATACACCAACAATCAAACTACAACCCTCATTCATATTCCCTGACACGTTTTAGCAGCTCTATAATATTATTGGTGTCACTGTCACTTTCATCGAAATAAAAAGAGATAGCAAGAGACTTGTAACACCAATAAGCCGACGCGGCGGCTTCTCCGCGTGTCCTTCTGACTAGCAGAGGGCACAGCGTGATGATGATGAGGCAGGGCGGACCCATGGTCTCCCCAGGAGGTAGAGCGCTGCTCGAAACGCATTCTAAACTAAAGTTCAGAATGCGTTGCGAGCTGATTTGTTTGTGATTTTAAACCAACACCAACAAATTTTACAAAAATAAAATTAAGCCATGACAGCAGTCTGAACGGAATCGGGTGCTCAAAATTTCATCACTGAAACAAGTTATGACTGTATAACTTGTTCTCATACTAAATATAGCTGGTGTGGAAAAGCATGACAGATTACCTGGGCATGTGAATATATCCTCCAGGTCGTGCCAATGCGAGCGCCACTCGGTCTGCGGGAGCGCACCTAGCGAGACCTCAGGGAACACTAAGTCTACAAAACGAATGCAAAACATAAGGGGGTCAATAATAGGGGGGCCAACAGAAAGGGGGTCAAACATTCACAATAAAACATAAGAAACTCAAACACGAACAGGGGAGAACGGGAGAGTAAAACATAGGGTAAGCATAAAGGTCAAACATACATGGGGTCAAAACAAAGGGTGCAAAAGACGTCAAAAGAGGGTCAAAATGAATTAATGCATAAAGTGTAAGCAAAACAGGCAAGCCCTCTAATCTGCAACCACTGCTCAAGCTTGGTTTATTTGAGTTCAATAACATTAAAATGTACAAAATAATACAAAAAAGGTACTAGGTCTTGGGTACGCTTCCGACTGGAACTGATTTGGATCAATTGAGCTATCTATAGATCGTTTGCAACGGTCTGCAGATAGCTCAACTGTTTTATATGTATTTTGTACATTTTGTAAATAATTGTAACTATTAGTTGTAATTTTCTTTGTCAATAAAGGTATACAAAAATACTTCAATTTTTAACCTTCTTTTATCTCTTGACAGCTGTAGACTTTGACAGCCGGTACGATAGACATGTGGTGCTCCCCCCTACATGTAAGCACATACAAAATACTTTATGTACATACAAATAAGGATGAATTCCGCGTACCTTTGTCGTCGTGTTTGTCGTCTTTGGAGTCGGAGTCGCCCGATAAAGTCAGGTCTGAGTTGCCTTCCATCAGAGAAGGGTTCAGGTACTGGAAATTAAAAAGACATTGTTAAACCTCAGAGCGAGAGGGAAACAACTAAAGAAACAAAGATGGCACGCACCCTATAAAAACGTGCCCTACGATGCACAGCTTTAAGTCTGTAATTTAACTGGCAACCCACTAAGAGCTCTGCCATGCTCTCCCGTAGATACTTCAGGTAGATAAGTAAAGGTATACCTTGGAGGCCCTAGGTCGTGGGTTCTTGTCCGGCGAGATGCCCATTTCGTTGAGTATTTCTGCCATCATCTTCGTGTTGATGCCGCAGTTGTTAGCCACATTCTTCTGACAGCGCTTGTGCACGTTCATAGAGCACACTGGAATTATATAAACACTGTTATTATTACTTCTTCAGGTTGTGTTCTGTGAAACGATTAAATGCATACAGAGGCTCCTTTCGAGCACAATTGACACATGCTTCAGAATTTTTTAGGTTCTAGTTTTTTTTCTCATTATAACTTTAAGTTTTAAGTCTTTAAGTGTATGTATCGTGTTTGTCCAATTTTCTTTCCTTCTACGAAATGCTTGTTTCCTGACGATGTGTTCCTTTGCCGTTTGAAAGTATTGGCACTTTGCACATACATTTTGTAACATAAACCATTGGTGCATTATCTCTGTTGAATCTACAATCTTAAGATCGGAAGGCACGGCCGCTACGATTGGTGCTCTCTACTACTAAATATACCTAATAATGATTACTTCTGACAGTCTTATCTCCTGCTTTTGACAGAAAGGTTCGCTTTGTTCACTGTTATCTGGCTGTGTGGAATTTTATTTGTACTTTCCACACAGCACTATATTCGTGTGGGGATACCTTCGCACTGCAGGCCCTGCTTGATGAGGCCGTACAGCAGAGAGCCGCAGTGCTAGCTGTGTGTGGGGATACCTTCGCACTGCAGGCCCTGCTTGATGAGACCGTACAGCAGAGAGCCGCAGTGCTAGCTGTGTGTGGGGATACCTTCGCACTGCAGGCCCTGCTTGATGAGACCGTACAGCAGAGAGCCGCAGTGCTAGCTGTGTGTGGGGATACCTTCGCACTGCAGGCCCTGCTTGATGAGGCCGTACAGCAGAGAGCCGCAGTGCTAGCTGTGTGTGGGGATACCTTCGCACTGCAGGCCCTGCTTGATGAGACCGTACAGCAGAGAGCCGCAGTGCTAGCTGTGTGTGGGGATACCTTCGCACTGCAGGCCCTGCTTGATGAGGCCGTACAGCAGAGAGCCGCAGTGCTAGCTGTGTGTGGGGATACCTTCGCACTGCAGGCCCTGCTTGATGAGGCCGTACAGCAGAGAGACGCAGTGCTAGCTGTGTGTGGGGATACCTTCGCACTGCAGGCCCTGCTTGATGAGGCCGTACAGCAGAGAGCCGCAGTGCTAGCTGTGTGTGGGGATACCTTCGCACTGCAGGCCCTGCTTGATGAGGCCGTACAGCAGAGAGACGCAGTGCTAGCTGTGTGTGGGGATACCTTCGCACTGCAGGCCCTGCTTGATGAGGCCGTACAGCAGAGAGCCGCAGTGCTAGCTGTGTGTGGGGATACCTTCGCACTGCAGGCCCTGCTTGATGAGGCCGTACAGCAGAGAGACGCAGTGCTAGCTGTGTGTGGGGATACCTTCGCACTGCAGGCCCTGCTTGATGAGGCCGTACAGCAGAGAGACGCAGTGCTAGCTGTGTGTGGGGATACCTTCGCACTGCAGGCCCTGCTTGATGAGGCCGTACAGCAGAGAGACGCAGTGCTAGCTGTGTGTGGGGATACCTTCGCACTGCAGGCCCTGCTTGATGAGGCCGTACAGCAGAGAGACGCAGTGCTAGCTGTGTGTGGGGATACCTTCGCACTGCAGGCCCTGCTTGATGAGGCCGTACAGCAGAGAGACGCAGTGCTAGCTGTGTGTGGGGATACCTTCGCACTGCAGGCCCTGCTTGATGAGGCCGTACAGCAGAGAGACGCAGTGCTAGCTGTGTGTGGGGATACCTTCGCACTGCAGGCCCTGCTTGATGAGGCCGTACAGCAGAGAGACGCAGTGCTAGCTGTGTGTGGGGATACCTTCGCACTGCAGGCCCTGCTTGATGAGGCCGTACAGCAGAGAGACGCAGTGCTAGCTGTGTGTGGGGATACCTTCGCACTGCAGGCCCTGCTTGATGAGGCCGTACAGCAGAGAGCCGCAGTGGTCGCAGAATGTGAACCGCTTGTAGGAGTGCACCACGAAGCGATGCGGCACGTTCACGTTGAACCGCTGTCCGCTCGGCGCGCACACGCCCGACTCCAGCTGGAACGCACAACCACATACATACATACATACATACACAACACGCTATGCGCTGCAGAACAACTAACATGCATTGCTGCCATGTCCGAGCCGCCGGTTCTGTAGAAGCAGTTAATTAAACATGAAAGTTCTTATTCTGCTTACACTAGTCTAAATCAGCATACATACCAACCTCGAGACTGACATTACTAAATCGGATAATAATCTATGAGATGATATAAAAATCTTTGACATTCCTCAAATTAGTATTTTTCTATTCGGTTGCGAATATTTTCTTCAAGTAAGGCTGCAGCAATCTACATGATCAATAAATGCGCGTGTAAATGTTGCATTATCCTCATCATCATAATCAGCTTGTAGAAGTCCACCCCTGGATATAAAGCCGTTAATATGTATGTACCTATTATTTACTTACTGTAAGGTGTCAAATAAAAATTTGTTCATTTCATTTTTCACCATGGCTCTTATTCATTCAATCCGATAAAGTTGCTCGTCACAAAAGATTGCTTTTGCACCGTCTTACGCTAACGTCAAATCATAGCAAAATCCCTTGATGAGATAGTGCATCTAACCGTGACAGAGTCAGCAACCATTTTAGCATTCAGCGATCCATATGAACGAATCTTACATTGGAGTCATGTGCAAAGACAGTGCAGAAGGCGGAGCTACTACGAATTGAGCTGTGGCGGCTGTTAAAGATTAATTAGTCATAAACGAAGGCACTCCCTTTTATGTGACTAGTTGCGCCTCGCGGTTTCACCCGCGCACATTTAAATCCCGGTATTCCCACGGGATAAAAAGTAGCCTATGTGCTATTCCAGACTATAATATATCTCTGCCAAGTTTCATCCAGATCCGTTCAGCCGTTCCGGCGTGAAAGAGTAACAAACATCTATACATACTCACAAACTTTCGCATTTATAATATTAGCAGGATACTCGTACAATAAAGAATTCAGAAGTCCGCTACATACCCTGCCCTCCTCCTTCATGCCGGGACACTTGGTGACGACTAGCGAGTGGCACCGCTTGTGCACCACGCAAGTACAAACTGGAACACACAGGCACAATGTTACCAACATTACTACTTTAAGACATCATCATCAACCTATGTTAGTCCACTGCTGGACGTAGGTCTCTCCCAAGACGCGCAAGTGTCTTTAAGACATAACATATATTTATAATTTTTACACTAAATGTATGACGAGACCTTTACGTGTGGCGCTCTTTCTGGTACTATTTGTACTAGACATGTAAAACTGTATTGTGTGCAATAAATAATTTCATTACATATAATTTCAGGTCAGGTGTTTAGGCGTGACTTTGCACACTATTGGAAGGAACTTTTGTTACATTTCGTGGTAGATGCGAGACATATTATTAAGTAGTACCAAAACTTGGCGTTTTAGTACTACTTAATATTGTCTCGCAATGTGCCTTAGGCTCAACAAAATGTAAGCACGTCGTGACTTTGCAAAAAAACGTACTTGGATTGAATTATGGAGTTCAATTTGTGTTCAAAATGTGTCCTGTCTACCAATCTTATACAATCTACAGTTACACCAATGTTATACAAGTCAGTTGAGGATAACTTTGAAACATCTTAAGGCTAGGTGGTTCTAGGTACCACTTTCACGCGAATTATCCTTGTGTTATCCTTGTTATAAAGTAATTAATAATGAAGCCTCGATATTGGCCAATATAAATAAGTTTCAAATAACCATTCAGGTTCTGGTCAAATAAATGAAAATGAGTTGTTTCGGGTAGAAACGTTAGAATGAGTAGCCTGGGGTGGAGAGTAACATAATGTGAGACTGACCTTGACATTGATAGCCCTGTTTGCCGAGACCCCTGGAAACAATTCAAATATTATAATATGGGAAAGTAGTACATATCGAATATTGGATCTTCGTGAAAGGGCTCGACGCAAGGCAGTGCAACATGTGAATAATTGAGATGAAACTTTATTTTTTTTCCTGAATTTCGGTTCGAAGGATGCAGTTGCCGGTGGAATTACAGGCATATGGTCAAACTAAGCCATAACATGTTCATGCCTCAGAAGGGTAAAAAGTAAAAAATATTTATTGCAGCAAAACACAGTAAAATATACTTAAAATTATAAACAATTATCATCAGACAGAAATAATATGTTTTGCAGAGTCAATTTACAAAAATAGAATCATTAGTCCCCTCACTAGGCAGAGCCTGTATGGAGGAGACCAGTGTACCAGAACAGAATACATGAATGAATAGCGCTCGGACACGTTCATTTATTTTTATTTATTTATTTATTATAAACTTTAATTAGCACGGTGAGAACCAATTACATTAATTAAAGAAGTTAAAATTACATAAAATTAAAATTATCAGTTTAAATATTAAACAAGTAGGTACAAAACAGTAAAAATGTCAAAAAAAAAACTATTAAATTTAGACGAACAGAATTTACAACAATCACTAAATGTCACAATTATAATTTTAAGAAAGACTCTCACAAAAACACAAACACAAAGTCAAAAGTTTGGACCAGCTGTCGGCGAACAGGTCGAAGTCAGGGTTACTACCGAGGAGAGCGTTGAGTGCAGTGAGCGTGCGGGATGGGAGAGCCGGCTCAAGCCACCGTGCGGCACGCCGAGGTTCATACCGAGGTAATGTAATATTGCGTCATAGGCGACAGTTACCGAGGTAATGTAATACTGCGTCATAGGCGACAGTTACCGAGGTAATGTAATACTGCGTCATAGGCGACAGTTACAGAGGTAATGTAATACTGCGTCATAGGCGACAGTTACCGAGGTAATGTAATACTGCGTCATAGGCGACAGTTACCGAGGTAATGTAATACTGCGTCATAGGCGACAGTTACCGAGGTAATGTAATACTGCGTCATAGGCGACAGTTACCACTTGACGAGCAGCAATCATCACGAGAGCTAAGACACCAGCGGCCTTCGGTCGGCATCAGGAACCGAGTGTTGTACAATGATGTTAGTGCGCGCTCACCAGATGAACTCGCGGCAATGATGTTAGTGTGCGCTCACCAGATGAACTCGCGGCAATGATGTTAGTGTGCGCTCACCAGATGAACTCGCGGCAATGGCTGCAGAAGGTGGGCTGGCGCAGGAACGTGGCCATGAACTTGTGTCCGTTGACCTGGTGCACGCGCCGCCGCATGGCGCCGCGCCGCCGCGCGAACCCCGCGCCCTCCTTGAACTCCTTGCGCGCGCCCCCCGCGCCCCCGCCGCCGCGCGTGCCCCCCGCGCCGCCCGCGCCCCCCGCGCCGCCCGAGCCGTGCGAGCTGCGGCACACCTCGCCGACACCTGCGCCGATTACATTTATGTATTAATGATGGTGCCTGTACTTAGGTGTGGTCATCTAAAGATGGCCCTAGCCGTCTACCTGCCTCTATTGCAGCTCAATTAAGTTTCTTAATAGCTAACCGATTGGAGATTTATTAAAACGATACCATAAGTGTTTTTGTGAGGCATGGATGAAATATTCTTGGTTTATCAAGGCAAAGAATTTTACAGGTATAAGGACTCTTTGCGCTTTAATGAAGGGTAAAAAACCATGGTGCTTTTAGAAGAAAAAAAAGCTTCACGACTTTCATTACCACCCTGATTACGGTAGATATCTTCTCAGATGTCTTAGTACCAAATACTAACTCCAGATTCTTTGTGGATGTCTAAGGTGGGTCAGAGATACGTCCAAATATAACATTTTTTTTTTTTTTTTTTTATAATGCTGGACAATCAACACAGCACTATCTAGCCCCAAAGTAAGCTATTCAAAGCTTGTGTTATGGGTACTAGATAACTGATATATTTAATACATTATATACTTACATAGATAGATATTTTTTATTATACATAGAGAACACCCAGACCATCGGAACAAATTTCTGCAGATCGTACACAAATTTGTTCCAAGGCGGGAATCGAACCCGCAACCTCTTGCGTCGCAGGCAGGCTCTCGCCCGCTGCGCCACAGAGGTCGTCAATTGGCACATACCTGTATTTTGCAAATTTGCCGCTGTTAGTTATAACTGGTTTTCTCACGTACAATGTTTTCCTTCACAATTTCATACAAGAATGATTATTTTGTTTCCTCCTCATTATCCTATCGTTGTTTTTATTTTCCCTTTATTGTTAAATTGTAAATAATACAAGTAGCTGTTTTTCGTTTCAGACATTGTTTTTTCCTGCTTTGATTATTTTCCTTCATGTTTGTAAATCTTTATTTTTATATTTGTTTCCAATTTTAATTGGTGTAATTGGCTGATGCCGTTCTGATAAAGTAAATAAATCAATCTTCATGTCATACCATAAATAGCCAATAGCTTCATATTTTGATAGTTGAAGAAGATACCAACTGACCTTGTGAGTTCCATTTGAGATCTATTTTCAGATGCAGTTTCCCTTGGGGTTCCAGATCAACCTAAAAAAAATTTGAGCATTAAAATAAAGATAATTAAGAAGAAGATGTTTTTTTTTCACCAGAATGAATAAATTTTCGTTTTTTCTAAAATTTCCGTGTTCCCATCCGTGTCCCACCTTGATATACCTGACTTTGTTATCTATAACTATAAGAATAAAAGTCCTGACTGACTGACTGACTGACATATAGACAACGCACAGCCTAAACCGCTGGTCATAGAGACTTGAAATTTGAGGAGTACATAGTTCTTACAGCGTAGACGTGTGCTAAGAAGGGATTTTTCAAAATTCAACCCCTAAGGGTGTAAAAAGGGTTGAAAACGTTTGTATGAAAAATCGTATTTCTTCAACCTAGGAACTTGAAACTTAGAGGACAGATACCCTAAATTCAATAATTAAGTATGTCATTTCTAGTTTTTACGAATTACCCCTAATAAGGGTGCAAAAGGGTGTTGTAGTAGGAATGGGAGTTTTTTAACGAGTGGTTCGATTGATTTCAAACTTGCAGTAAATATACTTCTAAATAAATAATTAAGAATGTCATTTTTAGTAACCTAGTTTTGTAAACTACCCTTAATAAGGGTGCAAAGGGATGTCAAAGTTTGAACGAGAATTTTGTTACATGTAGTGCGATTGACTTGAAACTAAAAGTAGATACTTAAATAACAAAAAAATATACTAATTTAAAGGTTTTATCTCGGGTGGAATACGCGAGCGGCATCAGAGGCGCAGCGGTGGCGGGCGAAGCGCGGGGCGGGGCCCTTAGCGGGCCTAGCTGGGACTTGAACCACTGTATCTGAGTACTTAAGTGCAAAAGTACTAAACTACGCGGGTAAACCGCGGCACAGCTAGTTGGATGATATTTTTGAAAATAAGACTGAATTTTATAGGTATCAAAGCAATAGGTTACATTGAAATCTGGCAAGATCCTAACAGTATCAGATATTTAGATACATTGTATCTGATTTAAAATTAATATAGGTACATATAAACAACAAGGAAAGTCCTTGAATTTATTTATTATTATTAGTTAATACATACCTAATTACAATACAATAGAAAAACCTTAATTCTACAATTATATTGCCACATGGACTGTTTATAGTTTATTTCTGTATTGTTAGAAATAAACTAAAATATAACTTCTTACAGACAAGCTTTTTTTATAAGATTTATTAGTTACCAGTTCCCAGTTTATTTTATTCGATCACTAGCCTACTTACTATACACTAAAATAAGGGTTAAACTATAGCTACCCTTGTACCTGAGTTGAGGGTTGGGGATAGGGGGGATGCAAGTGGGGGTAGATGGCAAGTCTTCCTCTTGAGTCCTTTTTTCTAGGAAATGAAAAAAATATTACTTCAAATTTCTTAATTTAAAAAAAAAAATTCCTTCCCTTGAGTAAATTGTCATAGAGATGAAATATCACTACCAATTTTCTTCAAATAAAAAAAAAAACCCCTAACCTAACTAGTAACTTACCTGAAAAATTATAGAATTTTTTTTTTCCTAGAAAAAAGGACTCAAGACTCAAGGAAGACTTGCCATCTACCCCCACTTGCATCCCACCTATCCCCAACCCTCAACTCAGGTACATGGATTGCTATAGCCAACCCAAAATAAGCCCTATTATAAGCTATAAAGATATATAAAATATTCTTGTGGAAATGCTGATTTTAATATTATGATTCATCGCCAAACAATCAGAAATGATCCAATCATTCTAAGAATAAGATGAGAAGAACAACACATTCACTTTGATCCACAAGAAAACACTGAGTCATTAAAATCACACCTCATCCTTTAACTGGACATATTTAGGATCAGGACATGAGAATCTTCTGCGTAGATTATTCATAATTAATTATAGACAGATGAAAGCATACTGCAGTATTCAAAGTGTCTCACTAAAGACAGTCTTATCTGCCAAAACAAATACACAAACACATTGATAAAGCATTCTTACTATGCAAACAGACAATGTATTTATATCTTATCTTATGATTATGATGGATTACACCTGAAATTAGACTGAGTTTTTCATAATCAGTAGTACCTATTCACATGGTGTTGGTAAACGGTTGGCATATCACTCACCCAGAAATCTTTTGCATCTTTGTCTCTGTGCATGAGATCGTCCAGTGGGATTGTGCAGTTTGCAACAAAATCATCTGGAGGTATGGCGGCATCGTGAAACACAGTGATGCCCAAACTACATTAATAAACAAACATTCATTAATAAGTTCTACATTGTATGAATTGTGGGAGAAAATCATCATAGTGCCGTAGGTTCATACCTAGTGACATTGTGCACTTCGTGAATGAAGGTTTCGTTCCACACGGGGTCGAATGTCTTCGGCTTGGTGGTCGAGCGGTCCAGGTGGTGCTCGTCAGCGTCTATCGACACGTACGGGTCTATCGGCTGGTCGTCTACAACGAAACCCTCTATTTACATGCTATACCAACACCCATTATGGTAAACATACTACACCCTACTGCTGCGCACAATAACAAGAAAATGCAGTGATTTCGGATGTTGTTTGCAACATTATTCGATGGAGAACATCGTTGACGATGTATTGCAGTCAGTTTCAGTGATTACCTGGCTTCCCGAAGGTCATGTTATGCCGTTTCTGAAAGTCGGTCGGCCTGAGGCCCGTCGCCTCACAGATCCGTACCCGAACCGTACCACTGAACATGATGCCGCCGCCGCCCAGCGAGCTTAATCACCGAGACCGCGCCGCCACACGATCACTTCCACTTGTTATCCACTTTGAATCATTGAAGGTGCTTCATTTTGAGGCAAAAACTAAATAAAAGCCTTGACATCGATGAGATCCATCCGCCATGGATGGTTTGGATATTTTTTCTCTATGGTTTTTCTTTTTGTTCGATTTCCTGAAAAAAAGTTTTCACGTTGATTGTGGTTTCAAGGACACGCAACGCACGGCGCACATTGGTTGGTTGGACATAGAAAGCTAGATATAGCTAGTTGTAATACAGCTACATAATTATATGAAAATACTGGCTGTTAGATTAAAGCTGTTCAGGTTTAAATGTTCAAAAAACTGGAGAGAGAAGAGAGGAGAATGGAGAGGCTGGCTGGAGTTTATAATGGAGTAAAGAAGTGTTGAAGAAGAAAAAAAACTACCCTTACCCTTTTATTGGACTACACTCGGCACCTTATTGACTGCACCCTGTATTCAAATTCCTTGCTCCACCCACTTTTATGACATTGACATGAACTGACATGACATCTCATTACGTTCAATTTGTTTTGTTTTCATTCTGGCGAAGTTGGCTTCCCCTATTTTATGAATATAAGGATTTTAATTTTTAAGGCTTACGACCACATGAATTGAAGAATTCTTCTTTCCTCCGCGCTGCTGGTCCGTCGGACCACCGATAAAAAAAAATATAAATTCATTGCAGTTTTGTGAATCACCTGGCTGTAATTTCACGGAATTTTTCTGTGAAAACAGTATTTTACAATGGGGTTCCTTACTATATTGAAGAAGCTAAGGCAAAAAGAGAAGGAAATGCGAATACTCATGTTGTATCCTTTTACAAAAACTTTTGACTTCTTGTTAAAACTTTATACCATCATACTTTCCTCAGCGTTGCTATTTCAGAGGCTTAGATAACGCAGGCAAGACGACGATACTAAAGCGCTTCAATGGGGAACGTATAGATACCATTTCCCCTACCCTTGGATTTAACATCAAGACCCTGGAGCATAAGGGCTACAAACTAAATATCTGGGATGTCGGCGGCCAGAAATCGCTGAGGTAAGCAGTAGAAATAAAAAGAAGCCATCTGATGAAAACTGCACAAAGCCTACCATTTCTGCTGAGTTGATGCTTTATATTCTGGGATGTACTTTGACAATATTTAGGAGTTGTCAAGGTAAGAGTACCTATAGCTAAGGTTATGCAGCTAGAGTAATGAATAATAAAATTTATGTATGTTTTTATGATTGTATCGGGTACTTAGTGGGTTTAGAGGAAATGAGCTCAGCAAAGTATATCATATACATATATTGCTGAGCTCATTCCCTCTTAAGTCAATAATAACAGAATCGGGGAGCAATATAACAAAACTCCATTACATTTGCTGTACAGCAAGTGTTGTCATAGTTTATTGCAGCTATTTCATTTTGTTGTTTCTTCTAACACAAATTTTACCAAACAAGTACAATAGCCTCTGTTGTTTCTGAGATAGTGATAAGTTTTAAAAATCAAGTCACTTCAGAGCTCTGTGTGCAATGTCCACCAATACTTTGTTATTGATTAAGTGAGCGAAGCGAACGAAAATCTTACAAACAACTTGGGCGATTTGGCATTTTATGTATGTATGTTTGTCTGACAATAACTTGAGAACTGATCCGCATGAAATTTGGTAAGTCAATAGCTTGTACTTGGGAAATTTACTGGTAAGTTTATGAGTACAATCGGATAAGGGGTTACTAAAATATAGGGGTTTTTAAGGGGGCGAAAATTAAAAAAGTTACACAAAAAAATAAAGTTATATGTCATATGAAAGGGCTTGGTTTGGACATTCCAAAACCGTTTTAATTTTTTTTCTAGGTAGCTTAGTTTTTGAAATACAACAAAAAAGCTAAATTAAGATAACCAACGACCCAAGAGCTCTCATTTCTAAGAGTTTCGTTGGCATCAAGGTTTTTCTACTGGTTGGTCAGTTCCTTTGCTTTTTCAAATATTTTTTTCTGAAAATAAATTAATAAGGTACTTGGTTCTCATTAAATGGTGATAGCGACCTGTTCTGATGATGGAGCCAAGGTCTGTTCAACGGAACTCTTCAATAAATAGGCCATTTCAGTTGAAACTTGGTTACCATACTTAGTTAGCAGGTGGCAGCCAGAGAGTCCAAACACAAAGTTTGGACTCGCCTCTGACTACTACTTACTTATATTTTCGAAGCGTACGTGTCGCGTCACGAAATCTCAGTTCGGGGCGAACTACTAGTTTATAAATAAAATCTTATGTGAATGTTTCAGATCATACTGGAAGAACTACTTTGAAAGCACCGATGGAGTGACATGGGTGGTAGACAGTGCGGACCCACAGAGGCTGGCGGACTGTGCGAGGGAACTGCACTCCCTTCTCCGGGAGGAGAGGCTCTCTGGCGCCACACTGCTGGTGCTAGCTAATAAAGCTGATCTGCCAGGAGCTTTGTCTCTCCAGGATATAAAACAGGTATAACATTTGTACTACTAGCTGTAAGATCATCATGTCTAGGCTTATGGGTATAATTGCTGGATGTAAACCTGCTAGGTATTTAAATACCTATGAGACTTTTTTGCAGACTTTTTTTGCATTATTCAGCGCTTCCAATCCAAAATACTACATATGATAGTGAATGCTCCGTGGTACCTCACAAATAGTCAACTCCACCATGACCTTGAAGTTGCACCTGTCAAACAAGAGATAGCGGACAGAATAACATCATACGCAAAACGTCTAGAGAATCATCCAAAGAAATTGGCTAAACACTTGATGAAAAATACCACTTCATTTAAAAGATTAAACAGGAGAGCCCCTCAAGACCTAATAAAGGAATAAAGAAATAAAAATGGAAGCTCTATTGGGCGTTTTCCATACATGTCCGCAAAAAGAAAAATAGACCAAACTCTAGCTCAATGCCCGCATGGGCAGATTGCAAGATACAGAGGATTAAAAAAAAACTAATTTAGGATTGGTGCAAATAAGTAAATACTACTTGCCTTACCATTTCATGTAAATAGGTCTGAGGGTGGTACAAATTCCCCTAGCTCTGTATCAGTCTGTGATTACTCAAATTATGCAATACCTATACTTTTATTTATCTGCAGTTACCTCAGCCCATGAGAGCTATTATAGTGCGCTGATTATGACTAACAAGTAGCTAAGTAAGTTACCATCATGGCTCCATGAGTTAAATATTGCTTCATTATCGTCATCATTTCAGCCCATTTGCACCCACTGCCGAGTATAGGCCTCCTCTTTAATACACCACTGTATCTGGTTGCTTGCAAGTATTTGTCTACCTCTAGATCTTTGAGCATGCCTTTGTCACCTTCATCCAAAAATTGCTTTATTTAATTTATTTATTTGTCTATTCCAGGCATTGAATCTAGATGGCATCAAGACACATCACTGGCGCATTGAGCGCTGCTCAGCCGTCACCGGGGAAAACCTTCTGGAAGGCATGAACTGGATGCTGGATGACATTGCCTCCAGAATTTTCACACTGGACTAGCATTCACTCTTAACTAGCAACTAACATTGTAACCCCTTGATGCTTTCCACCAGAACTGTAGGAGGAAGCTTTGCTAAGATTTTTTAACTTCGCAGAATGAAGCTTTTTTTATAAGTGGACCTTGTTTACCACTCTGGTGGAAAACCAAGCAGTTGAAGTCGAGACAACTTTGAGTGAGATGATGTGAAACGTGAATGAGAAATCTGCAGTTATAAATCATATTTATTCATTCATACTTGGTGTTATCTAAATCCAGAAGAACATGTCTGCTGCTTTCCTAAAAAAAACCACAAAACCCTTATTGGATGTAAGAATAGACTAGCATTTAGTACGTAACCTGCTTTAATGAGCTATGTAAAGTTGTTGATTCATTCTATTACTCCATTCCAAAATTATCTGTAACTTTGCTTATTTAAAACTGTGATTTTTTTTTTCTTATTAAACTTTTATAACGAAAAGTGTGTTTTTGTATACATAAAGATCCTCATCAACTCATAAGGTACCTTAAGATACCTTGACTGAGGCAAGTTGAATTAAGGCAAACAATGGGCAACTAAAACAAACCTTTTTGAAAACATGCTCGAATGTGACTTGGTGTTTATTCTAGAAGCTATTCGCACATTAGGTAAATCCTTGTGTATATAATTCATGTAAATAAAATGGAACTTAAGTACTTATCATAAAACTCACAATTTATTACTATAAACCAGAACATTAGACTACACAATCATGGAGTATGGTTCTCCAAGGTTTCTGCTGGTTTTGGATCCAGTTCTAGCACATGTTTTATTTCCTCTTCACCATTCACATCAGTTTCTGGTAGTTTGGGTGTTTCATCAACAGATGGTGCTTCTGGTTTAGGAGCATCTGCTTGTACTTCTACTATTCTACTTTCTAGTTCAATAGCTGTGTTAGGTGTAGCTACTGATGTGGATTCGGTTTTGTTTTCTTGTAGTTGTAATAGTTCTGCCCCTGGGAACAAAGTATAAAAAATAATCATATTAATCTATAACAATAAAAGTAGGAACCCAACAGGAGCCTTATGCACTATGACCATTTGCAGCGCGATCACGGCTAAGACAAGGCACCGGTGTCATACAGTCAGGGCAAAGTATCTCCTATGTCATAAAGAATAAAGCCCAACATCAAGTTTTGACGTTTCACGGTTTGGGGCAAGGAATCTCCTATTGTCATAGTGCATAATGCCCCAGTACAGACATTAAAGACAGTATCTGGTTAGTTTAGAATGTTTTTTTTATACCACTAGCTGATGGAACAAGCAGATGGCCCACCTGTAAGTGGTAACCATCACCTAATTATACATTAGTTTGCAGACCATTTGCACAGTACCTACCATCTAGCTGAGTTGGCATAGTGCAATCATTGCTTACTTTAAATAATTGCACTATACATAGAAACGAGATAACTGAGAGAAAACTTATGTAATCCAAATTATTAAATCACCTTTCTTTTCAGCTTCTTTAGTGACTACCACTGCTGACTCCATGTCCACATCTTCAATCTTTACCTCCACTTCATCATGCCTGTCATCATCACTGTCATCATTTTCCACATCCATTGCAAACTTATCTCGTTTCTTGCCACCCTCCTCCTGTTTTAATGTCTCGTTTAAGCTGTTGTGGAGGTTTTGCTGACTGTCATTCAAGCTTCGCTGGCGGTCATTAAGGTGGTGGCTGTCGCCGGCGGGTTTGTTCTCCTTGGCCGCGGGGCCGCGCGGGCGGAGCACCCGCTGCTCTATCCGGTGGAGCTCATCTTGTAGCTCGTCTCGCTTTGTCAACATAAACTCTGAAAATGTAACCTTCTTTTGAGCAGCAAAGAACATAAATAATAAAAACCCTGGTAACACCTCAGTAACTCGCTAAGAACAATACGTCATGTTGGTTAGTGTATTGAAAGTGAACACAAATGATAGTGCAAAGAAACTTATGAGTTAAATTACTCACTGCGGTACAGAGGACCATACTTAGCTGTAAATAATTGTTCACACATTACAAGATAGGTCTAAGTAATTTTAACTCTTCACATACTCAGTACTAACATTTTTTAGCATTCAAAAAAAAATAGTCTAGCTCCAATGTTCATCCTGACTTACTTTCATGGAACTTTCTACTAGACATCAACTTCTCATTAGCTGCATCGGTCATCTTCTTCGGTAACCAATACACAAAAGGCTTTGCTTTGGTCACAATAAAGTTTCCTAAGTGTTTCTGTGACTCCTCCCACCTCTCGAACTCTGCCACACGCGCCATTTTCGCCTCCAAAGCCTTTATCATCGCTTTCTTATGTTCTCTCTCTGCAAATAGTGTTTTCCGTTCTTTATGTTCTCTTTCTTTTTCTAGACGAGCTGCTTCTTCTATTTTGCGTTCCACTTGTGCTTTTTTTTCTTCCTTAAATTTGAATTTGAAATTAAAATACAATAACAGGTTTATTCTAAAGATAGATATTATCAAAAGTTAGGCTTTTAATACACATTATTTAAGGTCAGGATATGCCACTATTATTTTTACCTTGGTCTGTAAAACAATTTCTTCCTGTTTAAACTTCTGCAGTGTCCCCAGCAGTGACCCAAACATTCTTCTATTCCTCGTCCGAGCCTGTTCATCTCCACCCTGTGCTTGTAACACTGCGGCCCTGGTTGGCAGCTCTTTTGACACAGCAGATGGCATTTTAACTCGTTTGACAACTGGTGCTGGGCCAGAAACAGACATCTCTTCTTCACCATCACTATCATGACATTTACCTGATAATCTGGAAAGGCAAGTTGTGTAGGTAAGTATAAACAATGTGTGTTTGGCAACAATAAAATTCATTTATATCCACACATTACATGACAAACTCACTATACCTAAAAAAAAGTACTAGCTAGGTACCTTACTAGAAAAGTATTTGCCGTGGGCGAATGGAAGGCAGTCAATGCAGTTTTCTCAATGTATGACATAATACATAACGCCCGCAGCAGTCGAACAATACCCATGTACAACGAGCCAAGCAAGTCTATCTAATCACAATAAGCCACGCATGTCTGCGCTTACCTGCTGAAAACTGTTTTGGTTTCTTGCTTCCGTTTTCCAAAATGCTCGTCATTTTTATTGTAATTATTACCCCCGTCCAAAAATGAATTGCGACCACCAGGACGGTTTCCTCTTGCGTACTCTCCAGCAGGGTTGAATCTATAATACAACACAACACGCCAGATAAGTCTCCGTCTCCGAACCCACAAACGCAAATTAGTTTCAAGGCAAATCGCTAGCTAACCTATCGTTTGGAAATCTTCCGCTGCCTGTTTGCACAATTTTTTTGATGTTTTCGTCTATTTTACACAAATTGCTCTTCTCATTTTCTAATTGAGCTTGCAATGCAGTAAAAGATAATGCAACTTCTGTCCCCATTTCGCCGTAGATAAGCAAAAAACCGTGATATTATTTTGCATTTACAAAATGCATAACAACTTCCTGCGTGAAATGAACGAATGAGTGAATGAAATTAAATGAATTATAGCCTGTTTGTCCAGATTGGTCCAATTAGGGGTCCAATACTCAGAACAACAATCCTAGGATTGTTCTTTTGAGGACCAATAAAGGTCCAATTAAGTTTATAAATCTATGGTCCAGATACATACACACAATAACACTTATTTACGCCACTTCAAAATGATAGAAATATCAATGGTAAGTCTAAACGATTCATAAAATGTCTTAGAAGAAGAATACTAAATGGTGATATAAAGAAGAAAATTATAAGAAGAATACACTACTTTTTTTTTTTACTTTTTTTGTTATACTTCATCCAAGTATCTTATCCATTAGGTAAAAAAATTATGATTTATAAAAAACCACTAAATTAAACACATTCAAACTGAAATAAATCTACGGTACCTACCTAATGTTCCTTTTGATATCAAAACGGAATATAATAATTTACCTAAAAGTTATACTAGATGGCGCTTATAACACACAATTAAAATTGGTTTCCGCTACTCAACAGTAGATGTCACTACAAAGGTTAACACAGCCGTTGCATGTAAAGGTTATCCTACTACTATCATAAACGCTAAAGTTTGTAAGTATGGATGGATGGATAGTTTTTTTTTTTTATTTCTCAGGAATACAAACAGTACTTACAGACTAATTAAAAATTCATAAAAATAGCTAAAGACCATTTAATTTTACACGTTTTCGCTGTTACTCTTTCACGCCAGAACGGCTGAAAGGATCTGGATAAAACTAGGCACTTGGCAGAGAGCTAGATTATAGTCTGGAATAGCATATAGGCTACTTTTTATCCCGTGAGAATACCGGGACTTAAATCTGCGCGGGTGAAACCGCGGGGCACAACTAGTATTCAAGTTAACGCAGAAGGCAGAATTACTACCAACCAACTGAGCTGTGAAGGCTGTCAAAACCACTATAAATAAGTAGGTACATAATTATCTTCCATAATTTCCACATAAATCTTCTTTGGCTACCTGTCGCTCGCTCAGACTGCAATTACCTAAAAGTAGGTAGGTACTAACATCAGTTTAATTTCACGCTGTCTTGATGGTGACAGGGACACAGGTAGGTACCTATGCCATGGCTCCCACGCGCCCTCACTCACTGACGTCCGACGGCGCGGCGGTGGGCAGGCGCCGAGCCGCGGCCCGATTACGCTAATGTCTGGCTAGCGAGATGGCTTTCAGTTTGACATTTGATTCCCATCCATCCAAGGAATTTGGCATCCATCACAAGGAATGCAGATCCATCCTGTTATCGCCACGGCGCCAAAACTCGGTTTTTAACAAAGAAACGCTGCAGCTTCGTAAACAAGTTACGTCACTGGCCACGTCACCCGCCCGGCGCGCCGCCTTTATAAGCAGATGGCGCGCACAGCAGTGGTCATTCGCTTGCCTGCGCTCAGACCGAACGGAGTACTGAGGCGAACTACTAGTTTTCCTTTGTTGTCGTATAATTAAAGTAGTCGTTTTATAATTATCTATGGGATGGGAAATTGTATAATTTGTCATTTACTTACGCAGATTGGTTGACGTATTGGTGATTGGTTATGGGTTTTGATTATTATACAAATGTGGAATTCGATGACGTGTTCTGATTAAGTGAGACTACCCTTCATGACTATCTAACCATGTATGCTCTTTCATCAGAAGTGTTAACTTGCTACGCCCACAAGATGCCGCCTTGTAAGCGCAAACGAAGATCGAAGTGGAAACCATCGACTAGCTCAGGTAGCTGCTCCAGTGCCAGTAGCAGTAGTGGCAATGATCGGAGGCGCAAAAACAGTAAGCTACATCGAAAACCGTGAGTTGTTGTTATGTTGTATTATCGTCAGTCATACCAGAATTTATGAAGCACTCATGGATAGGATATGTTGATATGTGGATAAAACTTAGTAGAGAATATTTGCAACAAAACTGTTCTAGTGGTGCTTTCTGCAGATAGGTTTTTTGGAACAAGATATACCATACCAGTTAGATTTTAAAGTAGGTTAGATTGGCGATACGTATCGTTGTTGTTAAATTGTTACTGCAGAAACAGGAAATTTTCAAAGTTGTTACGATATTTTTCTCATATCCTCGGTGAAATCTAACTACCCGCCGATAAAAAAAAATACCCCAGTATAATAAATATGTAATATTCAAGACATTTTAAAGTCAGGTGAGGCCGAGACAAAGACGGATATTTTATGAGCACGATTTGTTGGAAAAAAAGTATATCGTGGTACATAACACAAGTAGAATTCGGAAGATGTTGGGTAACAACAACAATGGTTGGTAGTAACAAAGAAATGCGTACGGTACACGTTATTCAAGCTAATCGTAACGACTGTGTAGTATTTTTTTTTGCTGTAGATAAAACTGTCGAAAGAATCCGGTCAAAATTTTGGTTTCCCCATTTGAAGAAAACTGTTGCAAAATACATCAAACTGTATAAATTGCATTTAACATATTGATATTAATAGCAGTCCAGCATTATTATTAAAGAAAATATTGAATTTATTTTGCTTAAACGTATGTATTTTATGTGGCAACAAAATACGGGTATGGGTACATTATTATATTTATTAGATTTATAGTACTTACTACGCTTAAGGAAATCACAATGCGCAGCCCTGTATCAAAGGGAAGGTTGCGGGTTCCAATCCCGCTCGGTGAATAACTTTTGGGACATTATAAAATCTTCGGGTATAATAGTTTTTTCCGAGATGTCTGTGTGCAAAAACAAAAATGGTATAATGTCAATGTGGTAAATTGTAAATGTCCCTAACTAAACAGGAAGTAAAAAAAAAAGGAATAAAGGTTTAATGGTTTATAAATCTTTATTTTTCATACAGAATTACAATAACTCACTTACATGAGAACCAGTTTAAGAACAAAATTTTACGTACATTACAAGACATAAAAGTAAATCTAGTAAAAAAAAAACTTAAAAGATGTGGGTAGGTGTGAATCTTGTTTAAAAGCTTATTTATAACGTTGGAGACTGGAACTTTGTGTTACTTAACATTGAAAGTCACCCTAACGATGACCAAAGTAAAAAACTAACTAATGATTCTCTACAAAGGTTCGTTTAAAGTGAATAACATTTGGGGTCGCGATAGATACCTATCAAGTAGCTGGTATGCGAGTTATGATCTTCGAAACGATTTATTGAAATAGCAGACGTGGAAAATATGATAGCTTTCTGACTAAAATTAGACCGGATGTTATCAATAAGTTGTATTTAGATTCTGTTGTGGGATAACTGGTGTCTGTAGTGAATTGGCTTTGAACATGGATATGTGTTTTCGGTGTTTAGATAATATTAGTTCATACTGACCGGCGATGGAACAGTTGTGGATAAGTCTGGGTACCGGTGATATAGATTCATGTCATTGTGTTCAGCTGTACAAAATGATTTTGTTTTGTTGAGGAGTCTTTTATCTGCTAACCGACGATGGAATAGCAGAGTGAAGGGCACTCAGCCAAATTAATTGAGGAGTCCCTCAGCTGCTGGTCGACGATGAGATAGCAGGGTGAGGGGCACTCATTCAAATTAGTCAATGAGAATGTTTTATGTCTGGTGGTGATATGCAACTAGGGTTGGCCAAAGGCATCGCCTAGGGAAAATCACCATTCATAAAATATTATTACAGTTTTGGATAAGTTAAGATTTCAGTAATATAACTTCATATCATTTTGTACAGTTGAGGTTGAGGTTGAGGAGTCCTTCATCTGCTGGCCGGTGATGGAATAGCAGGGTGAGGGGCACTCAGCCAAATGAATTGAGGAGTCTTTCATCTGCTGGCCGTTGATGGAATAGCAGAATGAAAGGCCCTCAGCTAAATTAATCAATGGTGATGTTTTATGTTTTGTGGTGATAATGCAACTAGGAATGGCCAAAGGCATCACCTAGGGAAAATCACAATTGATAAAATATTATTTCATACTGGCCGCCGATGGAACAATTTTTAGATAAGTTCAGATGTCAGTACACTAAATTCATGTTAATTTGTACATTTCAGGTTTCAATCTTTCAACTGTCGGCTGTTGATGGAATGGCAGCGTGAAGGGCACTCAGCTAGATTAATCAATGATGTCTAATGCTACTACTTCAAACATTATAAGTGCCACTGATAGGTTAACTTTTGGCTAAGTTTCATTGAACACTATGTGGGGACTAATATAAAGAAAATGTACAAACTGTAACCTAGCACTGTGAAAGGGAATTTAACTGGTTAATGTTTTCAGTTTTCGCATCAGACTATGACGCTATCCAGGGACGGATGCGTGCGCAGGATGGCCGGATGTTATCGCCACGGCGCCAAAACTCGGTTTTTAACAAAGAAACGCTGCAGCTTCGTAAACAAGTTACGTCACTGGCCACGTCACCCGCCCGGCGCGCCGCCTTTATAAGCAGATGGCGCGCACAGCAGTGGTCATTCGCTTGCCTGCGCTCAGACCGAACGGAGTACTGAGGCGAACTACTAGTTTTCCTTTGTTGTCGTATAATTAAAGTAGTCGTTTTATAATTATCTATGGGATGGGAAATTGTATAATTTGTCATTTACTTACGCAGATTGGTTGACGTATTGGTGATTGGTTATGGGTTTTGATTATTATACAAATGTGGAATTCGATGACGTGTTCTGATTAAGTGAGACTACCCTTCATGACTATCTAACCATGTATGCTCTTTCAATCCGTATGTTGCTATTACATTATGGGAATCAAATGCTCTCGCCAGAGAGTAGTAGGTATATTCATTGATCAGATGTCAAACTGAAAGCCATCTCGATAGCCAGCAGACATTATCGGGCCGCCATAATACGAATGTTAGGGGCAAGTGGCATAATTATGTGCTATTCCAGACTATCTATCTTTCTGCCAAGTTTTATCCCGATCCGTTCAGCCGTTCCGGCGTGAAAGAGTAACAAACATCCATCCATCCATCCATACTTACAAACTTTCGCGTTTATAATATTAGTGGGATTATCATTATTATAATTTATTCCGTACTAGTGACCCGCCCGCGCGCCCCTGCTTCGCACGGGTGCACACATTTATACATATAAACCTTCTTCTTGAATCACTCTTATCTATTAATAAAAACTGCATCAAGATCCGTTGCGTAGTTTTAAATATTTAAGCATACAAAGGGACAAGGGGACATAGGGACAGAGAACGCGACTTTGTTTTATACAATGTAGTGATTAGCATTATTATGCAGGACTTACCCCCGGTTTCTGAAAGCCCGATCAATGCTAATCGGCTGTCAAGTCACTTGCTCTCTATCTAATTTGAAGTAAAAGCTGAAACAGCAAGTGACTTGACAGCCGATTCACTTTGATCGGGCCTTCAGAAACCGGGGGTAACGGTAACAAAAAACTAAAACTGCTAATCAACTTTGGTTGCCACGCCAACACAGTGCTGTATTCCGTATATGTGTGCAGGTATTCCGTACTGTCAACCAGTCATCATGGCGGCATTTATCAACCTATTCCTGCCGTCTGCGCCTGTCTGTCTGTCTGTCTGTCCACCGCGATGGCATCGGATGAGAGAGTATTTATTAACACTGCATAAATATCCCCTCTCGTTTGTAGATGGACAGGCAGACAGATCCGACAGACATTTGCTTGCATTTTGGCAACAAACATTTAAGAATAATAATAATATTATTTATTCAGAACAGTATGTACACTGCACAAGATACAAAATAATGAAACTTGGCAGAGAGATATATTATAGTCTGGAATAACACAGGCTACTTTTTTCCCGTGGGAATACCGGGATTTAAATCTGCGCGGGTGAAACCGCGGGGCGCAGATATAGAATCTTATGGTTGTTTAAAATAATGAGACAGGGACTCGGGATGTAGTTAAAAGTATGCCCTTTCATTAGGTACCTAAATGTTACCGTCTACTTACCGCCGGTTTCTGAATGCTCGATCAACACTAATAGGCTGTCAAGTCACTTCCCTTCAATCTATCTAATTTGAAGTAAAAGCTGAAATAGCAAGTGACTTGACAGCCGATTATTGATCGAGCTTTCAGAAAGCTGGGGTAAATCTACTCTCCTACTCTACTCCACTCTACTTTACTCTTTACCGTCGTCGGTGTTTCCGGAATGATATAACTTGGGAATTTTTAAGACTTGGAACTACTAAGAGTGACTAGGAACTTGATGGATTATAGGTATAAAGAAATAATATTGGATAATATATAATATTGTATAATATATATATATAATATATAATATTATATTGGACGCGCTATCCCAATGCTGTGCCTGCGCACCTCTGTACTAGCAACCCTCTGAATGTTGTCTAGCAAACCCCTGACTCCTTACCATTTAGTTAAGAAATAGCTATAGGTATTCGTACAACAAAACCCTTGAAACACGACCGCCGCGCCAGAAAACGGCTAATTCCCAGCCAAGCGGACTTCCTTCCAGCGAGCGCCGCGCCGTAGCGTCAGCTCATAGTTTACCTTTATTATTTTAAAGATACTCGTAATAGTCGGATTTTTGCTTTCTCCGGCCAAAATCTCAGCAATTTTATTCGCGATGAGTATGTAACTACACGTAGAAGGAAAGAGAGGCAGGGGAAGTCCTAGGATAAGACACGAGCCAAATAAAAGTGAAGGTTGCCGTCATGTCTTACAAGGAGGTCAAGGAGGTCGCCCTAAAAAGAAACCCCTGGAGAGAAATGCATCAATTACGCCGACAAGAGCATTGCTCTTAAATTAGAAGAAGATGTAACTACACACTGTTTTCACACATTCCATAGCTCGAAATGTAAGAGATATTTGTTTAGGTGCATTCAAAAAATATGAAACAAATGAAGATGTTATGATTCTAACTCAATAAAATTAGATAGATATATTTATTTATTTTTATTTTTTTATTGTTCACCACACAGAAACATAGTACAGAGTAAAAGCATACATTTATGGTAAAACAATGGGCGACCTTATCGCTGAGAGCGATCTCTTCCAGGCAACCTTGGAAGGATAAGAACTAATCAGAAATTGACGGCGGTGTAGTTACGGAATAAAGTTTAGATAATCTATTGGACCTAAACCTACATATTTACTAAAATTATACCTTTTTAAATAAATTTTTGTACCTGTTTTTGAACTTATAGTTTTCCGGTTTTCAGTTATTTACAAACGAAGAACCAAACTATTACCGCAGAACAAGTAACAGCTACCACGCAAGTGTACAGTCGACTAAAAAAATCAATTAGCTGAAATGTTGGGACGAGCTAAATCCGCCCGCGGCGACCGAGCGTTCAAGCGTACATGAAAAATGGGCCGAACGGGTGAGGGGACAGACAGCCATGAAAGTTGCAGGAAATATTAGGATGGATGTTTGAAACGGTTTAACTTGATGATCAAACATGTTTTTAATGTGTCTAGCTCTGTATTAGTTGTGAGTTGCAATGGAAAACACTTGGCGGATGTTTAGCTATATAATTTTATCAATATTTTTTTTTTGGTGTCAGAGCTTACATAAATGGATTGCTTTTTACGTCATGTGCTTAATTTTTACTCATATAGGTGTTATGTATGGTGCTAGGTATGGCATTTATAAGCTATACAAGGCCAGCAGGCAATCATAGCTTTTTGACGACCTCAGTGGCGCAGCGGGCGAGAGTCCGCCTGCGACGCAGAGGTTGCGGGTTCGATTCCCGCCTCGGAACAAATTTGTGTAGGATCTGCAGAAATTTGTTCATTGCTCTGGGTGTTTTCTATGTATAATAAAAAATATCTATCTATGTAATTATATAATGTATTAAATATATCAGTTATCTAGTACCCATAACACAAGCTTTAGTAGCTTACTTTGGGGCTAGATAGTGCTGTGTGGATTGTCCAGCATTATTATTATTATTATTATTATTATTATAGCAGTCGTATGTTGAAAATTCCCGACTTAGGTTATGTCAGTAGAAAAGTCTTAAAGTCCAGCCAATTGATTTTTATGTAAGAGATTCCCAAAGAAAACACCATCATTCAAAACGCGGCGTAGTCAGCTCCATGTCCTTTCTGTAGATAACGGAAACTAAGCTCATAAGCTGAGAGGATACTTTACCGGGCAAGCCTATACTGTTTAAATCAATACTCAATACACACTTTCAATACAGTCATGTCATTAGTACCTATGTTTCAATTAATTTAGTGATAGTCGTTTTATATTGTTATAGTTAGCCTATAAAATGTAAATCCATTATTGGCTTTCAGCTACATTTATTATGTGTTATGTTAGTTATATAATACAAAGAGCTGTGGATTTTGTTTAATAAATAAATAAATAAATAAATAAATAAATAATTGTCGTATTTGGTCGTAGGTCCAAATATTGCCTGATGCTTTATAAATTACTAGTTGTGCCCCGCGGGTTCAACCGCGCAGATTTAAGGGCCCGGCGACAGCGGCTCGCAGTTTCGAGGTGCGATTGGCTATTATTTCATTTTATTTCATTTTGGGGAGGTTGTTTGAAAGAATAACTATCCAGTGACACGCATAAATACTGTTCGAATACAAATAATACAATAATATAAGGGAAATGTGCTTGAGTCAGAAATCATTTTGGTATTAGGTAAACGTAAGGCCAAACATACTAATACCAAAATGATTTCTGATTCGGGCATGTTTCCCTTATATTATTGTGTTATTTGTGTTCGAACAGTATTTATGCGTGTCACTGGATAGTTATTCTTTCAAACAACCTCCCCGAAATGAAATAAAATGAAATAATAGCCAATCGCACCTCGAAACTGCGAGCCGCTGTCGCCGCGCCCTTAAGATTTCCGGTATTCCCGCGGGATAAAAAGTAGCCTGTGTTATTCCAGACTATAACTAACCTTTCTGTCAAGTTTCATCCAGATCCGTTCAGCCGTTCCGGCGTGAAAGAGTAACAAACATCCATCCATCCATCCATACTTACCAACTTTCGCGTTTATAATATTAGTAGGATAGGATCATGGTTCTTCTTCTTGGCGTATCACTAGTTTCTTTCGAAACAGTGTGGTGAAAGGATTTTAGGTGCGCCTCAAGAGGCTCCTTTCGAGCACTTGACACATGTTATAGAGCTTTTTAGGTTCTACAACATGTCGGTTTCCTCACGATGTTTTCCTTCACCGTTTGAGAGTACTGGCATTGTGCACATAAATTTTTGAACAGAAAAACTCATTGGTGCACGACCGGACAGGATCATGGTGATGCAGTCATAGATTGGCACGTCTGTATTTTGTCAGCGACTGTACCTGCAGATTTCTTTTGTTTGTGTTGTCGTCTCCGTCGCCTCTCCTCGCCGGTCGCTGGTGATGGACCGCTTCCAGCGGAACGGAGTCGAGCTGACTACTATCACTCACTGGGACTCTCGTCTGTTCGAACTATCAATGGTTTCGCTGCACCTAATAGCTCTCGTGGATAATAATCCAGTGATTATGTTTTATTTCATAGTTGTTTATGTATACACTTTCTCCACATCTCTGATTTTTTGTTATCGTAGCTTTATTCCTCTATATTCATTGCTCTAAAGACGCAGTATACATCATGAGACCCTAAAGAGTCTTACAGGAAATGAAGGGGACACCCAGCAATGGGCGATACCGGGTGGAGATTAAGATGGTGATGATAATGACTCTATCTTACAATCACATGTCATCCCAATCCCAACTATCCCAACTAATATTATAAATGCGAAAGTAACTGTCTGTCTGTCTGTCTGTCTGTCTGTCTGTCTGTCTGTCTGTCTGTCTGTCTGTTACGCTTTCCCGCTTAAACCTCTCAACCGATTTTGATGAAATTTGGCACAGATAATCTTTAGACCCTGAGAAAGAACATAGGCTACCTTTTATTGCGAAAAAAAGAGATGAAGAGATTAAAAGTACGCAGACGAAGTCGCGGGTACCAGCTAGTAATTTATAAAAATTAAAAATATGTAGTAAGTAATTTTATTTTTATTAATAAATAAATAAATAAAATAAATAATGCTGGACAATCCACACAACATCATCTAGCCCCAAAGTAAGCTACTTAAAGCTTGTGTTATGGGTAGGTACCTACTAGGTGACTGATACATATAACATAGATAGATATTTTTATTATACATCACGAATCACTTATTGTTGTTAGGTACGTCACTGGGCATGTCCTCAAAGTAGACAACACTTTGTCTGTAGCCATCAGGCAATGAATCACTATTCTTCTCGCAATCAAAAGCGTCTCACAGCCACGCCACCGCCATTTGTACAACAAAACAACCTGCACGTTGTCCGTTCGTCTGTCACTCCGCGCGACGTATTTGGCGGAACCGTGCCCCGCCATAAAACGCTTGCGCTGATTAATTGCGAAACTCATTACAAATAGCCCTTGCCACGGAACCCTAAAAAGAAAAAACCGTGGCTAAACGTTGTTTTCAAATCTGAAGCGCGTCTCGGTAAGTTCAGTGGAACGAATAGTGTTTTTGATACGATTCTGCCGAAACAAATTGAATAAATCTCGCTAGCTCGGCCTCTGTAAATACGAGTTAAATGAAGCTATTAGACATGACAACTTGGAGATTAGTTTGAGCGAATCTGTGTTATAATGATTTACAAACATAAATATCAGCAGTTATTTAATAAGAATTGCTGGTATTTTGAATGTTTTCAGAAAATATCACTCCCGCCACGCTTCTCAAATAGTTATAGCGAGCTTGAATGAATTTATTTGACAGCCTAACTATTTATGTAAGGTATATTATATACCTAGGTACCACGTATTTATGTAAGGTATATTATATACCTAGGTACCACGTATTTATGAAGTAGGTACCTAAATTATTCACAATGCTCTTTATTTACAAAAAAAAATTGCTTCACGACTTTGATCCCCAGGCACGGTAGATATCCCTTCAGATCTCTCAGTACCAAGTACTAACTCAAGGGTCTCCCTTAGACATCCACAAAGAATCTAAGGGGGGTAGTCAGAGGTACGTCCAAACATTACATTTGGCACATACCCATATTTTGCAGTAGTTAGTATTTCAAGATAAACAAATATCTCGTAGCGCTGCAAATATCATATCAGGCTTGATTCAGGGTTCAGCTCAGGGTTGATTTATGAAGCAATACCTACATGCTTTATAAATCAGTGAAAACTGAAACAGCTTCACGACTTTGATCGAACCTACGACCTAACGGCGCGCGGCGGCGCGGGGTCACTCCCATTAGACCACATTTATTTCCAAATTCGCAGGATTGTTGAGACCAAATAATATGTCACTTTTAACCTTTCATTTAGCATGCAAAATAAAATAAAACTAGACTGTAGACCATTTGATTGGCATACAAGTAATTTCTTTCAAAAAAAAATCGACGTTGGAGCAGAAGAAGCAATTACTAGTAAAAATAATACATACATAAATCGGCAATAACAATTCGTAGTGCATTGCACGGATCCGTAGCCGTGGCGTAGCATGTCCGTAGCGTAGCGTATCCGTAGCGTAGCGTAGAGGTACGCGCCGCTACACACGGCTGCGCCACACCGCGCGCCACGCGACGTCGCGCAACATGTGGCGGTAACAAGGTGTGTCGCACGCCGCAAATGGCCTGAGTCGGACCGCAGCGCCATACAAACTCAAAAATATTCTGCGATATTGCTTTACTAACTTTGTACGAGTCTGTGACTTTATAATACTAACTTGTGCTGATTCTGTGGCAGTGCTTGTTGAGTATTATGTGTGGTGCGATTCAGGTGCTTGGCGATCTAATTGGACGTACAAATCAAGGTTCGCTGTCGCGTTTGTTTGAATATTATAATATAACTAGACAGTAGGCATTATAAATAAATAAACTAGCGACAAATCATAATTAATTATCATAGCACAGCATGTGATAATGTATGTCCGCAATGCCAGTGCTCTCAATCAATGGAAGTCATGGGAAACCAGATATGATGCAATGTGCTTGCAACCTGTCAGGTTTGAAACACCGACTACTAAAAAATGAGGATGTATGCAAGGTGAACGTTTTAATGCAATGAGTAATATCTTCTTCTCAGTCAGAAAATAATAACAAAAAAACATTATTTGCCTAGGTACATAATTTATTTCTGCTACTGACATAATGCACGTCTGGTTTTATGTAATTACATAAATGAAATAAGCACGAGAGCGACAAATCAAATTCATCAATAATTCATCTTCAACAACATAAATATCTACTCATTTAGTTTTAACAAATAAACATTGGCAACGCTGGTACCCACACTCAAGTCGTCCATCAAATGATTCGCGCTCATAAATCAAATTGGGCGAACTGTCAGCGTTCAGCTATTTATGAATGGTTCCAAGACTTTCAACAACAACCACAGATTCCAACAGTTAGTATGTGAGTAGTGTCTGCTGCGTATTCTGTGAGAGATGAAAGAAGACTTCCGCGAACGCACGCGCACGCGCACGGCCGAGCGAGCGCCATGTCACGCGTCACTGCACGCGGTGTGTCGCCGGCTTTAGTTCATTTTGTCGAAATAAAGCTATATTATATAACTGAAAAATAAAGCAAAGTAATATCCATACCATAGACTAAATAATAGTAGTACTAGTCCATACCTAAGGAACCCCGCGTGCTCTTAGGTTTGGGATAATTTCCTGTGCCAGCTGAGGTATATGGATTTTAAAAAACAACAATACCTATACAGGGTGTTCCAGAACTCAACGTCAAGCCGAAACGGGGTGACAGGATTGATTGTAAAATCATGAAAAAAATAAAAAAATAAAAATTGAAATTAAAAAAATAAATATATTTTTGACTGCGATTCTTAGAAATATTATTTACGGTTACGGTTCCAAAGTTTAAATGAACAAAAATAATAAAAATTAACCACAATAACCGAAAAATGATTACAGATTGACCACCACAGATTGAGAATTTTTAGGTTTTTAAATGCCCATAATTTTCAAACTGCATGCGATAGTTTTTTTTAAGACTGACTTTTTGGACTTGTTACCTAACTTCATTTTGTCAACTATCTGATGGAGCTAGCAGATAGCCATTGCTATATATTTATTATAGCCTATAACAAAGCATTGTCTCGTAAGTCAAAAAAAAAACAGCTTCACGACTTTGATCCCCATTTCGTAAGTCAAGCATGCAATATAAGAACGTTCCGCTTACTTACTCTCAAACTTGGCGATTAAAACAAATACCTAACAGTACATCTAGTATAGGGCCACAGTAATGGCATCCATTACTATTTTTACACCTTTGGGTAAAATCTTTAGTCAAAATGATGTTTAGTGTCACTAAACATTACTGATGATGCGATCTACTGTCTGGTATAGTGCGCCTCACACAAAAAGAACGCCGGAACGAGGAGGAGGGGGTGTGAGGGTGCGAGTAATTTGTATGCGCAAACACATATGCCCTCGCTATTCTTTTTGGTTGACGCGACCCATACGCATAGTGCCTAAACACCCAAAACATAGGCAAGGCCTCATTTTATTTTGTCAGTTTTAAAATGTAATGCTTCATCTTGGTGCATCATCATAACCTGAAGAAGTCCCCTGTTGGACATAGACCTATGGTGAGCCCTCTCCATCTACCGTCTTCCTGCGATGGCAACACTGCAACTTAGTGCTGTAGTCTCAGAAATAAAATCCGTAATAGTTTTCTTATCGTAGCAACCTGAGCGCATTCTTCAATGTGAGATGTGAGCCAGCCCGGAGCGCCACACACTATAATAAGCTGCATGTGTGACAGCTGTCATGTCTGTCACGCATCGCATGACAATGCACAGAAAACTGACAGCTTTTAGTACTGTCAACCCGATATGAAACAGTTCATATAAATAATATAATAATATAATAATACAATAACATAATAATACAATAACATATTATTATGTATCTCATGACAGCCTTCACAGCTCAGTTGGTGTAACTCTGCCTTCTGCGCCGTAGGCCGTGGGCTCGATTCCCACCGAGAACAAACATTTGCGTGATGAACATAGATGTCTGTTCTGTGTCTGGGTGTTATATAATATTATAAAAATAAATAAAAAAATAATAAGTATTAAATCAAGCTATCTGGTTCCCATAGTACAAGTTTTGGCTTAGTTTGGGGCTTAGTGCTGTGTGGAATGTCCATAACTTTTTTTTTATCTCATAAATGTTGAATACCAAAGTACCCCAAATCAATTCGTGGTCTGACCCGTCTCATGGCCAGACTGTAGGTCATTCACACCGATCTCTATAGTTATATAGCTCAACTGGTTCATTAATCATTATTAATCAACAATCGTTGAAGTGTATTTTATACTTTTGCAAATACCTACCTTGTATTTTTCTTTTGTTTGCCCATTCACAAAATAAAACTTTAACCTAACAAAAAAAATTAAACAATTCCATATATAAGACGGAATCTACTACAATAAAATCTACTTTATTTATGCCTTACTATTAAATCAACAACCAAACTATGCAGCTGACTGTGCCTGGTGCTTGTTTCAGTTATTTCGTAATTCAGTAGCTCTGAAATAGGAGCCTGTGAGTATATCCTGCCGTACATGTTTGTTAGCTGAGTGAGACTAAAAAAACAATAACAAAAAGTTGGTCACATTTTTTTTATCACTTTCTCTTTCTATATCAGGGGGAACTATATGATATTTCAGTCATATATCCTCGTTCTGTCACTCACTTAGGGAAGTCCCATGCCTTCCAGTCAGTAGGTATCTACTAAAAAAAACTATTAGGTACTCTGATCCAATTTTGTTACATTACATTTTTATTCCCATATAAGAAGATTACAATTACCTAATTAATTAATTACTTAATTTGCATGCTATGATAGAAGATAAGTCGCAAAGATTTAACTTTTTTTTCTCCTTTTGTAAGCGCTTTCATGGGAACCAAGGAAACGCAAAATTTTTGGACACGTGAATACCGTAGGTTTTTCTAACGTATTAGGTTTATTTTTTAAATAACAATTGCCTAATGGAAAAATATTTATGAACCTATAGATGCAAGTGTCGGGAATTCTTACCGCGATCGCGTTTATACGTAAACTCGACTGCATTCGATTTCCCGACGGCGCCTTACCTAAACCTTGAAAACGAAGTCCTCTCAAGAAATAATTGGTACCTACCTACCAACGTGAATTGCGCAGAACAATAATTTTATGACTTAGCAATAGTAATAATAATATATCACAATTTTTTACCGGCTTTTTCCAATGAAACATACCTACTTATTGGAAGTTTCATTAAACGTCATGCTGTAAAACCGGAGTGATATTCGAATGCTGAAAATACTAGCTGATGGACTAAACAGATGGCCCACCTGGTGTTAAGTGGTAACTATCACCTAATATCAAAGCATTGCCTTGTATGTAGTCACGCACGATATCACGTGTCTATCAAATTGAGGCATACCAGATATTATAAAGCCTCATGTGCCTGTAATTACACCGGCGACCACACTCTTCAAACCGAAACACAGCGTTGCTGCTTGGCGGCAGAAAAAGTCGTGGTGGTAGTACTTCCTCGGACGAGCCCTTCACAGAGCTCTACTAGGTACTCTTTGAAAACACTGGTGACGCAGTGAGTACATTGTAAGGCACTCCTGCTGTAGTTACTTATGAGTACTACCTAATTACTACTACACTGTTAGATACTACTAGGTACGATTAGTTCCTATACCTAAATAATATCTACATAATCTGTCAGCTAATGTTAATTCCACCAAATAGCTGAGCGGATATAAAACGCATTGCGAAGACAGACGATCGAAAGCTCGAATTGATGATCCAATTATCGTTATTATCGCTTAGACCGCGTTTTAATTATACCGTCTAATTAAAGAACGAGATACCATCGAAGACGCCGCTTCCGTTGTCTCTACGCCCTTTGTACTAACTACAGGCGAAACCAAACTTTACACTCAACGCTTAAGCTTTTAAATTCTCAAGCACGACGTTCAAAAAGCTATAAGGGTGATACACACGCGTAAACCGGCTCTATTCCCTGAAGCGTAGGGTGGTTTTTGTAATGCACGATGAGTGGTAAAGAGTAGGGTAGGCGGCACTATTACGGCTAGCAGTGGCGCGGAACGCCCGCCGCTGAGATCTGAGGCGCATGCTCAGTTGGGAAGTGCCACCACAGATAAGCAACAGTCACTACTGCACAGGTCACAGATTACGTGCCTGTTTGTATAGCGTGAGTATTTTTAGCGTTGGTTATAGTAGGGGCACTGAGCTCATCATGTTCGACAAATATTAATGATACGGAGGTACTTGCTGCCTTTGATTTTGTGTAGGGATTTGTCACAATATTACTGGGAGGAGACACAATGAAAATGTGTTAATAGGTAGGATTAGGTAGGTACATATTTAAAGCATAAGGTGGTAATTTTCTAATTCACTCTAAAATAAGAAGGTTTATTAAGTAGTAGGTATCTATTAGGTAGGTACCTACCTGACTAGCGAGTATATCGAGGTGCTTGTACCTTAGTATAACTTTATGACCTATCCCGTTTTTATTTCACTCTAGAATCTCACAGCTATCTCATATATCTTAATTTTATCGTTATTAGCCATAAACTTCATCACAAGACATTAAGCTCGTGTATTTGAGCTATTATTGCGGCACGGGATCTCAGGTCGCGGTCCGCGAAGCGCGACGGTGCGCAGGCGCAGATGAAACAATCGCACAAAGCTTATTGAAACTGGCGTAAATTGAGACCAAAGAGTTTCACTCTCTTTGTTTGTTTATGATTTACTAATAGGCAGGCAGGTTTGATTAACCCATGGCTAAGGAAAATTTTATTTTTACCAACGACATTCTAATTTAAAAATCTGAAGAAATGCAAGATAGTCATTGATATCTAAGAACAGCAAATATATTAATCAGTTTTTTTTAATTATGGGAAAAAGGTAGGTACAGTGAATGAGAAAGAGGATCAGAGAAAAAGTAGGTAAATCAAAAAGTCTTCCTTTCAAAATGCGCTCTAGGGTTGGAAGTAGGTACGCCTGGTGAAAATCATTAGGTATACCTAATATTACATTTAATCCATAGAAATGAAAACTGCAAAGCAAATATTTATGAAAACATTACAAAACTCGATTATTTTAAAATTACGTTCTAAACATAAAAGAAAATACAAAATCAATATATCATAGAACTTTCATCTAAAATTGAAATACATTTGTTATTAAATACAATTCCTTGATAACATTCCACCGATAACCTAATGAAACAAAGAAAAATTGAGAAAAATATCGATTTTACGACAACTATAAATCGAAATTCAATAGGAAAGATAAAAGGGCACAATGCGTGGGGCGAGGCCTTCAATCTCGCCCAGCAGTGGGACAATCGCGCATAAACCACGCAGCGTGCGCGAGAACAATGAGGTTTATAGCTTATTTATTAACGTCACTAGAAACGCAAGAAACTTGTAAAAATCTGAAATAATTCCGTACAAACGAGCTTATTATTCATATTTTATTCCGTTTTAATTTTTAATGTATTTTGGGTTCTTGGATTTCCGTTGTCGGATTTATAAACCTTTCAAATCGTTCCCTAGCCTGCACGCTTTTCATAACTTTCACTATAAAGTGACTGATCTTCGATATCATAGCAGTTTTTTTACATAGAAATATGCCCTACGATCCATCAACTTGAGGCATACCTAAAGATGCCTCGTCCCTCTAATATCAACCCCACACCCTTTAAACCAAAACACAGCAACGCTGCTTGGCGGCTGACGTAGTGCTTCCACGGACGATCCCCTTAAGGCTCCGGCGACAGCGGCTCGCAATTTTGAGGTGCGATTGGCTATTATTTCATTTTATTTCATTTCGGGGAGGTTGTTTGAAAGAATAACTCTAAAGTGACACGCATAAATACGCATAATATAAGGGAAATGTGCTTGAGTCAGAAATCATTTTGGTATTAGGTAAACGTAAGACCAAACATACTAATACCAAAATGATTTCTGATTCGGGCATGTTTCCCTTATATTATTGTATTATTTGTGTTCGAACAGTATTTATGCGTGTCACTTTAGAGTTATTCTTTCAAACAACCTGCCCGAAATGAAATAAAATGAAATAATGCGTACTTCTATTTATGTTCATCCACAGAACGAATTCCATTTTCCGTGTTTGATTTATGGCGATTTTGTCGACTGGCCATCTCCTGCTGCTTACAGTAACTATGAAGAACATCCTGAAATGGCGCTCTATAACGGGACATCGCAGACAAGGGTCAACAGTGCCGCGGTGCGTTTGAGTCTGCGTCTCTTCGCGCATCATTTCCACGCCAGCAATTTGTTTCCATCCGCCGACAGCGGTACAAAAAGCATTTTTTGGGACATTTTTTCATTGAATGGCGTTTTTGTATTGTTTTTGTAGCACACGACATATTTGTGGTAATTAACAGTAGTACGGTCGCCGTCTCCGTCGCGGCGCGTCTGAAGTCTTTTTGCCAGATTCTGCACGGTGCTGTTAATTGCCTGCATTCGCTACTGCATTGCTCGTGGTGATTGCAACATTTTGTATCATACAATCGTATACTTCAGCCCGAACTTCCTCTACTTATGCGGATGAAGGCGGAATCAGTGTCCGCCAACTTTTTATCCTCAGAACTTTCATAAAAGTTTCGATAAAAAATAATCTAAATTCTTTTTTCATGGGCTTTTTAAGCTTGTGTTCTGCCTGGTGTTTATAACGACTGTTTTAGAAATCTAGACCTATTATTATTTATTAAAGGTACTGTAACCTACCAACTGGCTATAATAATAATAATAATAATTGGGGAAACCGAGGGTTTTGCCTGTGCAATTGCTGACGAGGTAATGATGACGAACAACTACCGAAGGTATATCCTGAAGGACGGTACGGTCGACATTTGTCGAGCATGCCGCCGTCCTGGTGAGTCACTCAGGCATATAATTTCGGGTTGTTCGCATCTTGCTAACGGTGAGTATTTGCACAGGCACAACCTGGTGGCCAGAATTATTCACCAGCAACTTGCCCTTCAATACGACCTTGTTGACTCTGAGATGCCGTACTATCAGTACGCGCCGGTGCCAGTTCTCGAAAATGGTCGTGCATTGCTCTACTGGGATCGCTCTATCATCACGGACAGGACTATTGTTTGCAATAAGCCTGATATCGTGTTGGTCGACCGATCTCAGCGCCGGGCAATGCTCGTGGACATCACTATCCCGCATGACGATAACCTCGTGAAGGCCGAGAAGGAAAAGCTCAGCAAGTACCTTGACTTGGCCCACGAGGTAACCGCCATGTGGGATGTTGATTCGACGATCATTGTCCCGATAGTCGTTTCGGCGAATGGCCTTATAGCGAAGAGCCTCGACCAACATCTCAAGAGGCTCTCGCTAGAGGGTTGGCTCAAGGGTCGGATGCAGAAAGCAGTGATCCTTGACACGGCTCGCATTGTTAGGAGGTTCCTCTCGCTGCAGCCCTAACCACCGGTAGCTTGGGCCTAGCCCCGCTGTCGGTGGCATTCTAGTTTTTAGGTTTTTTATAATATAATGTTTTTTATTTATTTATTTTATATTGTAAAAAACTTATAAATTATGAATATAAATAAATAAACGTGATAATAATAATAATAATAATAAAAGCCTTTATTTCAGGTAACCTATACTTAATATTAATTTTACATTATATATTGTCTACATCTAAGGTATCTGTTTGCCCATTTTTGGCAAAGGCCTCTTCCAACAACTTCCACTTATCTCTTATTCTAGCTGTTCTAGTCCATGTAAGTCCTGCAATCGCTGTTATTTCGTCTTCCCATCTTTTGTATTGTCTTCCGCGTTTCCTCTTTCTGTTTAATGGGTACCAGCTTGTTATTATTTTGCTCCATTTGTCTGATCCGCGTTGAGTGTGTCCCGTCCATCTCCATTTATTTTTTCGAATAGTGGATATAACATTTTTTATCTTTGTTTGTTCTCTTAATTTAGTGTTATTAATTCTGTCCGATAGTCTTACACCCAACATACTCCTCTCCATTGATCTCTGGCAAACTTCTAGTTTTTCATTTTGTGTTTTCGTGAGAGCCCATGTTTGGCATCCATAAGTAAGGACGGGAAGTATGCATGTGTTATAAAGTTTCCTTTTAATGTACAGACTAGTTTCCCTATTTTTCATGATTTCTCTGAATGTCCAGTATCTCTTCCATGCATTGCCTATTCTGGTTTTGATTTCCTTTGCGGATTGGTCTATTGGTGATATTACTTGACCGAGATAGGTGTACTCTTGAACATATTCTATTAAGTTGGTATTTACTATAATTGGCTCCTCTGTACTATTTGTCATAGCTTTTGTTTTGGTTGCGTTCATACTCAGACCTACTTTGCGACTTTCTATATCTAAGTCTTCGAGCATTTTTGATAAATCCGCCTTATTAGAAGAAAGTATAATCAGGTCGTCTGCAAATCTTAGGTGGGTTAGCTTTTCTCCATTAATGTTTAGTCCATACTCTTCCCATTCTATCCTACGAAAAACTTCTTCAAGGACGGCTGAGAACAGTTTGGGCGATAAAGGGTCTCCTTGACGCACTCCTCTCTCAATTCTTATTTCCTTTCCTTCTCTTTCCAGTTTAATTTTGGCAGAGCTTTTTTGGTAGATGTTCTTTATAATTCTTATGTATTTATGTTCGATTCCTTGATTCTTGAGGGCTTGCCAGATCGATTCGTGTTCGAGAGAGTCAAAGGCTTTACTGTAATCTACAAAACAGCAGTATATTGGCATAACATATTCTTTGCTTTTCTCTATAATTTGTTTGACAACATGTATGTGATCTAGGGTTGAATAACCACCTCTAAACCCAGCCTGCTCTCTTGGTTGGTTCTCATCGAGACTCTGTGTTATTCGGTTTAGAATTACTTTAGCAAATATTTTGTATATGTTAGACATAAGACTAATCGGTCTGTAGTTGCTTACATCGCTTTTATCACCTTTCTTATATATTAGCGTTATGGTCGATGTAAGCCACTGCTTGGGGATGTACTCGCTTATTAATACGTCATTAAATATTTGTGTAATTATCGGGGCTATGAGTTCTTTGCACGCCATTAAGTATTCATTACTGATGTTATCCGGTCCGGGTGATTTGTCTCTTTTTTGGGTTTCTATGGCTTTTTCTACTTCCCTTTGTAATATTGCAGGCACAATTTTGTCCCCATTTAGATCAGTAGGGTCTATCGAGCTTCTCTTTGAAAATAAGTCGCGGTAGAAAGCCGTAGCTGTGTTAAGGATGTCTAGTCTTTTAGCCGTATAATTTCCTCTACTGTTTTTTAATTTTGGTATCCACTCTTTCTTGTGGTTCATTTCTCGCAAAGCTTTCTTGATACCACCTGTCTTGCGTATATGGGTTTCAAATGTTTTTAATCTGTGTGTTTGTCTATCTTTCCTCATGTTTTCTTTAATTTGTTTGCTGATTTCTGATATTTCTTTCCTTATAGTTTTTGTTTTATCTCTGGTTCCTATTAGTGCGGCTCTTCTCTCTAAAAGTTTTATAGTTCTGTCTGACATTTTATCTTTGTTTTTTCTGGTGTCTTCCTTAGCAGATGAGGTAATTAATTCACATAAACTATCGTATTTCCGTTGTATATTATACTCTTTAGCAGTTTCAGTAAAGTTAGCAAGCTGTGTTTTCAGCTTATCCGATGGTAGTACTTCTCTTTTCGCACAAGGTTTTGCTTTGAATGGCCTCTGTTTCTTTAGCTGGTTTGCAATTAAGTTTGCTCTGACCATTCTATGGTTGCTATTAAAGTTGATGCTTTTGATTACTCTACAGTCAAATAAATTACTTTTGTTTGACAAAATATAGTCTATTTCGTTCTTATAAAGTCCACCTGGAGATAACCATGTCCATCTATTGTTTTTACGACCTTGATACTGGGAATTCAGTATCTTTAAGTTATTCTCGTATGCTAATGCAATCAGCTTTTCACCATTTCGTGTTCGTTTTCCAGAGCAGTAGGGTCCCATTATTAATTCTTCTCCATTCCTTTTTTCTCCAACTTGTGCATTGTAGTCTCCCATTACTATTAGGTTTTTATGTGTGTTTTCTTTTAAAACAGTGTTAAGCTTGGAGTAGAATGTATCGATTTCTGTAATACTTGATTGTTCTGTAGGTGAGTATACTTGTACTATTGACCAGCTTTCGTTTCCAAGTTTTAGGTTTAGTATAGCAATACGTTCGGTTATTCCAATTATTTCTTCTATATGTTCTTGTAAATCGTTTTTGATTAGAAATCCGACGCCGTGTTTTCCTGGTGTTTCACCTTTGTAATAGAAGATGAAGTTATCGTGCTCTTCGATCTTCTCCCCCTGTCGCCTCACCAACTGGCTATAGCCCAATTCAAATGTGTGTCAAGTGAGTTCAGCTCGTGCATAAATCACTATCGCAAAGGCCTTGTTGTACCATGCACTAAATAGGTACCTAATCTACATATTCACATTATTCTACAAACAAAAATTACGAAAAATAATTCATAATCCAACAGAGTAGCTACAGCTAGCTGAAACATGTGTGTAAATTTAGCCGAGTAGAAGTGAAACCATGAGCGTGTTAGAAATACAATTTAACGAACATAAAAATATCAATTACAAACGCCTTATACACGGTACATTCGTCACAGCAGCGCAGTGTTACATATAGCGTACGTAGCTATAGTCGCAGGCTGCTCCCTCCGCCCGGCGCCGGCGGCGGCATCTCGCATCGTCAGCGTTGCGTTGCCAGCAGCGCAGCGTCCATACAAGTGCGGGTACCCTGCCCACTCGAGCGGGACGCATTTTCCTCGGCTCTCGTCGCGCTCACTGCCCGAGCGTATCCGACCGAATGGGAAAACAGACATATTTCATAACCGCAGCCAACTCCATTCTAAACTTTGCCATAAGTCAATAGAGTTGAAAATCCAACGGCGGAATTCCAAGATGCATCAACACGCTTCAAATAGAACGCGACATGGAAAAAGGAAAGCGTTCGAAATGGAGCGCGGTGATTGGGCGACGCGCGCCAATGGAGGCGGGCGGGCGGGACGGGGTGCGTGCGCCGGCGCCGGTCGCGGCTCACAAGTGGCGTGAGCGCGCTCCGTGGCGGACGCACGGCTCGGCGTGACGCGGTGCGAATGGTGCAGTAGTAGTGATGCTGGGCGGCATGGACGGCAAGGAGTACGGTGCCCTGCACGCGGCCGCCGCCGCTGTGGGGTACGCCATGGATGCAGGTGAATAACTTTTTTACAAAAATTCAAATTTCTCTTCCAAACTGGCTCAAACGTTGTCTGAAAGAGATCGCTCTTAGTGATATGACCGCCCATTGTACCTAAAAAAATGTCTGTTTGCGTTACCTTGTGTACGTACAGTAGGTACCTATTTATCTATCTATCTGAAACTTTTTAAATCAATTCACTCATTATGATAACCGCTCTAATACCGACGTTATTATTAGGTATATAGGAATTATTAAAATTTGGAAGGTTGCATCAGAAAATTTGATGCTGATAAGTCATTAGGTAACAAAAGTGTAAACAGAATGATCGTAGGTAGGTACACTGACGAGTAGGAAATTACCGTTAATTTACGTCATAAAAACATCTATTTAACATGTAAAATCTTTGCAATTTGGTGAATGAAGTTAGAATAGGTACAAGCTATTCACAACCGTTTATGGGTTTAGATGTACCAATAACATAACTTAAAGAAACCAATTACAATACAAATAAATGTTGCCGTCGGATCGGAAAATCAACCCGTTACCGTATAAATCTCGAAATGTCACAACGTGACTGGCCTGCAGTAGGCGTACCTATTAACCTTACATAGAGGTGCCGCATGGCCGTGCGGCCAAAAAAATCAGTAATTAATTATATATATATATATATTTGAATCAACATAATAATATTTTTATGTAAAACTTTATTTTATGTGACTCGTTCTAGTTTTTTAACAAACATAGGTACCTTTATTTTTGCAAACGGTATCTATAAATATTTATGCATTTGAGAGTATGGTATTACCTATACCTATAATGTACCTAAAGTAGGTATAATATTATATCTTATTTTGTGTACCACGTTTAATATTTATTAGGTATCTTACTACATCAATGTGCAATTTTGTATACCTATTTAATTTTGTATAGGAGGTACCTAAAATAGCTTCCTATCATAAATATAATTATATACCTATGTATGTGCACTACTTACCCTTTCGGTTTTTTCAAAACCACTCAAAGGTTGTTAAAGCTCGCCTGTACGATTTGGTTCGACATTTGGTTCTGTGCAATAAAGAATTTTCTATCTATTTATATTTTTCTCTTCTTATACTTTTTTGTCAATTTTTCATGATTTAATATTTTATATAATTGCCCAAGAGTTGATTCTTCAGTTCCGCCCAATAGCCGCAGCTTGGGCGGTGTTGAAAATCTGAATTTCCTGCAACTGTAAGATATCTAATTTCCATTGGTAATATATCATCATCATCATCTCAGCCCGGTGTCCCCCACTGCTGGGTATAGGCCTCCTTCATTTTCAGCCAGCCTCCTCTGTCCCTTGCGTCCCGGGTCCAGGTGTCTCCAGCGACCCTACGATGATGTCGTCGACCTATCGCGCTTTCGGTCGGCCTGGATTTCGTCGGCCTGATTTCGGCCACCATTCGGTCAAGGTTTACTCCACCGGCCATCACCACGTCCGGCAAGGTGTCCTTGGTAATATATACCTACACCTAGTGCCCGTAAACCAAAGGGACGCTGGAAAACAGTGTTTGCTTTGCGCATACAAAATACTCGCGGCATCACAACCCCTCCCCTCCTTCCGGCGTTCTTATTGCGTGACGCGCACTATATATCCTCACTACTTACCACTGATGTGTTAATCTGTCGTGATGTGATGTGATCATGGAATTCAGACACTCCTATCACTTAATCTTTACCTATTTTACATAGTAATATCATCAAAGCTTGAAGCAGGCTGGCCTATGCCTCATTTTACAAGGAGAAAATATTTTGAGTCATAGAGGTTGTGCTTACTTTTATACGACTCTCTCTTGACGACCTCTGTGGCGCAGCGGGCGAGAGCCTGCCTGCGACGCAAGAGGTTGCGGGTTCGATTCCCGCCGTGGAACAAATTTGTGTACGATCTGCAGAAATTTGTTCCGGTGGTCTGGGTGTTTTCTATGTATAATAAAAAATATCTATCTATGTAAGTATTTAATGTATTAAATATATCAGTTATCTAGTACCCATAACACAAGCTTTGAATAGCTTACTTTGGGGCTAGATAGTGCTGTGTGGATTGTCCAGCATTATTTATTTTATTTTATTTATTTTATACGGTTGAGTCCCTATGAAATCTAACGCACGCGGTGAACTTTCCTATTATTATACGCTATGCTTCTACATAGTATAAAACAAAGTCGCTTTCTCTGTCCCTATGTCCTGATGTCCCTTTGTATGTCTACCTTTAAAACTACGCAACGGATTTTGATGCGGTTTTTTAATAGAGTGATTCAAGAGGAAGGTTTATATGTATAATACATACATGATATGTGCACCCGTGCGAAGCAGGGGCGCGCGGGCGGGTCGCTAGTATATCTATAATCAGGTGATACCTAGTTCTCTCTTCATTCAGAGGTAATTCTGTCATGTCTACGCTACCCTAAGCTGGAAACTTTTAAGGAAGGTCTATGTCTAGCAGTGAACTTCTTTAGGCAGATAATGATTAACTAAAATATACAATTTTACCACCAAATAATTGTTTTAATTACGAAATTTTAGGTAGGAAAACTTGTCTGGGTCAAAATGATTTTTTGGTTGGGCCTTAATATGTTATTCTGCATACTTTCTGATTACACATTAGTGATTTTACATCTAACAGCTGTCAGCCTCTTTTTATTATCTTTTTTTCGTAAACCTCCAATTTTATTTAGTTGTCTACGTAACTTACCTCTATAACTATATCAACTCTGGGTAACGCGTCCGGGCGGCGCCATAAACTATAACATTTCCAACAAAATATTCAAAAACACATCGAAAGGTCCACAAAGATAACCTCATTAAAATATTTTCCGTGTTTAACAGTTTTAATAATAAAATAAGTTGCTTTACCTGTGTTCATTAGCGTAGCAGAGTTGCACTCGGGTTATCGAAGGTCGGAGGGCGGCGCGGGCTATCGCCCCGCGATAGTGCGACGACGCGCGTCACTATTTCACTGAAAAACAAATTCGATTGCTACGAGTAAGGCTACGAGCGTTGTTTATACTTTATCAAACGTTTGAACAGAGATTTTGCGATGTCCGCGATGTAGGTTATATAATATATACCTACCAGTTACTGCGATACAAAGAATACATGGGTAACATCACACTACCCTATTATACTTAGAATAATTTTAAGGCGGGGATATCCCAGAACCTCCAACCTCCAAGACGCCTCGGCGGGTACTGACTGCTCGGCGCGAGCACTGGAACAGCTAGATTCCGTTAGATATTCTTCTCAGAGATTAATAATAATGAAATTTTAAGTAAAAGCGCTAGTAAATAATAATAGCTTTGACATAATTTCAAGAAAAACTCTATTAGTAATGGATGTTTGAAATATCGATTTAGTGTCATCTTTATGATTTTTTTTATCGAGAAAATTATATTTATTTACGTTTCTATCTTCACACAGCGCTCGAGTACATGTTCAATTTTAAAGTTTTCGTTTTTTTTCATGTATTTTTTACATTTTAGCAGATTTATAGCTGTTCGAAAACTGTCCCATGCCGCCTTAAGTTGGACGTTACTAACCGTGCAAGAGGGTGTAAAAAAACTTATGTAACCATTAAATTATCGGCTGCACGCTGGATACCGCTTTACCTACGACATAAGAAACACATGTAGATATACCTTACTTATATGTTATTAGTGTATGACTTATGCAATATTTTTATTTTATTTTATGCAATAAATTCTATATTAATTCTATATATTATTGACGACCTCAGTGGCGCAGCGTGCGAGAGTCCGCCTGCGACGCAAGAGGTTGCGTGTCCGATTCCCGCCTCGGAACAAATTTGTGTACGATCTGCAGAAATTTGTTCCGTTGATCTGGGTGTTTATGTATGATAAAAAATATCTATCTATGTAAGAAATGTACTTTATTGACAAAGAAAATTACAACTAATAGTTACAATTATTTACAAAATATACAAAATACATATGAAACAGTTGAGCTATCTGCAGACCGTTGCAAACGATCTATAGATAGCTCAACTGATCCAAATCAGTGCCAGTCGGAAGCGTACCCAAGACACTGGCTGCATTGCCACGCTGAATGGCAATGCTGATACGCTGAGCCAGATACTCACCAGCCCTCGGGTCACGCGTCGCGTCGATAAGTCGCCTGGATAAAATTTTGAAGACCCGGTAGGCCTCGGTACCCCACGGACCTAGAGTCTCAACCCCAAGAGGAGCAAATACGTAGGCCCTGTCGAGACCTGCATGTAAGTAAGTATATAATGTATTAAATATATCAGTCATCTAGTACCCGTAACACAAGCTTTGAGTATCTTAATTTGGGGCTAGATAGTGCTGTGTCAATTGTCCAGCATTAATTTTTTTATTTTTGATTATATTCTATGTATAATAAAAAATATTCAGTTACCGATCTAGTACTCATAACACAGGCTTTGAGTAGCTTACTTTGAGGCTAGATGGTGCCGTGTGGATTGCCTATAGCATTATAAAAAAATATAATTATGCTCGTACCTTTTTGCTAATTTCACATTTATAAATAGCAAAACCTGTCGACTGTCGAAGTTGAGCAATCAGGCCATATTCGAAAGTTATGCTTGTACAAATATTCAAACAAACATCCAACGCTGCGCTGCGCTGGTTCAAGTCGTTACAATATTTGCTTGCTAACTGAAACAAGCATCACAGTTTACGTAGTAGGTAACTTAAGAACTATATACCAGTAAAAATAATATGCAGTTAAATTAAATTTTAGAAAGTATGTAGAAAGAGCTCGAGAGTTCGAAACACCACACTGCGCTCCAAGACTGGCATCGCTGATGTAGGGCGCAAGGTGGCAAAGCTGAAATGGGAGTGGGCGGGTCACGTGATCCGCATGCACCCTGAAAGGTGGGCTAAAGGAGTCACAAGATGGACACCCGCAGTAGAAGACGTCGCGTCCGCCCTAGAAAACGCTGGCGTAACGACCTGGACTCCTTCCAGAACAAGTGGGAAGAGTTAGCCGAGGATCGAGAAGAATGGAAGAAAATGGGGAGACCTTTGCCCAGCAGAGAGGCAGTATAGGTTAACAAATAAAAATGTAGAGTATTTCTTTTGAGCATGTTTTTTACTTTAATTCTATCGACAATTTTCAAAGCCAGACGAAATCTATTCACAATCGTATCTGGCACACTTGAAGCAGTGTGAAACTGTATTTAGAGAACAACAATACAATACAAGAAGATGTAGAATTCTAGAGGAAGTGGTAACACGTAATTTGCAAAGTATTTCAGAGCATAGTGTTGTGTCGCGCAAGTATCGATAGTGGTGGCGTGGGGTCACCGATTATCTGCGGTTATCGCGCCGGTATCGGTAGGTTATCCGCCCTGCGTCACACAGCACGAGCCATACAACTATCATACACATTAAAACATGCGTACGTGACACTTTGTAAGCATTCTAGCAGTCTTTACGCCACCGTTAACTTAAAAGTTTACTTATTTACTGCTATTTTCAGAGACTTTTACATTTTCTTAAGACGCAAACAAACATCAAACAACTTCTACTAACGCATTCCAAAATGTATGATAAAATAAAATTACTGATCGCAAACAACAAGGTATATTTCTGAAAAGAGTAATGGAATAAAAGACATCTTGATTCAAACTATTTTTACGGAAAATTAGTTACGCAAAGGAAAATGTTTTTTTAATCCAAAAATAAATAAAAAAATAAATGTATGACCCCAAGCCTGCCACATGGTTAGTTTGAAAGATCATCTCAAATACAATATTATTTTGTATGGAATCAAAAAATCTGTCCTGCGGAGATATAGATATAAGCAAATAATTAGTAACCAGTGCAGCCCTTCTTCCGCTTATAACTTCAGGAGAGCCTATAAACTTGAGGTAAAAGTTTGTCGCGCCTCTGCACACATAGTAACTTCAAATGAATGAGTCGATCAACAATGGGTTCATGCCTGGCGACCGCACATTTTTTTGAAATGAAAGTAACCGCTAATATTTAGATATTAGCGGTTACTTTCATAACTTCAAAATAAAGGAGAATGATTTTTTAACTATGAGCCCTGGTTCAAAAAAAAAAATATTGGTCGGTCGGGTGATAGATATTGGTCACTTTAGCTAGTGAAGCCGTCAGCGACAAATATGAATAGAATACTGGTTTAAAAGCCTAACGACGAATAACGCTAACCGGTTTCAATTCAATTCAAATTCAAATCATTTATTTCAGATCATATTAATGTCCATTAATATTAGGTTTACCAAAGTAAGAACTAGATGGCGCCCCTAAAATGTGTAAAATCCTAGATCGCGCTATCGTTGCGTTTTGTGATTTTTGTTACCTCAAGTTATTATTTGAATATATTTTTGGCTTCGCTCTCACGGGGAATGCAGTTGTTTTATTATAACTAACCCGATCTACCTACTTACGACTAGTAGCTAATAGTAGTTTCTACATTAATCCAATTTGTTAGTATACACATAAATAAAAACTTAAAAACTATCTTATTCTCTATTCTCTATTATATCTCGTTTCCTTGCAAGGTATTCTTCAGCGTTTGAAGACACCTACAATGCAAAAATTGGTACCTACCTATGTAACATTGGAACGTTGCTCTGTTCATTGTTAATTATTTTCTATAGCATGCCTATCAACTTCTCGCTTTTTTGACGCTAATGACGTGAAAATGTTATTATCAGTATAATTAAATTTGGAAAAATAACGTAGTAGGTTTGTCGGATTGAATACCTAAATTATTTTTGTTGGTATTTAACAAAACTATATGTGATTTCAAGGTGTGTTTTGATTGAATTATGTTTATTGGATTAAAGTTTCATCATCATCATCGTCAGCCTAAGAAGTCCCTTACACATTTCAAGGAATTCCGAGCCCTCTCCATCCCCCGACTTGCCGCGATCCCAGAAATGACGTCAGTCCATCGGATGTTTCCCAGCACGCTTCTTTTTCCTGTTCGTGGTCGCCATTGCAGAAGCTTTATTCCTAGCGGTTGTCAGTTCTTCGAGCTATATGACCTGCCCATTGCCACTTCAACTTGCTAATTCTGCGTGCTACGAATTTTTATATTGTTAAGTTTAAGAACAGGAAAAAAACCGGTAAAAGGTGAGCCGGTTCTAATTAATTTTCAGATCTTGAATTATCTACAATTTTTATTACTCCAATTTGTATAACTTGAATTTTTATGTTATTTATGTAAGACGCACAACTTTGATAATCAACAAATCTGAATGATTCGTCCTAAAATAAACTTTGAGTAGGTTGTTGAGTGTTCAACTGATCAGTGCAACTAACGCTGGTCTTCCGGACAATTTAGCAACCACTTAAACGATAGCGTTCGAGAGCCGTTATAAACGAGACCTACGATAATGTCTAAAAAGAAATACATGGTAATGGGTGTCAAAATACAACTAATGGAGGGAATTGTATTTTGACACCCTGTATAGGTACTAGCAGTAGGTAACCTCGTAAGTTAATGGTACAAACAAAATCTCGTTTGTCTGTTTGTCAGCACTGTTTGCAGTCACAGAATAAACAATACGGGCAGGCCTACTTGGGGACCGCGTTGATGCGTCCGCGTCGGCGCGGGCGCAGCGCAAATAGAGACCGCTACTGAAATGGAATAAACCGAATAGGTTGACTTTTGGCTGATAGTAATAAGGTTCCTTTGCCTTTTAGTTTCACTTCATAAGACTTTAGATAGGTATATAATAATATAAAGTAGATATATCCGACAGAGTGCGGTACTCTGAGACCGAAACATTAAATGAAGTTGGGTCGCCTAGGTAGGTGGTAGCAGGTAAAATAAAAATTACATTATTTTGAAATTTGCAGATACAGTCTATGCAAGAGTTTTTAATAATAAAATCAATAAATAAATAATAAATATAGGTGGACTTTCCACACAGCACTATTTAGCCCCAAACTAAGCCAAAGCTTATAGCGTGATATATATAGGAACCAGATAGCTGATATATTACCTAAGTACTTTCTTTTAATACGTGTGCTATCTAAATATAATTAACCCTTTTACACCCAGCGAATTACATTTTTAAAATTCATTAATATATACCTATAGGTACCAGAATGAAACTACTTTTTTCAGTACTGTACCTAACCCTAACCGCCTTAAGATTCAATTTCTAATAACAAACTTGATGTTTTTCTGTACATTATTTTGACGAAATCGCCATACATTTCTTTGAGTACACAGTGTTTGTTCTAAAAGTCATCCCAGCCATATTTGCTAATGTCCCGCCGAGCAAATAAATGACTTAGTAGTTAAGTAGTACCTACCTCGTAGGGTTTAGTAAGGATTAGGGTAACTTGACGCCGGACAGGAGTCAGGGGTCTAAGCAGATCGACAAACAACGAATAATGTTACAATTTCCTGTCAATTAGCCTTGTTTGGACCCTCAATATTACAAGGCTTTGATTTTATGCTTGGAATGCTGTGGGTTTTTAAACCTTATGGGCCTTGCTACAAAAAAATAGGCAAACGTTAAACACTGCCTAAACTTTTGACATCTCTTGCCATTGCGTAATGGCAGACAGAGACAGCGCTAATTATAGACATTGTTTAAAGTTAGACACCGTTTTGTAGTAAGGCCCTATGCTTCCATCTCTTCTTCTTTCTTCTTTTTATGGCTCCTGTCATAGACAATCTTGCCAATGTCAAGTGATTCAGAGATTATACTCTTTGTTGTTATGTTTCTAGTCACGTCAGTCCAAAGTCGAGTTAGTCAATTGTTTTGAAGAAAATGGTGGCGGTTTCTTCAAAACATTTGAAACATTTTCGGTCAAATCACGATATCACATAATACACTTTCATTCCAAATGCTCACACTTTGTGCTAAGACCACAAGTAATGTTGGTTAAAATACCACCAAAATTACACAACACAACTCAAAATAACACTAGAAAAACAATTAAAATGAAAATGCTATGTTGCTTCGTTAGATGACAGGAAACGAATCGCTTCCATCTCTGATCTTCTTTTTTGTTTATGGCTCCTGTCCGTATAGACAATCTTGCCAATGTCAAGTGATTTTTATCGTTTAATACTTAGTCAAGTCACGTAATTTGTTTTGAAGAAAATGGAGTCGGTTTTCTTCAAAACATTCGAAACATTTTCGGTTAAATCACGATATCACATAATACACTTTCATTCCAAATGCTTACACTTTGCGCTAAGACCTCAAGTATGTTAATGTTGATTAAAATACCACTGAAATTACACAACACAACTCAAAATAACACTAGAAAAACAATTATAATGAAAATGCTATATTGCTTCGCAAAATGACAGAAAACGCGACGCAAGAGGTTGCGGGTTCGATTCCCGCCTCGGAACAAATTTGTGTATGATCTGCAGATATTTGTTCCGTTGGTCTGGGTGTTTATGTATAATACAAAATATCTATCTATGTAATTATATAATGTATTAAATATATCAGTCATCTAGTACCCATAACACAAGCTTTGCGTTGCTTACTATGGGGCTAGATGGTGCTGTGTGGATCGTTTAGCATTACTGATTAGAAAGAAAGAAAATACATTTATTCAACTACACAGACACATTACATAATGATAGATATACAGAAATTTAGTTACAATTTTACTTAAAATATAATATATAGTATAATATAATATATAATAATTAAACACAAATACATAATAAAAAATAAAAAAACTGGAGAAGTGAAATATTATAGGAAAGAAAGAATGAAAGATATTTATTTATTTAATTTTAAATATAAACCGATGGATTTAGGGGATAGTGGTCTGGACTTTGTCTGTATAGTTAAAAAGGCAAGACTCAGCTTTGTTGCCTACTATTACTTATTTTATATATATTAAGTATATATTTTTTCATAAGCATTAATTATTTTGAATCTTTACAATTCAAAATCAAATAAAATATCAACAACCTCCTTCCCCGACACAGCACAGCACGTCTTCTACGTTGCGCCTGTGTTTACCTTCCGAAGGCTCCGCTGCCGCAGCCGCAGTACAATAGATCTGCGCCGACGACGCCGACATTGACAAATATAATTGGACGCACTATTTGCCGATGGTGATCGGCTGCAAGAATTTAGAACGATGAATACTTAGATTAGGAAATATTGAGTTTTGCTTTCTCTCTTCGCCATCTTTATAATTTATTGCATAGAATATGTACAGGAGGAGTTTTTATAAATATGTACAAACTTATTAAATTCAAACTTGGAACGAATTCAGTTTTTGGGACAGTGCAATGCAATCGTGAAAGAGTTGGTATAGTTTTTTTTTACTTTAGGTCAAAGTTTAAGTGTATATTTATTCAATAAAATCACAAAGATCATATTTTGACTTGACAGCCGATTAGCGTTGATCGCGCTTTCAGAAACCGGGGGTAATACAATGATACAATTTAAATAAAGCCAAATTCTTACATTATAGTAATAACATTCTGATCTCCCAACAAATCTCTCCCGAGGCTCTGTTTGCGCACGCATTAGCCGGGCCCGCACTGTCAACAGAGTAATGGTGGCAAACACTCCCCTCTACCTTCCCCTCGCTCCACCACCGGCTACCGTCTGCACATGCATACGCGCAACGGTATCGAATAACTTGTTTAAAAACATGCGCTGGTAAAATATTATAACAAAGGGATAGTGCTGTGTAAGCAATCCAAAACTGAAATTCAGTCAAATAATAAAAAAGAGCAATGTTCCTTGCTGTAATTTTTTGGAGAGGTGATTGCTAGTGGTTACTAGACCGCGCTTCCATAGATTTGAACGGTTGTTCAAATCTATGGAAGCGCGGATGCCAAAATTCCGTAACTATATTTGACTACGTCTGACTACACGTTCATGCGAAAGCTACACACGCTATGGGTACTTTAGTTCTAAATTAAAAGTGCCAAGTTAGTACAATCAATAACAGCTTGCACCTTTGTTCTTTAACTGAGAACTAAACAATTACAGAAATCAATATTCGCCGGCAGTGTTGCCGTTCGTTAAAATACTCCACAAATACCAGTAAGAGGTCCAGCTGGCGCGCGGATATCCACAAATAGCGGTACAAATCAAAATCACCTCCGTAACGCCGCACAGTTACAAATTGCTGCGCGATGCTGCGCCGACGCATTTATTTGCCGCAAGCTCTCAAACTTCTCTCATTTGTGGCTTCTGTTAGTTATTCAAAGTCAAAGTCAAACATATTTATTCAATAAAATAACAAGGATCACTTAGAAACGTCTTAAAACTAGGTTCGATCAGTCACCCACCCTGCTACGGTCAAGTTAAAAGTTTTATTCAAGTTATCCGCATTACTTCTAGTTGTACTGTCATTGGTTTTCAAAAAAAAGCCATCCTACGGGAAACATTTACCATACCATTGAATTGAGTTATAAAATGTATCAATTTGAATCCAATTTATTGATAAATAAATAAATAAATAAATAATGCTGGACAATCCACACAGCACTATCTAGCCCCAAAGTAAGCTACTAAAGCTTGTGTTATGGGTACTAGATAACTGATATATTTAATACATTATATAATTACATAGATAGATATTTTTTATTATACATAGAAAACACCCAGACCAATGAACAAATTTCTGCAGATCGTACACAAATTTGTTCCGAGGCGGGAATCAAACCCGCAACCTCTTGATACTTGATACTTTTACATTGTATTTATCTTTCAGCTTTTTACTAGCAGATGTTATAGGTTTTATGACCTACACCACCTTTATATACCTACCATAGGTAAATTAATAAATAGACAATAAGCTGTTTCATTTCTAATCACAAAGAAAAATGGTCAAGAGAACCATAATGGTTTACTATTGTATACAATGTTTGAATGTTTGAGAGCCTCTGGGCACTCTTCTGTTTCGGGCACGCGCCACGATGGGACGTGTCGATAATTAGCAACACATGACTAATGGCCGAATAGTTTGACACTGCTTATAGGGGTTAACATTAGGTTAATAAGGCCAGCTGGCTTAACAGTGACATTTTAAGTTCATTTGTCTTGTCATTTTGCTTGTTGCTGTATTTTTTTCCATAATACGATGCGTCCTAATGATGCCAAAATCGATTATACCAAAACAAAAATTTAATTCCATACTTATATGTACTCGTCTAATAAATTAAAAATACAATTATTAATATGGGTTAATTAAAAGAAAAAATACACATTTATTCTAAACAACTTTCCTTCGTTTATTCCTTTGTTTAATTTTTTTGTTAGTTTGTAAGGTGTACAATAAAGCATTTTCATTCATTCATTCATTCAACTTTCTATTTGAGGCTTTTTGTGAGCGAAAACTAATCACCACAATCTTGTGTTTTGAATCTGTGAGTATATTTCGAACTACGAGTATTATGATTATACATTTTGATGTAGTGTGCAACAAAGGTTTTTCTTTATTATCCAGTACTATCAATAAGTACTTTTTTTTATCTTCTTCCATCTGTCATAGGGTCGCCGTGGACCCCACACGTCGACGGCGACGGCGACGCGCGCGCCGACAAACGGCCGCTACACAAACAGCTACTGCTCGAGGAGGCTTTCGGAATTCAAGTAGCCGAGCCCTTGTCGTGATCGCTTCTAGCTCTCGAGTGCGTAATATAACCTACCGTAAGGTCACTGACCTGGGGGCATAAGCTACCACTGTCATACAGTCATATGACACAATTTTTATTATAAAAATTCAATAAAATGGCAAACATAGCTTGAAAGATACACAGATACGTAATGTAGGGTTAAATAAGTAGATTTTTGATGATATTATGGTAACACACCAGTTTTTTTTTCATTATAAAAGTGCAAATAGCGTAGAAAGTTCATTCAACTTTCTATATAATGTTCATGACACAAATAAGCAATGCGTAAACTAGTTCTAATATTTAAAGAACTCCCAGATTTACCGTTCCCCATCTAATGTATATATTTGATCACGATAAACAATTAGCGATTATAAAATTCAAGCCCAAGTTTGTTTACCTCTGGGCGGGCACTAGCAACCGAGCCGGCTGATTGGCTGGTTCCATGTGTGCGTGTATGCCTTTACACGGAAAAGAGTTTCACAACATTTGGATACTTTACTGATGCAAAACGAATTTAACGTTTTGATTGTTTTTATTCAAAATGATTAACTCTATGCAATTCCTACAAGCTAAATAGCTATGAATATTTCAAAATGTGTTTAAATTCGAGAGCGGGAAAATAAATCACATTTACACATCCGAAATTACAAAAACACTTGTATGTAGCACAAAAACAGAAACAGAAAACAGAAACAGCTTCACGACTTTGATCCCCAGGTACGGTAGATATCCCTTCAGATCTCTCAGTACCAAGTAGGTACTAATTCAAGATTCTTTGAGGATGTCTAAGGGGGGTAGTCAGAGGTACGTCCAAACATTACATTTGGCACATTCCCACATTTTGCAGTAGTTAGTATTCCATACGTGACAGGTTGCAAGCCCATCGCCGATGTTAGAATACTAACTGGTTTCCTCACGATGTTTTCCTTCACCGTTTAAGCACAAAAACACTTGAATATTAATTGTCACTAACAATAGGAAGAAACTAAAACAATTGTAACTAATCTACTAACGCCTTTTACTACACAAACTATTTATATTTGATTTGTCTTGTTTTTTACTTCTATAATAGTATCACAATGTAGGTCAAAATCATCAAAGACGACACAAAGTCTAAAAGAAAATTAATCAAACGATTTCAAAGAAGACACTCGATGAGATTTCACACAATTATCTCCTAAAATTAACTCCTTTCAACTCGAGAACTCTTCATTAATCGCCAAAAGCAAACTCTAAACGGCTCACATTATTACAAGCTTGGCTCTCTCGCGATGTTAACGAACCATTGCTGCCTTTGTTCTAAAATACAATAACTGTTTCTTAACTGGACCAGAAATACACTCGGATTGATAATAAACTCGCTGATGCCGTTGCTCAGGCCTGCGTCACTAAATGCAATCAATGTTCGGTATGCGCGAACGATACACAAGACCTGGAGAACACTTTTAAGAGTAGTAGATCTCGTCTTAGAGGAAGATGGGGGAATGCCGATAACCTGAGAGAAAAACGCTCTATTTGTTTTTTCATTTGTCTTATAGAAGTTTTGAGGTTAAGAGACTGCCTGCACAATCGTCACAACCCCTACGCTGCAGCGTGCTCGCTGTGTTTTAAGGCACCTTATTTAATAAGTTGTTGGAGTGAGCGGTATTACCCGACACGATCGCCATTACCCCTGCTTCCCCTATACCTGTATTGTCTGAGGAGTATAACACAATGTTCCTGCTAAAAGCAGCGTTGCTGTGTTTCAGTTTGAGGGGGGGGGGAGTGCCGTGGTTGCCGGTGACACTAAAGGCACATGAAGGGACGCAGAAAAGTAAATCGTAGGGCACATGGTAAAGCACGTTCCATCGTACGTGAATTACGAAGCAGTGCTTTGTTTTAGGTGATGGTTACGACTTACCATCAAGTGTATAATATGCTTGTTTCTGACATCGAATAGCAGAGTGAGAAGGTGTTATCCCATACGTGGTAGGTCACAAGCCAATCGCTGCTGCTAAAATTGTATATTTCCGTGCAATGTTAATTCGTTGCAACATTTTATTTAAAACCATTTAGAGACATGATCGCCTGTGAAATAAATGGAATAATATTTTTATTTTAGTGAAACGTTGGCAGTTGATACTATTTGGTATGACACTATTGTTTATTCCGTACCTCGGGTTATGAATGCCTTGTATTCGACGAAAACTCAAGTAACTGTCAGCAATGAAACGTCAAAGAAACCCGTAAATTACTAAAAAGAAAGATGTATCCCGCCCCGTTGTGCCGTCTCTGTCTAACAACACGTGGCTTGCGTGTTCTCGTCTCGCTCTACTGCCAATTAGTAGGAACTTAAAGGAGCCGACTGTTTGATAGCATCAGTGTTGTCTGAAAGTGAATATCGATAAAACTAGTATTAAAATAAAGATAGTGGGCATTTTACACAGCGCTCTTTAGCCCCAAATTAAGCAAAACACGTGCTAAAGAACATAAATATCCCGTTTTAATGAAAATAATATGCTCTTAACCATGATAGTATCATAGTTGTGCTAAAGAAGTACATAATTTTTAAAATATTAAGAAAGATACGGTATAGTAAGTATATAAACCTTTTTTCGTTTAGTGCAATGTATCTGAAGTATGTACCTTTCCTAATATTATATTTCCTATATAATACACTGTTGCACGCCGCGGTTTCACCCGCGCAGATTTAAATCTCGGTATTCCCATGGGATAAAAAGTAGCCTATATGCTATTTCAGACTATAATACATCTCTCTGCCAAGTTTCATCCAGATCCGTTCAGCCGTTCCGGCGTGAAAGAGTAACAAACATCCATCCATCCATACTTACAAACTTTCTCGTTTATAATATTAGAAAGGATTCCTATTTCCTCTCTCTGCGACGGATCGACGGTTGTCTGTGAGAACTGAGTGATCACACGCTATACGATATAATTTTTTTTTCATCCCACCATCTCGGCAAGAGTAATTTTGCTCTTCAATATCTGAGTGCAAAAGCCGTTTTTATTCTCTAGAGGATAAAGTAAATTGAATTTAGAACATCGTGTGCACTAAGTTTGTGAATTAAAAAAAAACATTAAACCTATTTACTGCTACCTCTATGATGCCGAATATATCATACAACTTTTTTTTAATTTGTTAAAAACTCAGACTCGGAACCTTCTTGGTGTTCTTTATTCAATTTGCTTTGTACGCGGTTCTTTACGCGGCATTTTTTCACGTCATTGTTAAACCTTTTATTAAAAACGAGAAACTTGAAAACAAGTGAAAAATCTAAAATGAGTGATTCTAGCGACGAGGAAGTTTGTTTGACGCCAGCATGTGATTGTAAACGTTTTTTTTTTGCATTTAGTCATTTCCTCGCTGAGGTGGAATGAAAAGTTACGTGTTGCACTCGAGTGCAAAGATTTTTCACCTCGTGCTCTTTTGATTCCCTCGCTAACGCTCAGGATTCTAATTTTGAATCACTCGCTGCGCTCGTGATTAAATTTTAGAATCCTTCGCTTGCTCGGTCATCAAAATTGAGCACGCGGTTAAAAAGCAACTTTGCACTCTTGTATAACAAATAACTATTATGTTTTATGCCACATTTGTTTAACAATTTGTTTCAGTGTTTTTACTAAATGACTATTATTAGATTATTTTAAGATTTTTTGAGGGGGTGTTCACTCAATGCTCACACAAACGGATGTATACCGTGCCTGGAGTTTAAATTCGTCCGATATTTCTTTTTCGTTTAGCTTTTATTAGTATTCAGTAGTTTCGTAGCTGATGGCGTAGAGGTGCTACGAAACTCGTAGAGGGTCTTTTACTGTTATTTATTTCTTCAAGAAACTGCTTTATAATATCGTGAGGCGTAACTTGTCATTCATTTTTTTTATATACCAGCTGATGGAACAAGCAGATGGCCTGACCTGTTCATGTTCATGTTTTTAATTGCAAAAATGCATTTTTTTTTATTCAATAGTAAATAACGTTTGTTGTTATTATTTAATTAACAAACAGACTGTCTAAACATTTCCATAATCGATAAAATAAAATTATTTGAAGATTTGGGAGAGCAGTGGAAGAGTTTGAATAAAAAATATGCTAAAAATATTGAACTTGCTTTATCGAAATCGATAAAAGTACATCACTAGTGGAACTAATTCGTAGATCATCAGTCCGTACATCAATGGTGTTGTCTCTTTCTTATCGTAAATAATTTGGCGAGATCGCACTTTATTATTTTTACTGCGACAAATTTGCTTTGGGTATTCTCGGAGCGTTTTATTTTAAGTTTTATTTTATTGTGATATGCCTCATTATCGTTTTATTTCGATTTGGCGTGAGGACAACATGCGCTTGGAAGTTAATGATGTTATAATATAATAATAATTCATTTATTTCAAAAGAAAAGAGAACCGGTGGTCTAGTGGTAGTGACCCCGCCTTCCGATCGTAAGGTCGCAGGTTCGAATCCGGTCGTGCACCAATGGATTTTTCTATCGAAAAATTTATGTGCGCAATGCCAGTGCTCTTAAACGGTGAAGGAAAACATCGTGAGGAAACCAGTTAGTTATTCTAACAGCGGCGATGGGCTTGCAACCTGTCACGTATGGAATACTAACTACTGCAAAATGTGGGTATGTGCCAAATGTAATGTTTGGACGTACCTCTGACTACCCCCCTTAGACATCCTCAAAGAATCTTGAATTAGTACCTACTTGGTACTGGGAGATCTGAAGGGATATCTACCGTGCCTGGGGATCAAAGTCGTGAACCTGTTTTAGTTTCAGTTTTTACAAAAGAAAATTTTGTTGTTATGTATTTTGTTAATTTGGTAGTAGTATTATATTGTTATTATCAGAATATTATTCAAGTAGGTACATAAACTCACTAATTAATTTATGATTCCATGCTTTGATATTTACAACTTTGTTAAGTCTATTTGTACTGTTTGCTTATTTTTTTAATCAAACATTCTCAGATCAAACACCAATAAAGTTGAGGAGATATCTACCGTGCCTATAAATTCAGTCCTAGACTTGAAGCTTTTTGCCCTTTAACATGGCAATTCAGCCAGCGTCTTAGCAACGTTTCTGATGGCTGATGGTTGTTCATTGTTTGTGTGCATACCGAAGCCAATATACTTCAATCAGAACACACACACGACTGAAATAAGTGTAATATTTCAGTCAGTTTTATAAGTGTTAGTACTTCCCCGGACTCTTGCTTCTTTTTTTGTTTTAATATTTTGATAAATACGTTACGGTTCCAACAACATGGCAGGAATCGGCGAACAAGTGTGCATTGTGGCGCACATTGTTGCGGCGGCCCTTTCATGTGACAGCCGCCTTCCACGAAGCCACATGTGGGCGCCACTCTATTCAAAATACTGTAGCTTGCTAAAGTTTTCTCTGAAAACTGGCGGTTAGCAATCATACTATAAAAGAATAACGTGTATACGCCTACTTATTATCCTAAAAAAGTTTTATATCAAAGTCACAGTTATTTATAATAGACAATTTTGTGATCGAATGCTAAGATTAAAGTTACATTTTGAAGAAGCAGTCATTAAATAAATAGGAAATATCCTCATTACTTCATTCCCAAGGCAAGGTAGGTACTCCTCAAAGTGCGTTCAGTATGTCAGATGTGCGTCCAATAAAAAATGTCCCGGTCGCTCTGCCCATCGACGGCTAACATATCTGCAATTCTTTACTATTATGTTATTTAAAAATAGTTATTTGTTATACAAGAGTGCAAAGTTGCTTTTTAACCGCGTGCTCAATTTTGATGACCGAGCAAGCGAAGGATTCTAAAATTTAATCACGAGCGCAGCGAGTGATTCAAAATTAGAATCCTGAGCGTTAGCGAGGGAATCAAAAGAGCACGAGGTGAAAAATCTTTGCACTCGAGTGCAACACGTAACTTTTCATTCCACCTCAGCGAGGAAATGACTAAATGCAAAAAAAAAACGTTTACAATCACATGCTGGCGTCAAACAAACTTCCTCGTCGCTAGAATCACTCATTTTAGATTTTTCACTTGTTTTCAAGTTTCTCGTTTTTAATAAAAGGTTTAACAATGACGTGAAAAAATGCCGCGTAAAGAACCGCGTACAAAGCAAATTGAATAAAGAACACCAAGAAGGTTCCGAGTCTGAGTTTTTAACAAATTAAAAAAAAGTTGTATGATATATTCGGCATCATAGAGGTAGCAGTAAATAGGTTTAATGTTTTTTTTTAATTCACAAACTTAGTGCACACGATGTTCTAAATTCAATTTACTTTATCCTCTAGAGAATAAAAACGGCTTTTGCACTCAGATATTGAAGAGCAAAATTACTCTTGCCGAGATGGTGGGATGAAAAAGATTTTTTTTTTATTGTTGTTTGACTCACTTTTTACTTATGTATTAGTATTATTAGTTTGAAGCGTGTGTTCTTTTATGAATCTGTTTACTTTTCCTTTTTCTGTTAGATTACTTAATGTATTATATAGCTTCAATAGTGTAGGTATTTTATTACATTGTAACGAGGATCATACAAAAGAGCGATAGACACCAAGCCGAGTTTGTTGCCTGTTCTTCTCGGTGTTGGTCGCGTGGAACTGGCACTAGAGTCACCTAGTTTTAAGACGGTTCAAGATGGTCCTTATGATTTTATTGAATAAACATATTTTGACTTTGACTTTGAAAAAAAAAACGAGTTTTACAAACATGTGGACAAGTTGAGATTTGCGCTTGTCTTGTCTGCTGTCAATCGGGGAAGAGGGATGGTACTTCTGATGTTTTGTCAAGCTAGTAAGGGCGAGGACCAGGGCATTCAGCAAACTAATTTGCGAAAGTTAACTTCTTTAAGATGAATTTACAGCCTTTTTTAAGCCTCTACATAATGAAAATAGGTACGTCTTACTTTAAGGAGAGTTATAACCACTCCAATAAGTTTTCATACTTTGTTCAAGATTTAAAAACTGTCTTGCATCGGCTTTTTTTTATTAGAATCGGCTCTTTAATTCTGAAATTATGATGCCTACGTTTGAATGGGTTTTAAATCCCAGTATGTAATAAGTATGGATGGATGTTTGTTACTCAATAACTCCAGAATGGCCGAACGGATTTTGATGAATTTCGGCATGAAGATCGATTATAGTTTGGAACAGTACATAGGCTACTTTTTATCCCGGGAATACCGGTATTTAAAGCCGCGGGGCACTCCTAGTAGATGATATGAATAAGCTCTCTTGTGCTTCTAATATATATCTAATATATATATATATATATATATATATATATATATATATATATATATAGATAGTGCTGTGTGGAAAGTCCACCAATATATATATATATATATATATATACACACCTAGCCCCAAACTAAGCTTATGCTTGTAATATGGGAACCAGATAGCTGATATACTACTTATAATACTTTTTTTTATAAATACATACTTATAATATTATATAACACCCAGACAGAAAACAAACATTTATGTTCACCACACAAATGTTTGTTCACGGTGGGAATCGAACCCACGACCTACGGCGCAGAAGGCATAGCTACTACCAACTGAGCTACGTAGGCTGTACGTGGCTGTACGTAGGCTAATATGTATACGTTTCTTTTTAATCATAATTGTTATATTTTAGTCATTCTGAAGGTAGATAGGTAGGTAGGTGCTCAGTTTACATAGGTCTACAACAACCGTCTATTTTTACAACTAAATCCTGACACGAAAGACAAATGACAAAATAAAACCGAAAAAACGTTTAACAGAGTAGTAGTCGATTTGTACAAGCAGCAGTTACAAATACCCGTCGTTATTTACAGCTGCCGCTAAAACACCAAGTGTCAACAGAACTGTCAGTGTCACTTACCTGTCACTGTGACGTGTTGGCGTGTCAGACTGACGTTTATTAGGCGGATGTAACGTGATATGCTTGCAATGCAAAGCGCTGGTTTAGATGTTTATTTATTTAGACTGTTTGTGAAATAATAGCTGACTTTATTTCTGAGTCATTTGTTCTAAAGACGATTTTTGAAATGAGACTCGAGCCTTGGCCCATCCATAATCCACATCGTGCTGGCTTTACCGGTGGCAATTATGTGGAGATTTCATGAGATCCTAAAATACCTATGTGTGGCCTAGTATTCTAGGCTACACATTTATTTTTCTCTCATAATTCCCACTTTCTTCATTTTAATAGTTGGCCTAAAGCCTAAACGTCAAGATGAGCAGCTTACAAATAAACATTGTCGGATCCGTTTTTTGTTATACAACTGGCAGATGGAAAAAAGCAGATAGCCCACCTGATGTTAAGTGGTAACCATCACGTATTACAGAGCATTGCCTCGTAAGTCACGCACGATAGGAACGTGCCCTAAGATGCGTTGCCCTGCGTTTATCAACTTAAGGCATACATGCCTGTGTAATTGCACCGGTGACTACACTCGTTTTGCTGATTTATACACATTTATTTCTGGATATATATATATATATTTTGAGTTATATAATATATATATAATATATAATAATATTGAGTTGATTTTACCCACAAACAATTAAACATCAACGAGTCAGAAAACGGTTAATATAATTGGTTGTTAAGTTTACAAAACTGAATAAACCAAAATTTAAACACAAAAGCGAAACAATGTCCAGAGCATAAAATTAAACATTTTAACAAGCTCAGTTTTACGACCTACGACCACTGCTGTAACTTCAAAGGGGTTCGGGTGACATTGCGCGCCGGGTCACGCCCGCGGTCATGACGTCATCACATGTGTCGTGTCGTGGGTGGAAATGATATAGACAATTAACAATATTAAGCTAGTAAGCTTGAATGGAGACTGTTGTTTGTAGTTGACCTCATAAAGCTGAGCTAATTCCTAAATCTTTCAATATAGATAACATTAAGCGAATCAGAGTAGGTATTAATTTCTAGCAATATTTCGAGGCCATGTTTTTTTTTTTTTTTATAAATTATGCTGGACAATCCACACAGCACTATCTAGCCCCAAAGTAAGCTACTAAAGCTTGTGTTATGTTATGGGTACTAGATAACTGATATATTTAATACATTATATAATTACATATATAGATATTTTTTATTATACATAGATAACACCCAGACCAATAAATTGTTAGATACTACTATCTGTCTGTTAGATTTACTTCCAGCGATATTAAAATTATTAAAAGATAAAAGTAGGTATATCATTTGAACTCGAATGAAATAGTATTGGACTATTCGATAAGCAAACAAAGTCATTGATCACTAAAAGCCGCAAGTCTTATTCAAGACAAAACGTCCAAGAGGGGTACCTATTTAGTGTTGGATGTCGTGTCTTGTTTTCTACTTGGCATGTGTTAACATCATTCGATTGAAGAAACCCACTGTAGTACGACATAGGTACCCCTGTAGATTTGCGGACGAACTTCTTTATCATTTTCCATCCACCGACTTGCCACGTCAACTGCTCTTTATATCCGACAATTTTGTTAAATAAGATGTCTCCTCCACAGATGGGTCTGCGGCAGGCATGGGCCAGGGCGGCGTGGGCGGCGCCCAGCAGTACGGCGAGGTCAACCAGCTCGGCGGAGTCTTCGTGAACGGACGGCCGCTGCCAAACTCGGTGCGCCTGCGGATCGTCGAGCTGGCACAGTTGGGGATCAGGTATAACTATACGTCACTACTGTATCAACTTATTAGCAGCCAAGCAGCGTACACTGAATTAATTCCCCGTCCATTTTTTTCTTAAAAAGCTCTACAAAAGATTTTTAATCGTAATGGAACATTGGGCATTTTTTGATGATCATGATCAAGCATGATTTTCGCAGGCCATGCGATATCAGCCGACAACTCCGGGTATCCCACGGCTGCGTGTCCAAGATCCTGGCGCGGTACCATGAGACCGGCTCCATCCTCCCCGGCGCCATCGGAGGCTCCAAGCCCCGGGTCACAACGCCAAAGGTAATTTAGGACTTGGTACTCAAAGTAAAAGACAATAGGTATTTAACTAACGTTACAACCCCTGCGCTGCAGCGTGCTCGGTGTGTTTTAAGGCACCTTATTTAATAAGTTATTGGGGTGAGCGGTAGTACCCGACATGTTCGCCATTACCCCTGCTTCCCCTAATACCCATTGAATTTAGTGAGGCTTCGGCGTATTCATCATCGTCTATTTAAGTTCTGATCGTGCACTATTGGCAAGCACTGCAGTGATCTCCTCCACAGGTGGTTTCGTACATAAAGCAGCTGAAAGCGAAGGACCCCGGCATCTTCGCGTGGGAGATCCGCGACCGTCTGCTGGCGGACGGCGTGTGCGACAAGTACAACGTGCCCTCCGTGTCCTCCATCAGCCGCATCCTGCGCAACAAGCTCGGCGGCGGCGGCGGCGTGCTCTACCCCGGCGTGCCGCCGCTGTACCCCGCGCCGCCGCAGCGCTGCTGGCCGCTGCATCAGCCGTACGACTACTACGTCTATCTGCAGGTGCCTACCCTACCTACATGCCAGGAGCTTTTTCATGCATATTGGATCTCTCATGGTGGTTTTAGAGTCCCGCTGCGGCACTGACAGCCGAAACGTTTCCTAAAAGTTCATACCGTTTCGGCTGTCAGTGCCGACGTACACACGTACAGGTTGTAGTACCAAATAAAGTACCAAATAAACACTTAGTTCGAATAACGTCGGCAGCCACCCGCGCCGCCGCGCCGCCGTTTGGGATTGAGTGCAAACGATCACGCGTTTCATACGCTACCCGCCGCGCGCCGCGCCGCCCCGGTGCTTGCCTGCCCATACAGCGCGCAAATGAAACATCACACCCCTCATCATCATCATCATAAGCCTGAAGAAGTCCATTGCTGGGCCGAAACGAAAATCGAAACCACTTTTATCGCCAGGCACGGCCGATATCCGAAGTGAAGATCCTTCGAGGATGTCTAATGACTAATGGGGGTAGTCAGAGGTACTTTCAAAATTACGATGACTTTTGCTAGTTAGGAAATAAAATTTTGTATGTTTTTCCGCAGGGTCGGCAGCACAGCGGGCACGGGCACCACCACGCGCTGCCCCCCCCGCACGCGCCGCCCCCCCCGCACCACGCGCACGCGCACGCGCACGCGCACGCACTGTGACGTCACCTCGGCCACGATCGCTGACGCGCGCGCCGCCCACGATCGCTGACCGGCAAAGACACTCTATCTCACTGTGTATCTGCTAGTTTCATGGGAATGAACAATTTTCACCCTGAAATGGGAAAAGTGAACTATTAAGGTGCAAAGTGTAAAAGTGTGATGAGGACATAACATGAGGATTTTTTTTGTAGTGAGTGATTCGAGAAAAGTTATAATGTAAGGGAAACTTAGTGGCCTAGTTTCACAGCTGTTTTTAACTTAGTAGGTTTAAAAATGTATGTATTGTATGTATATGTAACATTATGTATGTCTCCAACCGGCGCGGCCAACAGTGTCGGACTGACTTGGATTGCATTACAATGTACATAATATATATATCTACCTAGGTAGCTACTGTAGCTAGATTTGGTATATTGGTAACTGAAATACAGCTGTATTTTGATCATTAAACCTAAACATACTTATTATAGAAATGAAGATAATACCTAACATAATGAGCTGTGAAATTGAACTGATTTAATATGTAGCTTGAGAGAGATTTATTTAACTTTAAGTCAAAGTATTAAACATTGTACATAGAAGTTCTGTAAGATAATAGATTATAATAATTATAATTCGTTATAAAGGGAGTAACGACAACTCTTGAAAATGGGACTTTGCTGTATAATTGGTACCATAAAAATCTTAATTTTTCAGTTTAATTTTTTTTTTTAATAAATAAATAATGCTGGACAATCCACACAGCACCATCTAGCCCCAAAGTAAGCTACTCAAAGCTTGTGTTATGGGTACCTACTAGATGACTGATATATTTAATACATTATATACCTACATAGATAGATATTTTTTATTATACATCAACACCCAGACCTACGGAACAAATTGGTCTATGGGGATGGGTATGCTTTAATGACGACGTTTTGCGTAATATACGCTCACTAGATGTACTTACAATGTGTTCAAATTATTCATTATAGTTAGATCTAACTCTATACCTAGGTACTGATCATTTCCTAAAAAAAAACCAATTACATTTTGCAGTATCTGTTAAAAACTGAATCACAATTTTCGTTGGTAACTAAAGACAGTTATTTAAATAATTGGGTGCAATGATGTAAATATAATTATAAAAAAGTAGTTCGTATGAAGTAGCATAATGAGATACCAATGATAATACGCTAATTATTTATCCTACTAATATCATAAATGCGAAAGTTTGTAAGTATGGATGGATGGATGGATGTTTGTTACTCTATAACTCCAGAACGGCTGAACGGATCTTGGTGAAAATTGGCACAGGGATATATTACAGTCTGGATTAACACATAGGCTACTTTTTATCCCGTGGGAATACCGGGATTTAGAAGTACGCGGGTGAAACCGCAGGGCGCAACTAGTAAGGTATACAGGATTTTTGAACACGAAAATCTGCAACAGGGTCCTATAGGCAACCTGTCAAATCACGTGACTACACAGGAACGCATTTTCTTATTTATGTGTTTAAGTTTCCGTCTGCTCATACGAACACGCGGTTCCTGAAGACCTGGAAGTCAGACCCATTTTTGTAAAATACGTTTCCTTGTACAAAGTTATTGACTAGTTATATATTCAAAATATAAACACGAAAATAAATTGGTTTGTTTCAAGACTATATGTTTTTATTTAAGTCCTTCTATACTTGATCCACGGAGGGCCCATAACTAAATCTTCAAAATAAAATAAATACTATGTAGAAAGAAATGAAAGAAAATATTACATTTATCAATGGCACCATAGGATTTTTTTTCAATATGTTGGCGGAAACGACCACTTGTTACAGGTAGGTTTAGTTATTTATTATGAAATAAAAGCTTAAGGCTCCGGTGACAGTGGCTCGCAATTTCGAAGTGCGATTGGCTATTATTTCATTTTATTTCATTTCGGGGAGGTTGTTTGAAAAAATAACTCTAAAGAAACACGCATAAATACTGTTCGAACACAAATAATACAATAATATAAGGGAAACATGCCCGAATCCGAAATCATTTTGGTATTAGTATGTTTGGTCTTACGTTTACCTAATACCAAAATGATTTCTGACTCAAGCACATTTCCCTTATATTATTGTATTATTTGTGTTCGAACAGTATTTATGCGTGTTTCTTTAGAGTTATTATTTCAAACAACATCCCCGAAATGAAATAAAATGAAATAATAGCCAATCGCACCTCGAAATTGCGAGCCGCTGTCACCGGACCCTTAACCTTAAGTTCTGCAAGTTACACACTTGCTGCTGCTACAACGGCAACGCGGACTAAAGAATTATAGTTAAACTAGCGACCCGCCCGCGCGCCCCTGCTTCGCGCGGGTGCACATATCATGCATGTATTATACATAAAAACCTTCCTTTTGAAACACTCTATCTATTAAAAAAGACCGCATCAAAATCCGTTGCGTAGTTTTAAAGATTAAAGCATACAAAGGGACATGGGGACATAGGGACAGAGAAAGCGACTTTGTTTAATACTATGTAGTGATTGTTTTATTGTTTTTATTTAGGATAACAAACAATTACACTCATATGTTACAATAAATAGGTACTAAGTATATAATGTAGTTCTTCAAGTGCAATCAGCACCGTTATCCGCAAATAAGGTAAGTACAAATATCGGGCGGCATGAACGTATGAATGAAGAAGAAAGAGAGAGAGGGTAGGTATGTAGGTGTACTGGTCTGCAATTGATAAGAATACAGCCAATACATCCACCCACCTATCCACCTAAAATTATACAGATTTGAACTTGACTTACTTATAAATACAAAATTTACCAACCAGACAATTTATAAAAAAGTTAAAATTATGGCTCATTGAAAAAAGTTTTTATAATGTTAATGATTTTCTTAATGATTGACTTAAAAATTTTATCAACCTATTCTTGACAATTTATTATGGACTTTATCTAATCTTCTAATGTAATTTAATTTCATGTTTAATTTTTTATTGTTAATTGTTAATATTTGCATGCCAACGACTTGGTGAAATATGTGAAACTGCCTAACTACCTACTAAGAACTGCTAACTTTTAACCATATTTCACGCAAATAAACTATTTCATTTCATTTCATTTCATAATCTAAATAAGACATAATAATGTCTTGTATGTTTTTTCTGAACGAACCGGGTGAGGTTGCAAAGAATTCAGTGTTTGTGAAATTAGTGATATTGATATATGTATGCATATCTTAGAATTGTGAATTATTTATAAAATAAATTAAACAAGGATTTTTTATTACTTATGTAGGTGTACAAACCACACAAAGCAAAAAAATTATACGACAATCCAAAAAACTATAAAACTAAATTTATAATAACAAATAAAAATCACAATTACCAACAAAAATTCTCAATTAGTTTAAAATTTAATACCACCTGAACCAAATCTAAATTTTAACTGCATTAAACTTTTACGAGCGCGGTCGTTTGCGCCAAAAGCGCGGGAGCAAAAAACAAAATGGCCGGCGGTAAAGTGACATTTGACGCCGTCGAGGCTAAACTCTGGCGAGGCCGCGCGCCCGCTTGCGTGCGGCGGTAATTAAAATGGAGCCGCGGTGGCTTTGTCGCGAATGCGTTGAAAATGCTAAAATTATACAAAGGGTACCTGAGCTGTGACCTTTGTTGGAGAGGAGTTTGCCGCTTCAAAAGTGCCACCATTCGGCTTCTTTAAAAAAAAATACTTTGTATCTATCTTAGGGTGCAGATGCCTAAACATTACACCACATACTTACCTAACTACTTCAACTTACTAAACGTAGTAGAAATTAATGACAGTGAGAATCCACATGCCTATGAGTTTCCATTACTTTCGGAGAACCTAAGTATGTATACCTACCTACACCATTATTATAACATTATTTGCGTTTGATGAACGCGACTGAAATGTTACTAGTTTACCAGATTATCAAAGATTCAGTGGCTTGAGAACTCGAAATTCAAATCGTGAAGTTACCTGAATAAAAAATAATTTCACAGGAGAGTATATCCCTGCGATGGCCTCGCCAACGATGCAAATAAATTTAAAAAATTAACATAGTGGGACTTCTACCCGCCGCGCGGCGACAACGACGACCATTCCTTGGTCCCGGACCCTCGGAAAACGGGGATGCAACCATCATTGACGGAATAAAAATAAGTCAGCTACATTATATAGGTACCTAACTACAGTAGGTAGGTACCTAGGTACCTACTATAAATTTACCTTATAGGACAGGCAGGCATAGACAGCACCGCAGTGGTCACTGATCAGCGGGCAGGCGCCGTCTGGGCGACCCTGGGCGGAGCAGGCCGTGGCGCGTAGGTCACGTTACAAAGGGCCCGCGTACCGACCAGCGCAGCGGTGACCGACTGTCACACTCGGCCATGAGACGGTGTCACTCACTGATTTAGACATGTGGTGTCACTTCGTCAAAGAACCCCGATCTCTAGTAAATGATAGGATTTGACCCTGATCGTCCTATTCTGAAGTCTAAAACATAGGCACAGAATTTATCCTAGGTTCCCTCAGGATACCCATTTTTGGTTGTGGGTTCATGTATAGGTAGGTACCAACGCATATATTTATTTGTCAGACGCAGAATAATAGAGCTTTGCTCTGGTGTAGAACTTCGCTTAACACATAAATGATAGATAGGAGGTAGGTAATCCACAGGTAAGTTTTATGTTATCTTTAATGGATAACTAGCGGTCTGCCCCGGCTTCGCACGGGTGGACAAAAAAAACACTTAGGTACCTACCTAGACTAGAAAAACACCTCAAAAAAACAAATACTTAACCACTAATAAATAATGAGTGGAATCCGTAAGCGCCGTGTAATCTGCCCTACATCCATGGGCGGGGCGGGTCGCGTTACAAAGGCGCCGACAGCCATGTGCCGTGACCACACCGAGGACATGTGACAGGGCCTCGTCTAGGGTCACAAACAAGCCGACAGACATCGTCACCTTTCAGGTCAGCGGCTGCCGTTTATCCGATCGGTAGCAAAAAACCCTACCTGTACTCTGGACGATAGCAAGTCGATCGATAGTACTGTAAATACAACTGAGTAGGATTGGCCAACACCGTTTTGTTAAACATAGTGAACAAGCAACTAGGTACCTCCTCATTTTATTGCTGTGCGATCGCTACGGTTTCTTTTTATTTAATTTATCCGCCGCTAGCCTCAGTACACGACAGAAATGTGTGTGTGTCTCCAGCTTCCTCATATTGAAAATGTAATTTCTATAAATGCCAATATTTAAAGCATAATTAGTGCACTCATAGATTTGAATCATAATTTAGCTGCCAAATAAACAACGATGCTATAAGCTTATAATAGTGTGTAAGCTGGAGTAACATGTCTCCAGCTGCCTCAGTCAGTGTGGGCAAACGGCTAATGATAGAGATATATAGTAAACGCAAGGATTTAGTACCAAACGAATTAGCGAGGTACCAAAAATTTCAGGTCTGTAGCTCGGAAACTCTTCGAGTTATAAGACTTGATCAACGTGTAAGCTGGAGTAACGATACGTGAAAAAGCATATGCTCGTTCTCTGGAATGGCTGGAGCTAGCAGGTTGCTTTAAGTCTCCAGATTTAGTACCAAACGAATTAGCGAGGTACCAAATATTTGAAGTGTTTCTGTTCAAAACTCTATGAGTTACAAGCTTTTCCAGCTTTTTTTGTTTGTCCAACTTGCACATGTTGGATCTCAGCAACCACAATAGGTACAGACTCGGTTGATGTCTCTGAACCGAGCTATGAATTAGTGCACTCGGTACCAAAAATTTGGAATCTCTAGGACAAGCAGTTCTGTTGTAATCAGCAAAATAACTAATATTATGATGAGTTACAGAATACCAGATAGTTCCATTTCGACCAGCCTTCAGTTGATAGTAGCTCTATCTCTGTCACTACAGCGAATGCGTCACACTCGTACCTACTGATGCAATCAAGGAATTTGAATATATCTGTCTGTATTCAAATTCCTTGGATGTTATTTTGCTGATTACAACAGAACTGCTTGTCCTAGAGATTCCAAATTTTTGGTACCGAGTGCACTAATTCATAGCTCGGTTCAGAGACATCAACCGAGTCTGTACCTATTGTGGTTGCTGAGATCCAACATGTGCAAGTTGGACAAACAAAAAAAGCTGGAAAAGCTTGTAACTCATAGAGTTTTGAACAGAAACACTTCAAATATTTGGTACCTCGCTAATTCGTTTGGTACTAAATCTGGAGACTTAAAGCAACCTGCTAGCTCCAGCCATTCCAGAGAACGAGCATATGCTTTTTCACGTATCGTTACTCCAGCTTACACGTTGATCAAGTCTTATAACTCGAAGAGTTTCCGAGCTACAGACCTGAAATTTTTGGTACCTCGCTAATTCGTTTGGTACTAAATCCTTGCGTTTACTATATATCTCTATCATTAGCCGTTTGCCCACACTGACTGAGGCAGCTGGAGACATGTTACTCCAGCTTACACACTATTATAAGCTTATAGCATCGTTGTTTATTTGGCAGCTAAATTATGATTCAAATCTATGAGTGCACTAATTATGCTTTAAATATTGGCATTTATAGAAATTACATTTTCAATATGAGGAAGCTGGAGACACACACACGACAGAAATGTCCTCAACACCAAGAGGAAGCAAAATATTATTATACTAGCTGAACCCGCGGCTTGCTCGCACCAAGGAATTCAAAGTTTCATACAAACTTTCATCCCTTATTTTATCCCCTTGGGGGTAGAATTGATCAAAATCCGTTATTAGCGGATGCCTACGTCATAACATCTACCTGTATGCCAAATTTCAGCCCGATCCGTCCAGTGGTTTGGGCTGTGCGTTGATAGATCACTATGTCAGTCAGTCAGTCACCTTTGAGTTATATATATTTAGATTGCCTACCTCTGTTTATCAACTAAAAAAAAGTTATGAAGAACTCTACCAAAAGAATCGACTCTACATAATTACTACTGCCATCTAGCGGTGGATAGTGTAAACGCAGGTTTCACGGTTTCTAAAAGCTAAAACCACGCGAAGAAGTGCAACGTAGTGACGTTGCGTTTTGGCATAGCGCAAACAGTTTTTGCTACTTGCCGCTAGAGGGCAGTACCTGCTGCTTACATTGAATAATTAAATTTTTCGAACGAACATTTCATGGTTTACCTCTAGAAAATAAATTTGTTTTCTAATTATTGTTTATTTTATCATCAGTGTACATACTGATAATCGCTGGCTTTGTGGTGAACTCGTCCACTACTTACGGGTATCGGTCGAATGGTCGATCTCATGCTCAAATCGACACGCTATCAAATTGATAACAATTCTAAAAGCCTTTTTGCACACGGCACTAATTAATAATTATTTGGTGACGCGTGAACAACACTTAAGGAGAAGCTATTTTTCATGCTTGAATGACTCTCGAAGAATTGGCTTTAGATTCACCTTACCTTTCATCCAGTCTATGAGAAGAGAGAAGTCAGAATCAGTCTTATTACAAAGTATTCCTTGGGTGTTTCAAAGTGACCTTGGTTTTAAAACTGAACAAAGTCCGAGTTCATTTGATTTAACTGGGCTAGATAAGCAATAACGAAATCCTACAGCCTAATAGGTACCTCGGCCCATGTCAACTCTACAAATTAGAATGCCTAAAATAGGTGCCTATCTAGTGAGAATATAGAGATATTTCATTTTCGAAACCTACTATCTCCGCCTTAACTGATTTTCACACCGCACTAATATAATCTTAATCTTAGTTAATTTCAAATTGATAAGTACGATCCAGCAGCCATTATTATTTAGGTAAGTATTTGAAATTAAATCATAGGGCAATAAAAGGGCTTGCTGTAATTACCCAAAAATGAAAAAGGTTATCCAACGTAGATTTACTTGTATTTTTTAATTTTCACTCGGCGGCGCCATCTTATCTAAATGTTATTGATTGCATATCAATTAACATTGACTGTGGTTGCACTGCATTGCATCATTCTTCTTTCAATGAGAGCCTTGTTATGGAATATGTACTACATCAGACAAATGTGTCTCTATGCCGCCACGGATTCGGCACCCAAACTCCTTGATATCGGAATAGGTATACAACATAGAACTAGGACTATTAACTGTTTGTCATATATTTTATTGGTTTTTATGTAGAGATAAACCATTCTAAAAATGCACGCCCCTCTACCTGCCCTTGCTTTGCTTTTGTGGGTGAAGGCAGGTAGAGGGGCGTGCATTTTTAGAATGGTTTATCTCTACGTGTATGTGTGTTTTTTTCTAAGTATACTTAGATACTCAACCACCCCTTAAGGCTCCAGTGACAGTGGCTCGCAATTTCGAAGTGCGATTGGCTATTATTTCATTTTATTTCATTTCGGGGAGGTTGTTTGAAAAAATAACTCTAGAGAAACACGCATAAATACTGTTCGAACACAAATAATACAATAATATAAGGGAAATGTGCTTGAGTCAGAAATCATTTTGGTATTAGGTAAACGTAAGACCAAACATACTAATACCAAAATGATTTCTGATTCGGGCATGTTTCCCTTATATTATTGTATTATTTGTGTTCGAACAGTATTTATGCGTGTTTCTCTAGAGTTATTTTTTCAAACAACCTCCCCGAAATGAAATAAAATGAAATAATAGCCAATCGCACTTCGAAATTGCGAGCCGCTGTCACCGGACTCTTAATAAATTAAGAAGAAAGGGTTTGTGTGAATCCCTGAACTAAAGCATACAGTCATAGGCACCTATTATGTTCTCCTTAACTGCTTTGCACACGGCGCGCTCAGCTCCTTATCAAAACAGCTTTATTATCAATTACTATCATTGATACAAAGGCATTTGGTCAAAGTAGGTACGTCTGCGCGTACGCACTGTTGCCATCGCAAGTAATCTTTGATTGAACCAAGGAATAAACAGTGCAGAGCTATTACCGGGACAAATACTTCGGTACCTACTTATAGGTAGATGCTAGATAAACCACTGCTTGTTGAACTAACTGGGTAGGCACCCTACCTAGGCAGGTACTTCGGTGCCTTAAATCTTTTTTCGGTGCCTTAAATAGTTTGTTCTTTGTAATTTATGGGTTTCTTTTTATGCCTGAAATAAAAATATATTATTATTATTATTATTAAATCAAATCATAACAGTCTTTATTCAGCACAATCACAGGCATCACTTTTAATTTTAATTTAAATTTCAATTTATTGAATAACTGTATAACATTACATTTGAAAGTGTAAGTACTAAGGTACTGTGTAAGCAAACGGAGACACCTCTACTGTCTTGTGTTGGTTATAATAGCCACCAGTGAAGATTGTTTACCTGTGTGCTCATGGAGGCTTATTCCGAGAGGTCCACGGGTCCACGACTTCATTGTTTTCATGAAATAAAAGTTAATACTTTGATTCCCCACGGGTCCATGACGTTTTAAATTTAATAATATTCCCTTTCCCAACGGGTCCATGAAATACCTAGTAGGCAATAAAGGTTTTTCATCATAAACAAGAACGTTGAAAAATATTAACCTAGCCTAATCTATTTTTTTACTGTTTTTACTTTAGTTAAATCTCATGGACCTATTGGGAATTAATGTATGATTATTAAAAATTCTATAAATATTTTTCATGGACCCGTTGGGAAATCGAAAACAATAGAACCATGGACCTTTGTGAATAAGCACTTATGGACACTGTTTATTTATTTTTTAATGCACAAAGGCATTTAATTTGGAGGGTACCTAATTATCATTTTTTATCATTATGATATGTCTTGAAAACCCGAACTTTTTTAAGCAGTGACAATAATTTAAATTGCTGTCAAACTTATGCTGTAGAGCTCTTTGTGTGTGGCTTGTTCAGGGAAGTCCTACCAAAACTAAAGCAAAACTTGTTTTCTAATAAAGTATCTGTATCATCTGGATGACTCGAGTTGATGGATTTATGCTATTACTATTGTATGCTTGGCAGTATACCTATTGTGTCGTAGGGCACGATCCTATCGTGTATGACTACTGAGACAATACTTTGTTATAGTAGGCCATCAGTGATTGCCTATACCAACATCTATATACCCTTGTCGCTGGCCTGGTCGGTATAAGCTACGTAGGTAACAAGGTGGCCATAAAGATCCAATTATTGTGCTGTGATATACGACTTTGACTTCACACCTAGTAATCTATTTTGCTATTCAAAGGGGGAATGCTGCCAGTATCTTCGGAACCTTGCGTAAAAGCTTAGTTGTTTTGGTTATTATATCACCTATATTTTTTAAGGTTTTTAGTTTTAGGTAAATTAAATGAATTTTTCATGACCTAGTAATATTATTTATTGTGTGTCCTTGATTTTAGTCAGAGACAAGGCGCATCTATCATATATGGAAACAATATACTTACTATTCAATAATGGCTATGAGATACCTAAGTACACTGAACCGATTATAAATCAAGAAATAGGTGCATACTGATTTTAGATTTAAATCTATGGTGCCTACCTACATAAGTCGACCTCTGTGGCGCAGCGGGCGGGCGGGTTCGATTCCCGCCTTGGAACAAATTTGTGTACGATCTGCAGAAATTTGTTCCGATGGTCTGGGTGTTTTCTATATATAATAAAAAAAAATATCTATCTATGTAAGTATATAATGTATTAAATATATCAGTTATCTCGTATCTATAACACAAGCTTTGAATAGCTCACTTTGGGGCTAGATAGTGCTGTGTGGATTGTCCAGCATTATTTATTTATTTTAATTATTTAAATAAAAACTTTGTTTATAAATATATCAAAAAAATGTAAGCATTGCATTGCTTATCAAGCATTAAACTAGCTATATCGCTGTTATTTATTCATTACTTACCTAGACATACCCATTGGTAATTGATGCATTTTTATCTCTTTTTAAAGGAAAAATCGACGGTTATCTATAAGGTAAATAATGCCATAAGCTATTTATGTACTTACTTAGCTAACCTACTAGGTAGGTAATGTACTGACGCTGCTAAATTCGTTCTTAGTTAACTCAAGTGCATGCAAGGTCAAAGTCTGTGAATAATGATTTACCAATAAACATGTCGATTTAAACTGGTTTACCGAATAATTTGAGCTATTTTTATACAAAGTAGGCTAGATGTTAGGGACCGTATAATACTGCTTTAATCATGACAACTACGTCACAGTAATGTCATCTTGCAAGAAAAATATGATACGTATCTACATAACTAAAATACCTATTTAATACATGTAGTGTAGCCCCGACTTAGGATCTATAACCCAACCTATAACCCAACCATAACCTATTAACCCAACTAGGTAACATTATGATGGTGACGGATTCCTGTTGTCCAAAAGACAAAGCGAAGAAAATCTTCGCATTTGGCAGCTGCCTGAAGTACTACCGAAAGTTGTTTGATGGTTTTGGTAGGTACTGGGTTTCTTTGATCTCAGGGTTCTTGAAACTGAGCTGAAATCTTACCTATCCCTACCTGTTGGTGAGATTAGGTGTAGGTACTCTAATAATAACCACTCTCGAATCTACACAAGAACATAAAGGTGGTAATTAGTAATGTTTATAGTTTATACTTCACAGAGCATACTGATATCTGGTAAATTGTGGAATGTGGGTACCTATGTAGTGTACCACCTCCTGAGGTTTTCCTGAGTACCTAAGGCTTCTGGAAAAAATATATTTTGTTTAATCAAATTTTTCTGATAAAAACGTTTGCTTATGTGCGATAACTAGTAAGCAAAGTGTTAAGTAGATAGAACTACATGTTTAGTAGATAGAACTACATGTTTAGTAGATAGAACTACATGTTTAGTAGATAGAACTACATGTTAGGATCAAAATAACATTTTTGGTGAGCACAACATGATTGATTAAGATTGTTCTAGTTCAAAGCTTAGTGGTTTTATGTCTTTCAAATTGTGGAAAATTGCGAGCAAGAGGTACATTAGCCCGTGTTTTAACAGGGTGGCTAGCGTATTTAAGGTTACCGCTTGCCACCAGGTGATACAAAAATACTGTCTATGTTGCATCATTAATGATGGTCATAGGTTAGCAACCTGATTCACTAGAGATTTGTGAGTGTCATGTAGGTACCTAATATTTGAATGTAACATAATATAACACTCACATTTTATCTCTACGTAAGATAGTACTAAGGCAGGTACCTAGTAGAACTGAAGCATACAGGATTCATATCTTATCGACTAGAGGTAACGGGTGTCATGTTTAAAGAAATCCGTGATGGATGAACTCCTATTTTTGGTTATTTTAGTTTCGGTACATACTCGTAAAAGTGAATGCTCAAATGAACAGGGCTTTGCATAGGTACATACGATTTGGCTTTGCTATGTTTAGTAGGTACCTATAATATGCAAAAAATCTAAGTAGCTTATTTATAACTGCGTTGTAGATGATTTTTACAGCAGTTGCAACATTTCACTCATGTCCCTATTTACGGGACGATAGACAAGATTTTTTTATGGAGTAGGCTTGCACAAAATCCAGCTTAGGACGGGTTCTAAGAGTTCCAACCCGTCCTAAAGAGATGTTATAAATAAAATCTCAGAGTAACAAAGTTAGTCCTGTCACTGTTAGACATTACCCATTGGTAAGAGATGGCCATAGTTAAACACTGGTTAACTTTTGACATATTTTATTATGTAAGGCAGTTAATTAGCCAGTAACTACTTGCAAAGCGCTGTGTAGTCCACTGGTTGGGTTTGTTTTAGAAAAAGATTTACTTCTGTATTTAAATTAGCTAGATTTGAAATTGTAATCCCTTTGCACTTTCCAATATTCCATTTGAATGAGACATAAATTTACTGCACTCCTCATTCATTTCATTCATTCTTAAAAAAGGCTATTTCCAGAGGTCCACGACTTGTTTCATTGTTTTCAAAAAATTATAGATAATAGGTACTTTGATTCCTAACGAGTTCACGAATTTCCTTTCCCAACGGGCCCATGAAATTGTTTGGGACAGTAAGCAATAAAGGTTTTTGATCACAAAAAATATTGAAGAACGTTGAAAAATATCAACCTAACCTAAAAAATTTTTTTAATGATTTTTATTTTAGTTAAATTTCATGGACCTATTGGGAATGAATGTATGTACATATATTAAAAATTCTATAAATATTTTTCATGGACTAGTTGGGAAATCGAAAACAATAAACCATGGACCTTTAAGAATAAACTAAAAATCAGAAGTATAGTATCTATAAGTACCTCTAAGTACTGGACTTTACTTACTTTTTGATTTATATTATTTTAATGATGTTCATATTACCTACTTATATATTTACGATGCCTGTGCTAGCTGTGGTTGCCTTTGGTGGATAAGCACGGGTCAGGATGTTTTTTTGTTTGTATCTAGTATTAAGTTTTGTGTATTATCTCTTGGCGATCCAAATAAATAAATAAGTAAACAAGTACATTTTTTTTATATAATGTTACTTTAGTTAATATAAATAATATTTTTTATATAATTTGTAAATAAATAAATAATGCTGGACAATCCACACAGCACTATCTAGCCCCAAAGTAAGCTATTCAATAAGCTTGTGTTATGGGTACTAGATAACTGATATATTTAATACATTATATACTTACATAGAGATATTTTTTTATACATAGAAAACACCCAGACCATTGGAACAAATTTCTGCAGATCGTACACAAATTTGTTCCAAGGAGGGAATCGAACCCGCAACCTCTTGCGTCGCAGGCAGGCTCTCGCCTGCTGCGCCACAGAGGTCGTCAATTTATCAATATTCAGACATTTTTTTAAATATTTTTTTTTATGTAACATTCATTTAGATAATATAAATAATATTTTTTTATATAATTTATCAATATTCAGAACGATTTATGGTGTACGAATACAAAGTATGACGATGATCACCCGACTCCTAAAATTAGTAAAGGTACCTACCTCCAGTCGTGGCAACAGGCAAACCCAGGTGCCTAGTCATTTTAATAGTGGATATCTTAAGTCCTGCACGGCCCATTGCAGAGATAGAGACAAGTGTTTAAAATAGTCGTACTATCTTCAATAGGCACAGTTGTGTCGTGCTAGTCCCGCAGAAAACAAACCTTTGGACGGACTTTCGGTAAGTTAAGTTATATAAAGGAATAATAAAAATATAATTAGAATAGGGCAGCAAAATCATAAAATCGAAATGAACCCTCAATAATCACTAGGATCACTTTGTAACGTCATAAATAGGTAGGTACTAGGAGAATCTATCGCCAGGCTTAGTTAATAATAACATCTCGCATGTAATTTTTTATGCAAACAAAATAAACTTAGTGAAGCGAATGCTCTCGTACTCTTCGCCGTCGTCTTGATAAACATGGTTTTATGCATTACCTTGTTCCGTACCGCTGTAAGTGTCGCGACCTTTTTTATATATGTAGTAGGTAGGTATCTATATATATATAAAAATGAATTGCTGTTCGTTAGTCTCACTAAAACTCGGGAACGGCTGATCCGATTTGGCTAATTTTGGCCTTTAATTATTTGTGAAGTCCAGGGAAGGTTTAAAAGGTGAATAAATATGAAAATGATCGGAATTAAATAAAAACCAAAAATTACGCGGGTGAAACCGCGGGGCGCAACTAGTAATATAATAATGGTAGATCTATCCTAGAAATATTACTATAAGTATGAAATTGACCCCTAAGGCGGACTTTTTCTGTATCGATTTTATAAATTACGATTTACGATTATACGATTTTATTAATTATTAATTTTATCAAAGCTTTTGTATTTTCAGTGCTGATTTTGTTCCCAAACAAAAATGCGGTGTTCACTATTTTGGTTTACCTAAGCATGAACAAGGTGTCTGAAGTGGGCCCTAAAATTAGGTAAAATTTTTATTTCTTCTTGTTACTGTTTCGAAAAAGTCAGATTTTCCAAAATCAAACTCTTCCTTTATTATGTAGGTACCTAGGTAAGGTACGTACCTACTATCTTCCGATAAGTTAACGATTAATGTAAATTAATTTGGTAATTTCTTACCTCACTGCAGAGGCCGTCACTGCTATCTAGGTAAAAAAATCTAATTGAAATTAACCTCAATAAGACCACCGTCAAACAACTTCTCGCTCGCGCATTTCAACATGATATATTTGCTGCACTTTTAGGTTTCGAGGGTACCTATATTATGAATGAAATTAAAACATTCAAAATTAAATATGCAAGCTAAAAGTTGCGGTTGTCAGTCTCAAATTAGGATTACCTAACATTACCTCATACGTAGCGACTTCCTTGTAGTAAATAATAGTATGCGAGTCACGGTCGTCATCTCGGATTGGTGACATGTCAATCTGGCGCATCCACGCCCTCGATTGGTGAGCGTGCGCATACGCAATGAGCCGGCACGGCGCGGCGGCGCGGCGGCGCGGCGGCGCGGCGGCGCGGCGCAAGATAACAGTGCGGTTTTGCGGTTTTGTAGGCCTCTTATAAACTGTGCTGGATTTTTCTTATTGAAAATACTTGTTTTTTTTTAAATCTAAATACATACTCCGTTTTGCAAATACACATTAACTTACATAATACAGGGTGTAAAAAAATAATTACCTATGGGAAATTGGGAACCGGGACCTGATGACAGAACTTACCTAGTACACATGTACCTACTGTTTCTGCCAATGCTAATTAATGTTGATATTTTGTAAATTATTAAAATGCTCTGTAATAGTAGATCGTGGCCAAGGGCTGTAAGGCATCTATTGCAGCCCGAGATATTTAGTATAGTTCGAAAGTGCAATTGATGCTTACACCCGACTCACCCGAGCTAACTACTCTGCTTTACATCTCGATTGTGAGGTAAGTAGAAAAAAAACCGGCATTACAAGAATAAAACATTTTAACGAAATTGAGCTTCGCCGTTCGATATTTAAAATTGATGACTATTATTAATACCTACTCATACGAAGACAAGGCTGAATAGCGAAGCGACCTCCTTTGTCATTGGGCTGAATGCATGATGTCTATAATTGCCAGTATGATGGTTAGATGTACGCGAACTTTTTAAAATAGTGAAGTGTTTTTTTTATTACTTACCGCCCTAGGGCTTTTCTAGCTACATTAATTTATTACCCTAGAGCGCTAATTGGTCACCTACAAGCCCCATTTGGGGGTAATAAGGACCTACTTACCGAATATGAGAGATGTAATAGTACATTATTGCAAAGGCAGCGAAATAGGAAATTGCCATTTCGGCCAAGGCATATATAGTGCTTTTCTTAAAAAAATGCAAGGAAATAAAAAAATAATTTAATTAATTTTAAAAGTTATATTGCTCATGTTAGGACAATTATAGAAAGACAGAAAGAAAGAAAATGTAACTGCGGAAACAATGTAACTATGTAACTGTCTGTGGCTACAATGTAACTGCGGAAACAATGTAACTATGTAACTGTCTGTGGCTATACGGCTATACAGCCGCGAGAACGCAATGTGTACCTACGATAGATGAAAGTTCTAAATTCAAACAGCACACCGTTTCATACAACATTGCCGGCGCGCTAACGCGCCGGGAAGTGATTTTCGGTTTTCAGTCTACGTAAATATGATACTTCGCGTGTTCTTTATATAGAAGTAATGACAATATTTCCGCGCATGTTTAAGAAAACTAAATTTAATGCTTAGCGCAGCGCTTAAAACGCCTCATCTTACTATCCAACCACGTACAATGTCGTAATAGTTAGACCGCGCAATGCAATACTCGTTTGGCAGTCGTTGCTCGCGTCGGCCGATGCTCATTCGCCGCGCGCTCGCCACCGCACCGCACGTGTCGCGCCAATTTCTGACAGCTGTCAAACACTACCTTACGTCAAAGTGACCGCGAGTGCATTCTACATTCAAAAGAAAATTGTCGTAAAACAGGAACGGTGCGTTTCGAAATAATCCAACGAATCTCAGAAACTTTTTAGGTAAGTTGATTTTGTGTAACTCTTTGTGGTTAGACAGGTGTCCTTGTTAAATAATTGTTGTTATTATTGTAGTGAACGTAGTTGTATGATTGTGTCGAAATTAAAATTCAGGTTTTATACTGCGAGTCGATGTACACTGATTGTAGGTACCTACCGTGTTAAATAAAATAATATGAATAATTTACTGTGTACATTGTAACTACATACCTACTTACCTACTAGGTAAGTAAGTACGTAACTTTTTTGTCTATTGTTTTCATTGATATGTTACGTATTTCATACCTACTTATACCGTATACACATTATTATGTAACGTTTGTCTTTTATTATTGTTTACTAACAAGGGTACTACGAGTTCCTAATTAATACTTACCTACTTAGGATAATTTCATCCTTTTTGAGTATAGAGAACCTACGTAGAGCTGTTAAAAAATAATAATTATATACTAAGGCGAAGAAAACTGTTATGGTACTCTCTAAATTTTTATACCTTTCAAAATGTTGGAAGTGTGCGAGCGAGAGGTACATTAGCAGTCTTTCTATTCGAGTCAAATTATTATGTAAAGAAATAAAAGCAAAATCACTGGGTATCTAAGAAAACCCTGGCGCGACTCTGTTGGTAACAAATATTCTAATATAATTTTATCAAAACATCAATACCACCAATAGTCAGGTCTATTATCCGAGGAATGTAGTTAAATGTTATGTAGTGCTTACCAATTCGTTAAATTGTAAGCATTGATTATATTTTATTTCCCTTCTTATCATGCATGGCCTACATAGAAAAAGATATTATTGAGAATGTTTTCTATTGCACAAACAATTGAACAAATTTGAGTAGGTAGGTACATAGGTACATACCTAACCTTGCCACATTTTATCACATTTTTGTGGTTACCATCGCTCATACCGACAAATTGTAAAAAATCAAAACATTAGGTACTGAAACTTCAGGCTATGCTTCTAAAAATATTGTTTATTCTAATAAATCCCCAATTTCTGAGGTCACTTAAAGTCAGGCAGTGATTTTAAAAGATTTTGTAAAGCAGAAGCCATGTTTAAAAAGGTCAGAAAAACTGAACGGCTATGCTTTCAGGTTTCTGAGAATCTGTCTTTTACACCCTGTATGAAACTAAGCCCAAAACACGCTTCCCTGCTTCAAAAACTAACTAACCTAACCTTATTTACGTGCATTGTTTTTAGCTGAATCTGCTGGATAAAACTAGATTAAATGTCTTTTTAAAAATAAAAATCAAAACGATCTCTATTCAGTACAATTACAAAAGATCACTTTAAAACGTTCCTCGCTAACAAAGCCTTGTAGAAGATTCCAATCTTTGTTGAGATGATAACTGTTGCCAATCTGTCTGAGTAGTATTGTTTTAAATTAATCTAAGGTGGGTCACTCCCGCGATCCATTTGTGATACCGTACATCCCGTTTCTGGGTCCTCTGTGGTTGGGCTGTCCGCGCCCGTCAGCGGACAAACCAAGAAAATTATTTCACATGTGAGATTAGAGAAGAAGCGTTGGCAGCGGATAAGAGAAGCTACACAAGTACTGGTACTTAGTTACCACACTTTTGAATTTGTTTTTTCATGACTTAAAGTACCTTAAGGTGAAGACAAGAGCTAATATGACTCTCGCTCGCACGTTTTGACTTGTTGAAGGATATAAAATCACTACTTCCATTTTTGAAAAATCGCAAACAACCATTTTGTGTGCAATCACATTGCGAACAGTTTAGTCAAAGTTTCTTATCTTAGTTTTCGTACTCATGCAAACTTATGGTTGACTGCGATTTTTGAAATTTGTATTTAGATATTTTATATTAAAATGTCGAATCGTGCGAGCGAGAGGTAAATTAGGTGTTGTCAACGCCTTAATTCCTTTACTAAAGACCTAAACACCTAAATTTTCATAATGTGAGCTCGCAGGGTTCTTCCAAAACGGTCCAACTATCATCATTCATAGGTATCTTATTACTTGGTGCAAAGCTGACCAAAGCCGAGGGGAGACACTTGTTATGTATGCATACATATAAAACAATAGACAGTGATGAAGTCTTGTTGTCTAAGCTCGTGCTTTGTTACTTCGAAAGTAGTAAGTAGCTAGGTGCCTACCTAGATTATTTAAACACCTAGATGCATGAAAGGACATTTTCTTGACATGAAGAAACAAGGTGAATAACCCACTCAATTACAAAGATAATTATGGACAAAATTACCTAGAAGTATTTAAAATAAGTACATACCATTGAGCTCTAATCTATTGGAAACTATCTATAGGTAGTCGCATAATAAAAATATACCTATATATATATATATATATATATATATAGATTATTTTGAATCTGTATACTTTGCTTTTTATAAGCTGTAGATTAAAAGCATAGAAATATGAAACAGTTCAGTCAAATATAGTTTTTAGGTGTTTCTGTATTTCCCCGGCGAGCCTAGAACTAGCGTTCAAAGGTTCTTTCCGTCCGCGTTTCATGGTGGAGCCCTGCATACCGGTCTCTCAAACTGGTTCCGAGCTGCGCAGACTGACCGTATCATCTCACCGTCTAAGTTTGTGCAAAACTAGAAACAGGAAAAATTAGCAGGACCTATATGTAGCGCACACTAGCGCAGCAGTGTTATTACTGACAACCGTAAAACAGCTTCTCAGGTCCCGTACCACCATGTCTTGAAGCATTCTTATTTCAATATTACTTTACTTTTCGATCATAAAGCTGACTCTATGCAGTTGATAAAGTAATATTGAAATAATAATGCTTCAAGAGATGGTGGTACGGGCCCAGACCACGTATTCTTCTTGTAGTTCACTGTTGCTTTCGATACTGTGTGGTGAAAGGATTTTAAGTACATCAAAGAGGTTCCTTTCGAGTACAGAATATGGTTTAAAATTTTGTAGGTTCTACGATATTTCGGTTTCCTCACGATGTTTTCAACAGTGTTGACTGTTGTTGAAACGTTGTGTTGAGATGTTATCCTAATTTTTTTTTAACAGAAAAAATATTATTGTACGACCTGTTTTGAACCCTCGGCCTTTGATCGGAAGAACCCATTTTGTGAAATCCTGATATACCTAAAAGTATTTTTTTCCAACTGAGGAAACCGCCATCATTTTCTTTAACAAATGACGGCCGACTTTGCTATGGACTGACTTGACTGAAAATTTCACTTGACACTGACACTACTGGCAAGATTGTCTGCCGAATCAAGGATAGGCACCATACACGGAGCGAAGAAGAAAACTACATACTTACAGATTTTGAAGGAAAAAATCAATGGAAATATGTAATAGACCACCTGATGTTGAGGAGTACTATTGGCTAGCTATACATCACTAGAGCAGTTACTACAAAACGTGGCATGCATTTGAAGTAATCTTTGAAAGTTTTGATTAGATTAGAGCACCTTCTTCAGGGATAATAATATATCTAATAAAATTACAGTTAGATAAATGTATTTTATTTTATTATCGGTCATGTGAGTTGTGACAGAAGAGATAGTACCTAGTATGGCTTGACGAGTTTATTTATCTTGTTACCTTATCTCACTTACTATGCCTACTTCCTTTTTTTGTGGAAGTTAGGTTAAATTATACATTACTAGATTCTTGTCACTCGTACTTTTACAGTGCATGAATATGTAATAAATATAATGTATGTAATAAATATAACCGTCCTTGTTGTTTCAGTACATAAAAAGAAGACGACAATATTTTTGGTGTTGTCCAATCAGGACATTTTAATTAAAATCTCAAAAAAATGGTATATAACCAAGTTTTCTAGACTTACAAAGGTTCAGCAACTGTATAATTGTGATGAGAACATGTT